>VZRV01010291.1:1555322-1567048 GCA_013398115.1 Falcunculus frontatus | reverse complement strand
GGCCTCATCCTCGTACTCCTCCACAGGCTCGCCCAGCTCTGACGGCTCGCTGCAGTAGGAGAAGTCGCAGGAGTCACGAGTGCGGGTGCAATCCAGCTTGGCCTTCCCCGGCCGGCCTGGGTAGCGCTCCAGGGGGCTGGCCTGTGCCTCCGATGGCACCCCCAGCATGCTGGGGCTGTCCGAGTTGAAGCTGCGGCTGTCCTGGAAGCAGACGCGCTCCTGGGAGCCGGCCCGGCAAGTGGCGGCCAGGGGCCAGTGGTAGGCATGGCCAGCACTACAGCCCCACATGGCTGTCAGGTTGCCGTGGGCCCCCTCGGAAAGCAGGTGCTTGAGGTTGGGGATGAGGCTGCAGATGGTCCCATGGCTGTGGGCCCAGCTCACCAGCTTGGAGAGATTTTCGGAGGAGGTGTGAAGGCAGTCCTCCATGGTACAGGATGAACAGTGCCTCGCCCCTGGGAAGTACGCCGAAGACACGGTTCAGATCACAGGGTCCTGGCACTCGTGGTCATGTGTTGCCAAGCTCATATTTACTGCTCACCTGCAGAGAGAGAGAGAGCAAAACCCCGCTCTTCAGCACTCCCAAAGCATGACCACATTTGCACGGGCAAATGAAACATTTGTACGCTCAGCTAAACCCATTTCACTCTTACCTCATGCCCTTCAAAACATGTCTCGAAACTACACCTAGTTTTAAGCAGCCTCATTCTCAGGAACATCCCTGAAATACACAACTGAAGAGAAAACTGCACTTCAAATCAGCCAGTTCAGTATCAGTGGCAAAATTATTAGAAGCTTAAATCTCTGACAAAATAAAAAAGCAGCCCAAAAGATGGTGATGGTGTGTTCATACCTAGGAAAT
This sequence comes from Falcunculus frontatus, assembly GCA_013398115.1. Classification (NCBI taxonomy): domain Eukaryota; kingdom Metazoa; phylum Chordata; class Aves; order Passeriformes; genus Falcunculus; species Falcunculus frontatus. The sequence continues at coordinate 1,566,189 of VZRV01010291.1, read as the reverse complement.
TAAAATTAAACAAAATCTTAAAACATACAATTAATCTTGAACACCAGGGTGGCAAGCAAGCACCAACTTTCACTGGATTTGAAGAAACTATGAAGTTTTACATAATTTATGTACATTTCTCAACTGAATCAAATATCTCCTTTTCAACTGAATTTGAGAGCTATCAAAAGGAAGCCTCGAAACTTGAGTTTTCAACACAAGGAATAAGCAAACAAGCTCACCCTTCGCTGTTCTATACTGATAGTCATCAGTTGCTCAAAGGCTTAAGAGTCTCTTAAAGGACCTGCAAGACTTGAGCCATAACCTTCCTTAAACTTTGAGACTTAACATTTTGCTTTTTTCATATTGTCTGTTTTCCAACATCTAAATCATTATTCAGTTCATGAAAAACTTTTGCTATTTTCATCAAAACTATTTAGAAATTTGCAGTACAAGATGACAGCAAAATCAATGTCTCTCTTTGTATACACCTAATGACAGAGAAGTCATCTCCAGTGACCTCAGGCAGCTAAAGTATATATGAACTTCTGCTCATTTCTGCAGGTCTGTTTGGAGGCTCTGCCTAACCCTCTCTCCCCTGTGCTTTGTGAACATGACCTGCAAGTCTCGGAGTTCCTGTTGTTCTCATTTAACTTTTGTTTTCATATAGGCAGAAAAGCCCATTACTTTTTTCCCAGATGAAATGCAGCGTTCATGGCAATGTTACACCTCATTTTATTCCTTGTCCTCTTCTACACAAGCACTTTTAGATGCAAAATGAACTGCGTCAAGGCTCAAAAAGACAGCCACGTGGTGGCTAACTGCCCCTGGCGAATGCTTTCCCTAAAATCAACACAAATTACTACCTGCCTACCTAGTTGCTCCTCAATGTCACCTGTCACCAGTTACCTGCAGATATCTTTGTTTGCTCTGTGCCAATGGAGGTGAGGAGGCTATGTTTCAATGATTTTGCAGCCTGCCCACTCCCGTTCATCAGGCAAAGGTTGGTCTGTGGAAACCAAAATTGGAAATAAAATAGACAAGTACTGCCTACGATTTGCCCCACAGGGCTCCTCCTGGGTCTTTCCACCCCACCCACTGTGAGTCTTTGGTGGAGTCAAGAATGGAGCCAGCATGGGAATTTCTAGAAACTTTGCAAATTTCTAGGTATTTTTTCAACATCTTTCAAATTAAGCATGGAGAGAATGAATGAACAGGAAGAAGCACATCATTAGGAAACAAAATTGTGTAAAATTCAAGCTTGTTTTTGCAGTAGCTCAAGCCAGAGTGCATGCACAGGGAACAACTGCTACAATAACTTGAATTCCAGCCCACATGCGAACAGAGATTTCAGAGCATCACCTGCAATGCAAAGTTCCTTGCATGACCAGTGCATCTGTGACGTATAATAAATGCAGAAGGTCCACAATTTGCAAGTCTTTTAGGCACTGGCAAAGACTTCTCTTTTCAAACATGTGACTTTTAAATATCTAAAAATTCTTTTTTGTTATATTTTTTTATTTGTTTTAAAGCTTTTAAAAATTCACCATCGCTTTTAACAGGGGTCAGAACCCCTGGGGCATCCATATTTCTTCTGAGAGATATATTCAAAGACAGGTACTTACAACGTACCCTGCCAAGAAGAAACACCAAAAGATGGTAGGAGGAACACCATACTCATAGCGAGGCAAAGAAGACAATCTGGAAAGTGAACAGAGGAAAGGAGGAAGAGCTAAAGTCAGTGATATGGTCAGAAGCTGCATCAGTGTAAACCTGTGTGGTATCATGGAGCTGCTCAGTTGCCACACAACCAGGAATGTATCTTGGGAAGACAGAAAGCCTCATTTGGCTGAAGGACCATTTTCCCCTTAGGCAAATGAGATAAGGTCTGCCACGGTCTGACTGCCAAGGTCAAGATTGTTTGTGCAGTTACTCAGAAGCACCGTGTCTTCAGTTTGCCAACTACAAGAGAAGTTGCCAATGGCACTTTGGCAGGGAGGGACTCGTGCTGTAGAAAGCACAACAATTCCATCATTATGTACCTGGTTTCCTGAAGAGGACCTTGTCTGCTCAGTCAGACAGCATGATCCTGGCTGACACTCTGCTCTTGTTATCTAAATCACATTTTAGAGATTATGTAAGTTCTTCATTCAGACTGGCAAGATCTGGTAAGATGACTCATGTTTAATAACATGATAACTCTGAAATCATACAGTAACTAGCAAAAACATGCTGTAGCTTCAATATGATCTACACTGGTATTTTAACTGCATTACAGAAGCCTTAATCTTCCACAGCACTTTTCTGCAGTTCAGAGCCTACAGATAGGTAATTCAGAGTGAAGCGTATCTGGGTGCTGGAAACTCACTGCAGCTATTTGGACCCAGAAGAGGAAGAGTCAAATTTTAAGGCTTTTTTGGATTTTACAACCTCATTTATAAGATACCACTATAATGACTAACGCATACAGAATGTGTGCTGTGCAAGAAAGTGCTACTATTGCAAAACCATGCCTTGAGATTTGTTAATGCATTAAGGGGAACACCATTTGATTTGGGAAAGGCAATATTTTCTGTATCCAGAACCAGTTTTGCCATAGTAGATTTATTTGATGACCAAAGGGCAATGAAAAGTAGCAACCTTTATAGAGTAGCCCTCGTCCATATTCTAGGATGGGACTTGGCTTAGGTACATTAATGCAGACAAATTTCTTCCTGGTTTTGCACAGAGCAGTAGAAAGAAACCCTTTGTCAAGATACAGAGAAGATGCACTGACACCAGGCAAGTCCCAGGAGCAACAGCAGTTGGTAGCTGTCCAACATGAACCCTTTCCTGTATCCCATGAAAAGAATGAACAAACACCATTGAGGAGCAGAGAGATCTAGCTACCTCAACTACATTTTCTCTTTTGGCTCCTTGCACATGAAAGTGACAGAGTGGAGTTTTGGTTAGGACGTTGTGGAAGATTCCTCAGGACCGAAAGGGAATTCTGTGATACGGCTCCCTCAGAAAGGAGGCAGCAGAGGTGAGGATGCAGTGAAGGAGCTGAATGCAAAAAAAATGGGATGATGCAGAGGTTTAGAGTGGGAAGTGGGTGTCCTCCAGCAGTGTCTGTACATTGGAACATGCACTTGATGGACCTACAGTTCAGGGAGGGTGATGGGTGCATTTTGTCGTAAAGAAGGAAAATAATCTTGTTGGGATTCTGTCCTCTCACAGAACCCCAGGTAGTTAGCAATGGATTTCCTTCCCAGGGTAATGTTAGATAAGTCAGTTCAGACTAACTTGCATCACATATATCTATGTTTGTAATTTTATTACTATTACTGATTATTAGTACTTCCATGCTGATTTTTTTTCAAGGGAACAGTATAGCCAGGACTGTATTAACAGTCCTCTTGGGACATGATGCCAAGGCTGATACTTAAAACTTTCTAAAAGGTCAAGATTCTCAAGTAAGAATACAACGCAAAATTTACTTTCATTAATAATAAAAAATAATTGTTCTAATCAGACAGCTGTATAAAAACTAAAACCTGAATCCTAAACCATTAAAAGACAGGTGTAAAAACCCTTGCATTTACTCATTTTACATAGAATGGATTTCAAACCAATCTTACAGCAGCTGAAACCTGACTTTTAAGTGTTTTTATGGAGAAGCAATGTTTTATCAGCTTCCTCATTCAAAAAAAACTTCGAAAGCAGTTGGGCTCTGCTTTCTCATACTTGCAAAAGAAGCTCAGAATATTTTAAATCCTTTCTGTTTTCAGTCTCTCCACCTGGTCCAAACTTACCAGGCTATTACTCCACCACCATCTGAAGGGGAAGCATTGCTTCATTTTTTTGAAAGACCTATCTTTCCATACTTAAAAGCACTGTGTATTAAAGGTTTGGCCACCACAGTATACATGTATATCCTATTCAAGATTTTAGCTAATGGACAATATTAGGGCTTCTCTTATTACTAGCATTTCTTAAGCCAAATGTTTTGCATTGATAAATGACTGAGGTCAATAACAGCAGAAATCCAAATTCATCCACAAAGGCAGAGTAGTACTGAAGTCCCCACAAAGTCCTGCTGCAGTCCCACAGGCCCTGCTAGCCATCAATCCAGGATCACCTGTATATTGCTTATTCACTAAGTAAGATGCTGAAGTAAACTCAGCAGGAGCTGCAGCCTTGCCCAGATAGCACCTCCAAATGCTGGGAGCCCCAGCCATGCAACAGAGCACCCAAAATCACACCACTGCTAATCACTTTCTTTGCTATCTCCTATGAGGGGAGTCCTGCTAACAGTGGAGTTGAAGCTCAGCCTCTTTGCCCCAGTGTTTTGATTTCTTCACTGATATTGCTAAGGAGGTATAAAGATGACAAAGGACCAGGATGGACAACCAGAACAGACCAGCAAACCGGAAGGAATGGGAATAGGTGAGTGCATTTTCTCTGATTTTTGACATCTGGAGTCCAAAACTTCCATGTCAACTCAAGTATTATTGAATTTACTTCCTGGTTGTGTTGCCTTTTTCTGGTCTTAAAATTAAAGCTAGACACAGTTAAAGCGAAAAAGGGTTTTACCTTGGTGTTTGTTTAAGGATCCTTAATGGTGCACATTTTGTCCCGGTGGAATGCGCTGAAAAGCACACAGAAATGCACACACACGATACATCGCGTATACAATTATAGGCCTTGCAAATTAGCATATCTATCTGAAATTCCCCAGTGGGAGACTTGAATGAGCCCCCCGCCCTGAGGAATTTCCCCCTGGATGGGGGAAATATCTTAGTTATATCTTAGTTTACAACGTGTTCTAGAAGGGACCTTGGTTTCTAGGGCTCTCTGACCTCTAACTGTGAAGCTTCTGGGATGTTTGGTCTCCTGGCTTAATGGAATATTTGGTCTATGCTAGTTATCAAGCTTAAAAAATTTCAAGTATGTGGGCTAAAAGCACTAAGGATACATAAAACTATATAAAAGGGTATATAAAAGGGGTGTAAAAGAGGTATATGAAAAAGCCAAAAAATCATCCTGCCATCAGTTGAAATAAGGACTATGAAGCAAGAAGAAGCAGAGAGAGAGAAAGCAAGCATGTAGAAAACAATGGCATCTTATAGACAAGATGTAAATCAACTAGTTTACGCAGTTCACCATGGGGGGAAGGGGTTGACTTCTACCTCTGATACAAACTGTATATGGCTCCTTTTACTTAGGAAGACCTGTTTTTAATTGAGTGTCTCTCCAGGAAACTAAAGGGTATACATTACAGAGAAAAGGCTCACAAATCCTGGCAAGTTCTGTAAGCCTGTGAGGTAGTCTGGCAATGTCATGTATCCTTAAGCTAGTGAGTAATTCCTCCAGTTATGCTCATTTGTCACTGTTCTTTAACACTTTCGTACAGTCTCTGGATGGTGTCTTCAAGGGAAAAAGAACCTCTCACCACAACAAAAATCACATTTCCAGCTTATGTAAGCTTATGCTATTTGTCTGTGATTTTAGCTCTGTAAGAAATTATTTAGAATTAAATAGGGATACATAGTAGGAACAAAACAAAACCCTCATGCTAATTTTCCACCTCCACAATTCTAGGATCCCAAATTTTACATAAATTCAGTCATTTATGTATAGCAAGTGCCTTCCCTCTTGTGTGTCTCAGAGATTTTGTGCTTATATTTTGGGCTTTCTGAAGTCAGTAGGAGCTGTGCTGCTGAATAAGCAGGCTTTCCTCTCAACGAACCACAATTACAATTCCTATCAGTAACAAGCAGCACCAAGAATGCTTTCCTGAGAGAGGGGCTCAGAGGGTAGCAGGAAGGAAAAAGAATACATTTGTTTCTGGGCAAGTAATGCTGTACTTCATTCAGAAAAAAATGTCATGGTTGTCTGTCACATTTGCTCCACAAGGCTGCAGCTCCTTCTAAGTTGATGGTTAGTCTTCAGGATGCTTTCCTTGCCAAGTGTGGCACACCTTCAGCTGCAGCTGTCATCACGGCAAGCCAGAGCAAAGCGGCAAAACCTGTTTGCTGGTGAAACTCCTTCAGCTGGCTGGGACAGCATTTGTGGGTTTCCTCACCTTTTCATGTCAAAGACTATCACAGGATTAAGAGCCTCCCAAGGGCCTGCCTAATTCACAAAGTAAAATGATTCACCCATTGACAGCAGAATTGACTAAGGAGCAGTCTGGGGGCTTGATCCTCAATCTGAATGTAATGCTACAGGCACCACTGCTTCTGTTTCTGTAATCTTCTTCCCCAGCACCTACTAAACAGGAGCTACATGAGCCCTGCTCTTGCACAGTGTGGCTGAAGGGTCACAGAGAGACCAAAAGAGCACCAGGAGAAGCAAGTGAAAAGGGAGCAGAACAGATGGTGCAGGAAACCTGGTCAATCTGAGCAAGATCTTGGCACATAAGAACCTCTCTTATTACCTAGTGCCAAAGTCTCAGTTAAGCTTCCTGAGACGGACCTATTTCTCGCTTCTTCTTTCCCAGCTCATTGTGATTCTTTTGATAATTCCTCAGACATGTTAATTCCTTATCGTGAATCCCTGACCAAGCCAGCCCCTGTGCTGGTGCTTCCCTGTCCTGAGCTTCAGTCCTCAGGAATATAGGCTTGATTTGGTTGTTCTCGTTTGCAGGGTGTAGGATCATCGGACAATGGTACAAAAATGCGCAGGACTGCCTCTTCTTGCTAGGAAGGGTCTTCCTTCCAAGGAACATGTCAGAAAGGGAAGTGACCTGTACTAGTCTGAAAGCAAACCAGTGAGAGACTCGAAATCAGAACTACAATTTAATAGGAAAATTAAAAATAAATGCAGCTGTGTTTTATACAGAGCTGGCATCGTCACTCAGAGCAAGCTGGGCAAGGGGCTGAGGTGACAACAGCAACATGACTTTCCAGAGAAAAAAAAAGTCCCTGGTTTTGCTTTTGCCAGAAATGGGTCTTGCAATAACCAAGCAGGGACTCTCGGGTACACCAGTACTCAATGCAGAGCCTCTGTTTTAAAACTTGCTCTGGGAAGATGCAAAAACGATAGTGACGGGGACCTCTGCATCCAGTCAACACCTTAATAGTTAAACAGCTCTGCTGAAGCAGTGCCAGGGTGAAGACCTGAGATTCATGGCACCTCCGCGAGCTTTGTCAATATGAGTGTCAAAGGCAACATCAGCATAAACGTGATGGGGACAACAATGTACACTGCTATACCATGCAACCAGTGCTACAGCACAGAGTACTTGAGAAGATGCCTGTGCATCAGGATTAGTAAAACGTAGCAGGGAGTTTTGCTGTAGCCTGAAGTCAATCTTGGTCATCTTTCATATTTTATTATCTATGTATTCAGCAAAGACATTTTTAAAGAAAGGACACATCTTCTGAGAAAGCATTTCTGAAAAATATATCAACAATAAGATTTTAAGGTCCTGAGCACTTGAAAAAAACAGTCTATATTTTACTGAAGTTACCAGGGAGCTTATCTCTCATGGATTGGTTATTTTGTATTTATTAAAATTTGTTCCAAAATTGCATTTACCTTCACACCATTTCTCATGATGACCTGAGACTAAAATTGCATTATATCAAAGACACTAGGATTTGTCTCAGCTTGCAGTTCACAATCATTCTTTAATGGAGAAATCACACCCCAAGTTTGGAAAATTTTTAAAATATACAATTTCCCGAGTTTACAACAAAATATGTGTACCCTCTCTAACTTTAGAATTACAGTGAGAAGAATCAAGCACACACGGCCTGAAGGCAAGATGCTTTCCCTGGCTTTTCATTTTCCTAGAAATTATATTAAGAGAAAGTCTGCATATGATTTACTGAAAACAGGAGTATTAACACTGACTTGCACAAAAATTACGAAGACCAAACTCTCCCATCTTCTTAGAGGGAAACCGATGCCTTCAGTTCCAGCCCAAAAAACTTAACTATTACATGCTATTCCTCACAAGCAAATGCAAGCAGCTTCTGTGGATGAAAGACTTTCCTGTGCCAGATTTTATTTGTAATGTTTATTTGTAGGATTTCTTTCATTTCAGAGCTTTTATAAACCAACTGAAAATTGGAATAGTGTGACTATAGCAATACTGAAAACATGCATTACTTGCATAAGTAGTGCCAGTGAAACAACACTATTAACTACTTATGAAAAATGGAGGTTATTTCCTACAGAAATTAGAAAAATTGTAGAAACTCAGCATTTCTGTGTAAGGATGAAATTCCACTTCCTTTACTAGAATTTAAGGGTTTAGGCTTTTCCTTTTTTTAACACAGAGATAGTTTTGGATGTTAAATGATTCTCAAAGGACATAATTCTCAGCAAGAAAAACATTCTGAACTATCTTTACTGTGTGCTTTTTGAAGTATCAACAATTATTGTTATCATTGAACTATTGGCATTACTCTGAGGTTCTGTCCTGCAGCTGCTTTTTAAAATCTTTTAAAAAAACCCTCCAGTCTCAGAGAAAATAGTTGTTCTTGGCGAACAAACTTGAAAAAAAAATACAAGAAACTTAAAGATGGCAGATTATTCCACAAACAGGCTTGAATCCAACTGTGCACAACAGAGCATATGCAACTGAGTCCCTAAGAAAAGTTCCTAGACCTGCCTTTGACATGATGTAGAAAAACCAGTGATATAAAAGCTGCCCTAGAAATGAGCTAGCAAGGATTTACATTCAAATGTAAGCCAGTCAGAAATAAAGAGTAACATCCTGTAGCTGACAGCCAGAGGACAAAAAGATAAGAAATGCTTCACTCAACTATGTGCCAAGTTTCCTTTTATCCCTAGAAACATATCTAGCTGTATGCCTCTAACATACTATAATTGATCAATTGAGATTAAAATGAAAATTAAGCCAAGGTTTATGTTGGGGTTTTAGCTCTCCTATGTTTTTCCCTTAAAGAATTTCCCCATACAATTACTGAGGGACTCACCCATAGGGGGTGGAGTCTAGCTGGTTGTCCTTTTTGCCTGGGTTTTTTCCTCGTGTAGGGTGGAATCACCGCGAGATTTGAACTGGCAAAAAGGGACTGGGTCCAGCCCCTGGTTTCCTGTTTCCCCTGGCATTCAGGGAGTTGAGGAGCTGCCCTCGTGGTGAAGGGGATTCGCTGCCGCTGCAGGCTCCTGCCTTCTGCTGCTTTTTTCCCTCTACTGAAAAGCTCAGGGATCCCAAGCCCGCCTTCCCCTGCCTCACAGGGAGCCGGGCCGGGACTGCCCTNCTGACAGCCGAGAAGGGGTCACTGGGTTCTGGTTCTGTTTGTTATCACTGTTATAGTTACTGTTGTTTGTTTGCCTCGTTATACATATATATATATATATATAAGTAAAGAACTGTTATTCCTATTCCTCATATCTTTGCCTGAAAGCCCCTTAATTTCAAAATTATAATAATTTGGAGGGAAGGGGGTTTCATCTTCTATTGCAAGGGAGGTTCCTGCCTTCCTTAACAGACACCTCTCCTTCAATCCAGGACAGTTTACAACAGACTACGTTTCAAGATTACTGAGATAAGTTCCCTGAAAGTACGCAGAGATCGATGCCTCATGATGCTTACCCACATACAGGTGAGGGGTTTGTGGCAATCCCACAGGACAAGCAGCCTGACCTACTGAATGGGACATCCAGAGATCTGAGGGACTGAGCCCACCCAGGCCACTCTGCATGCCACCATGAAAACTTGCAACTCTGAGTTCAGTGGCACTGAATGCACATGGAAAAGGTCCCTTTGACATTGGCTGGGTCAGTCAACCCAGGCTCCAGTTCTTAGAAGCATTTATGGAATCAAAAGCATTGAATGGGATCTTCAGAGTTCTATGTAAATGAAACATCTATAAAATCTGACCCTGAGGGTCTGAAAACATGACAAAGCTTTAACTAAAGGGGCTTTGGCCAAAAGAGCTAAATGTGTGTTCTCAAGTAAGCACAGTTCTTATTAACATCAGTGCAGGATTTGGCAAGTACAACATGTAGATTTAGGAAAGGTGCGTGATTAAGAAACACAGAGAAACTCCATTATATTCAACTGGCATGCAAAAGACTTTGGAAGAAGAGCTCTATCTATTATGAAGGACTCTCAAGTCTTACAAACTCTCACTTATTTCCTCTTAGAGATTCAAAACCCGAACTGTGGCCTTTGGACAACTGAAGTTCAAAACAAAGTGCTACATACACTGCTGAATGTCTGGCAAAGCAAGTGAAAACAAGACTGAATACATCACAGGACTAGTAAAGTGGAAGCAGGTGTGTAAGAAAAAACATTAATATATTGTTGCATGTATTGTTACATTATTGCATCACATGTCTTCATTAACGTGTGGATGCCCCATTCCTGGAAGTGTTCAAGGCCAGGTGGGATGGGGCTCTGAGGAACCTGATCTAGTGTGTGGCATCCCTGTCCTTGGCAGCAGGGGTTGGGACTAGATCTTTAAGTCCCTTCCAACCCAAACCATTCTGTGATTCTGTGATTCATTAAAGTCTGTCCTTGTTAAGCTTTATTAGTACTGAAATTATTGCACAAACATAAATGAGGAAGTTCCTTCCAAAATTACCCATTTCTGTTCGTACTGGTTTATTTCACTAGAGTGAGAAATAGCCCTAAACAAAATGCATGCTAGTAAAAATAGCTGAATAAAAGTAATTATGTGCAGGATAGGAATTTATTTTAAGGTATACACCTCCAAAGCAAACCACTAAATTTCAAAAAATGCATCCTGACAAGCTTCTTAATCTCCAGAATGATAATGTAAAAAAAAAATCAAAAATACATTTTTTCCATCTGTCATCCTCTCCTCTCCTCTCCGAACCTCTCCTCTCCGAACCTCTCCTCTCCGAACCTCTCCGAACGTCTCCTCTCCGAACGTCTCCTCTCCTCTCCTCTCCTCTCCTCTCC
>VZRV01010291.1:1519121-1554788 GCA_013398115.1 Falcunculus frontatus | reverse complement strand
TCCTCTCCTCTCCCCTCCCTTCCCTTCCCCTCCCCTCCCATCTCCTCCCACCAATTAAATAACAGACAGTCAACCAAAATATTTCTTAAAAGACAGTAGGTTTCAAAGAAAACAGGTGGTGTTTTACTATATCAACCTGTCACAGTTTGACAGTGTTTCCAACTAATTCTTTCTTGTGGTTGCATTTAGTCCAGCCTTTTACTAGAGTTAGTAGAAAATATACAGGCCTCCTCATTCAAAAAAGGGGAAAAACCCAGCACACCTTTATCCTACAAATACAATCTGAAATGTCATACTGTACAGGCATGCCAGGGATGTTGATATCGATATCAATAACCTATAATTAATGACAAACACTGAAAAACATGCCAAGAATAACTGAGGATCACACTCTGGGTAACACAGAGCTTTCTAACATACTAATTATTAATCTAATATTTGAAAACATTTTCTGCAAGGACATGCACAGATTAGACACCCATTCATTCAACTGTGTCATGGAGTATATTTGCATTTAAAGCCAGTCAGATCTCTTACACACAGCAGACATCTGGACATGTCTTGTTTGAAGTAGTAAAACAGAACCTAGATGAGCTATTTTGGAATTACAGTGAGGAATGACACAGGGTCTTATTTAGAAATTAGAACTCAAAATAAAAAGGAGAAAGGGCAAAAAAGAACATGCTGACATTTATACAGGATGTAAGTGAACTGCCCTGACCAGTTTTCTTTAATTTCTGCTGACATTTTTCCAATCGGGTTTCACTGGCAATGTTTCAGTACTTAGACAGTTTCATCTCCTCTCCGAAAGAGTTGCTTCCGTGAAAGCTCATGATTATTTACTAGTATGTTGAGTCCAAAACAGAAAAATCTGTGTTGCAAATTCTTATGTTGGTGCTTTGCACCACTCTTGAGGTATCTGAAAACAAGGCCGGTTCCTTCCAGTTGCAAAGTGTTACCAGTGAGATACTGACAGCTGTGGGGGGCAGCAGTGAAAATTACTACCACCGAGCTCAGCAGAGATGTTGTCGTATCTCTGTAGGTAGTAGCATTTCTTCTGAATTTGCCAAGACAAGACATCCTCTAATACTGCTGCGAATTGTCAGTGCTGGAGCAACCTCAGAAAGAAGCCAGAGGGACAATGACCCCTTGCTTTACACCACATCTAAGCCTTGAGCTGAATTTCACCTTGTTTTGCACTGACAGCATTTCACCTTTACCTGCAGGCATCTCAGGAGGCACTGTGCTACATACAAAGCAGAGGAAAACAGAATCCTCCAGATCTGAATAGGAGTTCCTGTCATATGTTCACACACACACACTTCCACCTGCCCAATTGCAAGTAAAAGGTGCATGTTGGCACCAAAGAGAAAGATGGGAGTGCTGACTGAATATTACCACTGAAAAAAGTCCCTGCTATGTTCAACCTCCAAACCCTTCTGATGCTGTCCATTCAGTCTAAGGTTTCAACAGCATTTGTATGAGACTACACTGGAGAGTCAGAGCAAGCTGGCATCTCCAGCCACAGTCCCACGACATGTACAGAGCCAAAGGCAATGCTGTGAACCAGTCCTTAGCAAAGCAGCCCCCTACGTGGGGACTTTGCTGGTGTGCCAAATGGAAGGGTACATTTTGCTTACTGTCCTGGGAGGCTCAATATGCCCCTGTCCTAGCTAAACAGAAGGTTGGAAGCAATTTCTGACCCACACTTTCCTGCAGCAACAGAAAAAGAAATTCTGCCACACACAATAGGTGAACACACTTAAGTCTTGTAGGACCGACATACATGTTGCTGCTTGTGTCATCTATACTAGGGACAAGATGATCTTTCTGCAACTGCCTTTTAAATGTAACCATTTCACTAGAGCAGAAATGCAAGTACTGAAATGTTGCTTCTGATGAGGCTTGAATGCTAGCACTTTTGTAACTGTTTGTAGCCAAATTACAACTGCCCATGTCCACAGAAAAAATGGCACAGAAACAAAGCACTCAAAAGCTTTACAAAACACAGGACATCTGAGAAGTCTGAGCAACCCAAATTACATTTGCAAAGGGCAATCTCCACAGTTTCATAAGGCCCAACAGCAGCATGAGATAAAATTTAACAGCTCTGTTCCCCCTTTAAATGTCTTTTACAAAATTGCTTTTAGACCAGTTAAAAACATAAAGTAGGTCCTTCAGTTTGGCCCTCAGAGATGGAGGTGTGTCCACTTTTGTTAAAATTAGGTTTCATTTCAAGCTGCACCACAGCACACTACAGAGGAATCTATTCCTATGGATGCTAAAGCAAGCAAAATGCTTGGGGATATGACGAGAAATTTAGCCTACTTGCTGTCTGCCAGACTGGAACAAATGAACTTAAGAATACTTCTAAAAGAGAGGCAAACAAACATAAAGCCTCTCACAGCATTTTAAAAGGCCTGTGTTTAGAATAGCTGTGCAATACAAGGATAAATCTGCCAAAGACAAAAAGGGAAGAAATTAAAATCTCTCGGCTGTACACTTTTGGAAGATGATAGATAGGGAAAGGGCAGTCAAAAGATTTCTCTCTCTGCAGCACAGCTGTGCAAGTTCATCACTAAGAGCACTGTATTTGGTAACTAGCCATTAAACATTTTTTTTTAACGTAAAACTTCTGGTTGTTCTCATCCGGAGTCCAGTCCTACAGACTAGGCGAGATGGACAGTGCAGGCAAGGGCATGGAGAGCAGCCTCTGGGACAAATACACCATTTGGCAGGCAGGATTGGTTCCCTGCCAGTAACTGGAAATGATACTTGAGTCAACCATGTGAAGACACAAGACATGCAGAAGAAACCCACTGTGGCACTGTGGCATGGAAATCGCTCAGGCCAGTGGCGACAGGTTGAGAGCATAAAAAACTACCTTGCCACTAGGCAGATGGTGCTTGGTGAGACTGACTGCTCACCTGGGTGGCTGCAAATGCTTATCACTCAAACATGGTGCAAGTCTGAACCACAGCCACCACTGTGCAGCATTCAGTGATGGGGCTGTATTTATTAGCTTCCTGCTTTACAAGCAACGAGTTCACTTCCACTACCTATGGAATATTTGTGAAGCCAATAATGTACAAGGTCTATGGCACCAGCATTTAACATTAGGAAAAGACTGATTTAAAAAATGAATGTCAGCAAAAGCCTACCAAAAACTCCAAAACACAAATATATAGTTAAACTAATGTCCATAAACAAGACAAGTGGTAATGTTACCACTGCACTTAGCTTCCCAGTGAAACAAAGCAGCACCTGCCTCTGCTTTAACAAGTGCTTCCACAGAAAGTTAAAGACCAACTTTAATAATTACTATTAAGAAATACACCCTTAAACCAGATGTTTAAATCAAATACTCACTGCCAGTTTCAGCTAGGCTCACATGTGCCTGTAACTTTCTTAATTCTTCCTCATAGCATCTGACTGACCCAACATTTCCAGTAGTTTTACCATTAGACATAAAGGCATGCAGAAATATGTGAGCCATCTAGGTCCATCCAGAGGGACTGGTAGAAGGTAATGTGAAGGTTTCCAGCATGGTTCAATTTCATCAGCTCCCTTCAGCCCCTGCACCTTCACAGCACATGCTGCTGCCATGCATGTCACTGCCAAGTGGCATTCCCAGTTGACAGTCATAAGCCAGATCCTGAGTGATGCATAGTGAAGGCACTTCCTTGATCTTCCTTGTACCTTCCCATTAACTAAATGGGAATTAGCACACTAAATTCCTTTGTCACTAAGGTTAACCAGCAAGGTGTAACTCCCTAGTATGATAGTTTGCACAGTCTTGAAAGCAGAGGGGATTTTGGTCAGGTGCAAGAGCTGGAGCAGCATGTGTTCTCTTTGCCACACAGCATTGAGGGAGCAGTTGGGAGCAATCTTGGTGAGCTTGGCATGCACAGATGCCTGCAAAATTAAATACACAGTCCTTTTAAACCTTCTCAAAACACCCTCACCACAGAAAAATCAAGACTGCCCTTTATGGCAGTTTCTAGAAAACATTCTCTATTAACTGTGAAACATAAGCTGGCAACCAGACAGGCCAAGGGTTTTATTTACAGCAGCAGTTCCTGAAAAACTTTTCTCTCCAACAGTCTCAGACTTCCCACTCACAGCCCACTCAGTCCCCAGCATGCACATCAGCAACCTTTACGAATACAAAACAAAACAGAATAAACCAGGATTTTGTCAGAACAAATACTGTCTTGCTGCAACTGTCCATCCAGTCACTCTGTACTCTTCCAGCATAACAAGTAAATGCATCCCATAAGAAAGAGCAAAATAACTTTCTGCCAGCAAAATGCAGACATATTGCTTTGCATGGACAAACCTGGTGGCTTGCATGCTGTAGGTGCAGTGGAGCACATAAAGTTCACATGCACTACACACATCAAGCTGCATTTCCTAACAAGCATGAGGCAGCACCAGGTAGCCCTTGCATAGCCCATTTTTAATTTTTGCTGTTTAGCTGTAGTCCCTTTCTCCTCAAGTTATCACTGACTAAGACACCAGACCCAAAAAGACACTGTTGGATATTGTTCTCTCCTCTTACTAGGAAAATTTTATTGCTTTAACTCTGTCTGTGGGGAAGGGGTTTTTGTGTCTCTTAACACCACGGGGGCAGCTGGATGGAGAGTGAACAGAACCAAGGCAGACTATTGCAAACAGAACCATTTCAGAGGGAACTGTAGTCTCCTGTCCAGAGAATCTGATTCAAAATTTGGTTTTCTCTTGAGAGATTTATACCAAAATACAGTAAACTCCTTCTAGAAGCACCAGTCCTGAGCCACAAGGCTTTTGAAGAAAACTCGAGCTGTAAAGTCCCACCTCATCCTCCCACCTAAACACCACTGTGGCATGTGATCACCCAATTATCCAGTGCACTGGATAGTTTCTTCCATCAGATTATTTCTGACTTGAAGGGCTGGAAACTTCTTTGTATTTTTTGAGTTGTTTTCATCCTTCTCTCATTATTTTTCTGAGGATATTACTCACACCTATCTCTTCAGAGTTCTCAAGAAAAGCAGATTTTCAAAACTTGAGGCTTTTTTCCCCTCCACAGTATATTCTGATGTTGCCTTTCCCTGGTCTTAAAATCAGAGGCAAACACGGTTGAAAGGGAGAAGGGATTTACCTCGGTATTTATTTAAGGATCCTTAAAGGTGCACTCTCTGTCCGGGTGGAATGCACCGACAAGCACACCGAAATGCACACCCACGATACACCGCATATACAGTTATAGGCCTTGCAAATTAGCACATCTGTCAAAGATTCCCCAGTGAGAGGCTCGAGGGAACCCCTCATCCCGAGGAACCTTCCCCCTGGATGGACCTATCTTAGTTTACAGAATGTGTTCTGGAGAGGACCTTGGTGTCTGGGGCTTTCTGACCCTTAATTGCGAGGCTTCCAGGATGTTTGGTCTCCTGGTTTAACAGAATATTGGGTCTAAACTATGTTATGAAACTTATGTGGGCTAAAAGCACTAAGGATGCATAAAACTACATAAAAGGGTATCTAAAAGGGGTATAAAAGGGCTATATGGAAAAGGCAAAAAATCATCATGGCATCACTGATAATGAACTATCCCAAAACTTGAGTCAGCAGTGCCCTGGCAGCCAGGAGGGCCACCCGTGTCCTGGAGGGCATCAGGCACAGCATCACCAGCCAGGCAAGGGAGGGGATTGTCCCACTCTGCTCTGCACTGGGGCGGCCTCACCTCGAGTGCTCCCAGCCTCACCTCAAGTGCTGGACACAGTTTTGGGTGCCACAACACAAAAAAGACACAAAGGTTATATAGAGCATCCAAAGGAGGGCCATGAGGATGGTGAAAGGCCTTGAGGGGAAGCCGTGTGAGGAGTGGCTGAGGTCACTTGGTCTGTTCAGCCTGGAGAAGAGGAGGCTGAGGGGAGACCTCACTGCCATTACAACTTCCTCATGAGAGAAAGCAGAGGGGCAAGTACTGATTTTTTCTCTGTGGTGACCAGTGACAGGACTCGAGGAAAAACATGGAGCTGAGTCAGGGGAGGTTTAAGTTGGATATTAGAAAAAAGGTTCTTCCCCCAGAGGCTGGTTGGGCAGGCTGGAACAGGCTCACCAGGGAGGTGGTCACAGCACCAAGCCTGACAGAGTTGAAGAAGTGTTTAGACAGTGCTCAGGCACAAGGTGTGACTCTCGGGGTGTCTTGCACAGGGTCAGGAGTTGGACTCAATTATCCTTGAGGGTCCCTTCCAACCTACATATTCCATGATTCAATGAGTCTATGAAAACTGTCTTCCTGCAGTTTCCTGCCCTCAGAGCACAGAAATACTGGTTTCTTACAGCAGCTGATCATAACTGCTGCTTTTCACTCTCTTGATATAAAATACTGGGACCAATGCACAGTGCAGACAACTATTAAATGCAAACCTTGGTTTTTAATGTCAGAACTATAGCCTTGGCAGAGAAAGCAAATTATCCGGAAAAACACAAGCAAAGGAGTGGTTTACAAAAGAAAAGCTTTTCTTGGGCAACTCCAATACAGAAAGTCCAGACAGCACCTCTCTACTCTTCTGATACCAGGCAGATGGTGTGACTATCAGGTGCCTGCTCAACACTTCTATCAGATACAATAAATAATACACAGCTAATACAGAATATCAGTTTCATTCTGTTCCTACTTACTTGAGACTGCACTGCATGCATTACCTTATCTCTAGCTGAATGCAAAACATCTGCCCAAACCCATCACTGGAGACTGAATTAAATTTCCTTGGCAGTAATATTATTATATATGCAGCATGTATGCCTGGTGCTGTCTTTTCTATTTTCTATCTTAAGCGTCTTGGAAATGTAAAAGCAATTCAATTTGTCGCCTACTCAAATACTTTCTACCAAACAATCTAATGGGTCAAACCATGTGAAAAATGGTAATGTCTCTTTCTTTTGTCAGTCCTCTGACAGAAATCACGAAAAAAAATACATCCCACATAACAAAATCAAGGCATTGTTTCTCAAATAGCATGTCGCATTAGCAGAAATTTTACTTTGACATCCTCCTGAATTCTGAATTCCTTATAGTATAATTATACATTCAGCGAAAGTGATACACTTCCATTATTTTTGAGAAAGTATCTTGCACAAACAAAGTATAATTAAAAGTGGTGCAGCTTTTAGAACAAATGGAACTAGAAAGGATCCCACTTGAACAATAGTCATGAGGGAAAACTGCCAGACCGCTGATGGCTGTGAGAATCTTTCAAAGTGGTCATTAAGTACAGAGGATAGGTGAATCAAGCAGATGAAAATGACCTATATAACTTGATTTACTTGACTTTCAATAAAACTTCAACAATATACCTCATGCCTTGGGGAGAAGGCATTAATTCTTGCAAAAACATTATGCAATGGGAACAGCAGACCTTCCTGATGCATGAGCAGGACCTTTCTGACAGAGGGCTCTGGCATAAGTCATGGGGGCTGTGCTGGTTTTAGGCCAGGTAGAGTTAATTTTCTCCACAGTGGCTGGTAAGGGGCTGTCTTCTGAATCTGTGCTGAACACAAAGTTGATAATATGGAGATAGTTTTGTTACTGTGAAGTACTGATGCCTGAAAAACAGGCCCTGAGCCAAAGCTGACCTCTAGATGAACCTTCCAACCAAAAGTTACATATTTGTATCCGCTCATTAGTAAAATATGCATGATCATTAGCATGATGATATTTGTATCCCCTCATTAGCAGAATATGTAGTGTGATAAGAATGAATTTATCTTTCTGTGTTGAGAGGCTGGACAAGGCCATGAAATCAGACATCTGGCCTTGTTTGGAGATATATGGTCAAAGCCAACTCCCTTGGTTCCTCCTTGAGCTCTGGCCAGGCTTTGGGTAGAACCCAAGAGGAGGATGAAACCAGATGTTTCCACACTAGAAGGTATGTAAGCTTGTTTATTGCACAATATAAAAGCCGGACCCTCTCACAGTGAAGATGGAGACCTCGCTTACGAGTGGATGCACCGTGCAGGATCTCCCAGCTACCAGGAATAGCTCTCCAGTCCTTCACTGTGACCAGAGCTCCCCAGCAGATGTGTGGATCTGGATGCTGGTAAAGTACTAGGGTAACCAGTGATGTATCTTTCTTCATCACTGTAGGCAATCTTTCATAGTAATGATTAAGTGCATTGCTTAGCTTATTCTTTTGTAATTCTTTGCTGTGTTGAACTACAGTAAATTACACTTCTTCCTTAAAGTTGGTGTATGTGTTTGTTGTGCTGACCCTGCCCACTGGCAAAATGTATTGCTGAGCAGGGCTTACACAGAGCCAAGGCCTTTTCTGCTGTTTGTCCTTCCACACTGGTGAGGAAGTTGGGGGTGCATGGGAGGTTGGGAGGAGACACAGCTGGGACAGGTGACCCCAACTGATCAAAGGGATTTCCAGACCATCCAGACCATATGGCATTGTGCTCAGTACATAAAGCTAGGGGGAAGAAGGAGGAAGGGGGGAGCATTTGGAGTGATGGCATTTGTCTATCCAAGTAAGCGTTATGCATGATGGGGCCCTGCTCTCCTGGAGATGGCTGAACACCTGCCTGCCTGTGGCAAGCTGTGAGATAATTTCTTGTTTTGCTTTGCTTGTGTGCACAGCTATTTTTTCCCTATTAAACTGTCTTTATCTCAACCCATGAGTTTTCCAGCTTCTATACTTCTGATTCTCTCCCCAGTCCTGCTGGTGGGGGAGTGAGTGAGTGGCTGTGTGGGGGTTGGCTGCTGGCCGGGGTGAAACCATGAAAAGGGCCTGGGTTCAACTCTCCCACTTGCTGGTTGGCTGTGAGGAGGCATTGCAGACTCTTGCTCAACCCAGTACCAGAAACACTTTTCCTGGGATACCAGCCCTAGACAAAAAGTGCAAGACCACAGGAATCTCACTACACCTACCAACTGCAGTGTATAAATCTGACAACCCACAAAAACCCCAGAGGAACATAAGGTTCCTCCACATAAAAGCCCTGGTCCCTCTGCATAGCCAGGATGTTCCCACCTATTGCCCACCACCCTCTATTAAGGCTACTAAAGGCTGCCTAATTATATGGAAAAATTTGTGTGGTACTATCAAGGCAACCCCATGTGTCCTGAAAGCCTTCCTACTGACTTGCCAACTCAGTCCCCAAACCTTCATAATGACATCTGTGGGGGCCAGGGCAGAGCTCCATTTAGGCAAAAAGTTCCTTCCTCCTCATGGGTGTCTCAAGAGCCACATGCAGATGCTCCTCTGTCTTACTGAGAAGTCCCTCCTGAAGAATGATGGGTACACTGATCACCCTGATTTTTTCTGAAGAGCTACAGTCTCCAAAAATTAAACAAACAAACAAAAAAACCCCCACAAAAACAAACCCCAACTCAAGCGAGAAAAAAAAAAGACTGGCAACTCCCTTGGAGCACATTAATGAAGATCACTGCCCAGTGGCCGTTAGTTGTGGAATAAAGGGCATTTGATGAAAAGGACAGACATAACCTAATATTACAAATTTACCCCAGCTATGCTGGAGGGGACAAGAAAACATCCTCCAGCATAGCACAATGTAGGCAAGTAGTGAAATTGACAGGTGGAAGTAGACAAGGAAAGAGACCGAACAGCTGATGTCTACATGTGCTCACTCAGACTTTCTGCTTTTTCTTTGTACTAGGACAGTGGTAGTGCATCAACAGTAATGAAGTAAAACACAGAGCAATTTGCTTTGCTCTCACCTTGTTGGAAAGCATATTCCTTGTGCCCCATGTGGATCTACAGCTGTGGACAGGGCACCAACATCAGAGCAGAGCCACAAGGGGAACTGCTGCAATATGGGAAACCAATGCCTTTCACTGAAGGAGTGACTTCTCCTCCACAGGAAAAAAATATCACTGATCCCACAGAGACAGTCCTCAGACTTTAAAATACATGCATACATGATGGATTCATACCTCTTTGTTTCATAAAGCCTGCTGAAGTGGTTCCAGGTTTTTATCTCCCCCATCTTCACAGCATTATCCCATGTAAATACTCCTGCGCCAGTTAAACGGTGTGTAAACTGAGCTAATCAAACACAGCCAAACTGTTAATCAGTATCTAGAAGGTCAGCATGACACAATTTTTAGAGATGCCTGACTGGAAAGAGGTCACTTAGCTTTACAGAGTTAACTATCCAACAGGAAAGCACTGAATGTTAACACACACACACACACACAAACATAAAATGCAATGGTTAATTGTGCATATCTTTGATATATGGATCTGAGCTGATGTTTTTCTTTGACTCCTGACTAGACCAAAACAAATTTTGACCGTCTTTATGAGACTGTTCAAATGCATACAGCAAACACAGTGTGTTAAAGCAGACGCAGCATATTGAAGAGAGCTCAATTCAAGTGCAGAATGTTACTTGCAAATAAAGGGCTGGGTGAATAACCAACCTCCACATAAATTGCCTGCTGCTGTATTTCAGTAGGGCTCCACTATATTGTGGAGCTATTCCAAAATATCACTTACTTGCAATGCTCAGTATAATGTATTCTCTTGTGGTCAAAAAGAAATGGTAAATCCAAATTTACAATTTTTTTTTCCTCTGACAGACCACCTTTTTTCCTCCATACATACATATGAACAGATTGCTAAGAAAGGTTCCTGTACATTGCTATACTGAAATCAGTCTCATTATTTCAGAATGGATTATTGAACCAGAGGAAACAACTAACCAAGGGGTAGACTATTTGCGGGGGAAAAAAACAGGAAAAAAATGCTTATAACTTAATTATCTAGTGAAACTTGCAAGCATTAATTGACTAGTGCTTCTGTTTCCAAGAGGTTAACTCACCTGTATTTTGCTGCATAGTACCATAACATCTAATATGTTACAGGAATGAGCCCTTAGACTATTTATGGTGAGACAAAGCGAAAAGAAAATCTACTCTCTGTGTGCTTATACATATTGTATATATAATTTTCTGGCTTTCTTCACTCACCTCCACAATAAGTAACTTCTGTTCCTCAAACCAAGACAAATTTGTAAAAACAGAATATCTGACCCAGCTCTGCCCAGCCAAAAAATCTTTGTCATCAGTATTTCAATCAAATCATACTGCATGTTCAGCAAACACTTGGCACCGTGCCTGATTTTTAGGTGGATGCCAAACAGCAGGTCAGACAAAGTGGGTGGAATACTACATTGCTTGTTTAAATCATAATATTCAGTTCAGAGAAAATTTGTCATTTATGGGGTTCTTAGCTGTACACTGCTATGAATTAAAGCTGTGTATAAGAAACAGGATTTAATTGAAAGAGGTTTTGGACACAAGTTATTTGCATGAGGTTTTTTGCATGCCTTGGCTTGGAGGTACAAATTTTAAACTCATAAAGAGAATCTACATTGAAATGTGACTTGAAATCTAGAAGACTTGGAAAATATCTACCTGATAGCGGATAGTTAATAATAAATCATTATAAACACAAAACATAACGCTTCTTTTTAACCTGCTTATTTCCTATTAATAGTTATAGTAATAGAACTTCTGGAAATCAGAGATGGAAATGTTAAACTTGAGTGGTTTGAAATTAAGTCATCAGCACTCATCAAGTCTGGTAAAATTGCTAGGATACACATATCTGGCACAGACTATGCCAGCCACTTTACAGAACAGTTTCAATTCTAATTTACTGGTTACACAATAAATGTTTGCCTCCTGGGTATAAAAAAATTAACGCTGGCACTGTGAGAGCTCAGTTTTTAAAAGCGCACCCTTGTTTTTATAGTTACAGATAAGAAAGTTTAAAAAAAAGAAACCAGACATTATTCTTCCCCCTAACAGCGCTAAAAAAAGACAGCATGAAATCTAAATTTTGAACAGGAAGTACTCACTTTCCTCATCAAACATGAGAAAAAGATTCTATAAAAAGCTTTCAGTTACAACAAAATCTGAGCAAATATTTAACCTAAGAGTATAGAGTGGCATGACCTGGTATGACTATGGACTGCCATAGGGGGACAATCCACATGATGGAAAAAAGAAAACATTCCACTGCATGAGTAGTTGGGCATCTTCTGTGCAAAGCTGGCTCAACAGCAAGGATCAAAATCTCACAGGTCAAAAAAAAAAAAAGTGCCAGCTTCTACATTTTGAGAATAGTTCATTAATTTTTTTTTCCATCCTGCAATATTTTGCAAATTCCAAGCTATGACATTTGGAGTGTTACCAGCTAAAATATGCTGGCTCCTTATGGTGTGTTGCAGCAGATTTTGCAAGCTATCACAGGGTGACGAGGGTTTTCTCTACAGCTTTGGGAGAACACTTGTAACATAAATACATCCTCTCCCCTCTGTGCTTAGACTGCAGAGATACCAGAAGTATAGAAATTACAGTCCATGATTTCAGGTTTAAAGAGAGGAGACAAACAGAAAAGTTACACTGCAACACCAAGTGCATACCAAAAGCTAATCTTACCCTAATTTTGGCTCTCATTCTAGAAACTCGCTGCATGGAAGTACCTGCTGAAGCCCAAATAAGGTGTAAATACCATGGCAGTATGTTGTTCAACAAAACGGAGGAGTTTTCTAACTGTTCCAGCACTTTTCTGGGCCAGGATGACTTCCGGGCAGATATCAGCACTGTGACAAGGACAAAGCCAAAGATATGCCAATTGAGAAGTGTTTTCATTTCACCATAGCGTTTTCCTCTTCATGCCACTGACATCCCTCTGCACACCCGTTCCCATATCACACTGGCTAATGAGCATGTTTTGATGCCTAGCCCTGACCTTCCCTCCTACTGAAAATTGTTTCCTGTCCCATCCACCTTGGCCATAGAGCAAAGCTACTCCCTTCCCATTGCACAGAATTTTTTGCTTAAAAAAAAAAAAAGAGAGAGACCAAAAAATTGCTACCCAGCTTGTAATGTCAGCATTTTCCTCACCTACCACAGAGCAGAACCCTACATTTTACACCTCACATCCTGTCATCTCCAGCCCAAGTCTCCAACCTCTTGAGGTGATTTTGAAATTTGATTCTGTGCTCCCATATCTTTGTGTCTCCTTCTGGCCTCATGCTCTGCAGAAGTGCAACACAGAGAGAGGTGTGTTATTTCCTACACTGTATCATTCAGGAATATCTGGATAGGACAGATTCCAGCAGAACCACAGCTCCCTCACCCCGTAAGTCAGACACCTCCTGTGCAAGATCTCTCTTTTCTCTCTCATCTGACTACAGAACAAAACATGTTTTTTA
This sequence comes from Falcunculus frontatus, assembly GCA_013398115.1. Classification (NCBI taxonomy): domain Eukaryota; kingdom Metazoa; phylum Chordata; class Aves; order Passeriformes; genus Falcunculus; species Falcunculus frontatus. The sequence continues at coordinate 1,541,552 of VZRV01010291.1, read as the reverse complement.
AAAAAACCCAACTGTATATACCATGCTAATAGACTGTATTATATTTAATAATACAGAATATAGAATAGAATTTCAAAATAAAACTCTATTACTTGTATGTATTGATGATATTATATATGTGTATGTATTTATAAATAAGCATAATTTTATATCTCTGCATTGTAAGTATTTATATATGACACACCTTCAAATATTTATAAAATATAACAGCAGTTATTTTGGGTCACTACTGAAAAACTTATTAAGTGTAGTTTACAGCTTGTAAACCACAGTCCTTGACCATGTGGAAATTTACACCCGCAAAATAAATGTCTGGGTTCAGCAGAGGCACACTAGAAACTCTGGTTTTTAATTTGAGACAGGGTAGGAGGAGATAACAACTTCAAACAGGGTAGCAGTCAAGCTCTGGCCTTTCCCGGGCAGCTGTTGTCTTGGCACTGCTCAAACCTATCTTGGCTTACAGCTAAGAGGTTATTTCCCTGCTCTCCCTGCCCACTAACTGGGTATCCCTTAGGACTTCCCAGCACAAAAGCGGGAGGAAAGTGACTCAGATTCGAAAATACCTTTGGCTAGAGATGCACTAAAACAACACTGGTGGTCCTTTAATAAGTAACAATTTTATTTGAAGGAAAACTTACAATGGTTATTCGCATGAAAGGACACGGTTAGCAAACGGCTGTGCTCGTAAACTTTGCAATTTGATATGAGAAAGAGGACGAAAGAGGATAGCGGGGAGAGGGGAAGAGAAAGAAAAAGAAAAGAGACAGAGAGAGTGAGAGAGATCCCTGGTCCTGGATCCAGCCAACGGGACTCTTTGATGTCCTGAAGTCCCACACAACATAGCTCGCTGTCCTTTTTTATGTTGATTGCTTCGGGCAACCCCCCCCCTCCATGCCTAAACAGGGAGGGAGGTGTCAGCCAATTTATATGTAAATGAGGAGCATCGGGAGTAACAAAGTGATTACAAAGACTGTGTGTTTTACATAAGGGCGAACAACATCGTAGTCACCTCAGCATCACTTTAACCTGGCTGACTGCAGCAATAAGGGTCTTCCAACCCCTGAGCACCGCATCCACACATCTAATGGTGTGTCTCGTGGTGTGGCTCCAGTTGCTTCACTTCATTTCACTTTATTTTATTTGAGACATTTCTCCAGCCTACTAGATCATCAGTGGTTTTTTCTTTTCTCCAGCCTTAACCCCATGAGGATAGACAGTAAAATTTGAAATTACTAAAACCAGTTGCTGTCTGCTTTAAACATATTTTGAAAAAAACTGCTGTAGAAGATAATTATTTCACAGACACCTTTCTTGTGTATTTCTTTCACGAAGATGCAGCTGTTCTTAGGTGAAGGGACTGGACAATCAAGCTTTCAAGCTATAGCATTGGTGATGCAAAGAAAGCTTCCACTGGACTAGATGAGAAGTAAACTATCATGTACATTTGGATCACCTATATATGGTTATGTTCCTGTTTTTAAAAAATGACAGAGGTTTTTTTATGCCTGATTGTCCACACCAATCGAAGACTGTCACTTTACTGAAGACCACAGAGGAAAACAATAGGGCAGACCATACAAAAAAAGGAAGAAATAAATTGATGAAATAAACAAACCTGAAGAGAAAATGGGACAGGAATCTCTTCCCTCCCCTTATCTCTTCCAGTTATCTTGGGTACTATTTGTAAAACACGTATGTAAAATATTTAAGGTATGATGACCACTTTTAGAAAATTATTACCTTGAACAACAGAAATAAAAGCTGGCAGAAGGTCACAGTGCTCACTCAGTGAATACTATGAATCTAACCCTGTGATTCTGCATTTAGAGGAAAGCTTTTCTTCCTGGAACTTTTCATAGGACTAAAATCCTAAGATCCCCTGGTCCAGCAGAACTCATGTGATGTCTCTGAGGTAACATCAGTCAAGTGAACAGAAGTTTCAGATCCTGCCTGTTGCTAAACAGAAAATAAGAAAAGGGAATGAAGCCTGAATGAACTCTCAAGCAATACAAGGACCATGACAAAAACTTAGTGTGCAGAAAATGTGGAAAATACCTGTAATTGAGAAAAGACCCTAGATCATGCAGAGTAACTTCTTAGCACACAGCCAGGCAAAGAAGAGGCTCTACAAAGATCAAACTAAACCCAGGATCTGAGCTAGGTCCTTTTCACCATACCATTCTCAGCAGAAAATACAATACTGAAAGTTATCTGCTTACATCCCAGTTGTGTATGTATGACTGAGGCTAAAACACAACATATTCTCACCATGCTGAAGGCACCTATTATTTTATTTCCATTTCCATTTTGAATGCTTAAGTTGAGCCAGTCATATGAGCAAGACCTTTTATTTACTTCAGGAAAAACACGGATGGTCAGTGGCCAGCCAGGGGTGTCATTAGGGAATCTGGGAGGTATACTCGTTACTGAAGAAACAAGAGAGGGCTGACACCCTGTAATTTCTGTCTTGCAAGAGAATTCACCAACCTGGCTAGTAAATAAAGTTCATAAATCAACAAATCAGAACCAAGGTCAAATAACTGAAGATGAAGCAGCTGGGCTCCACGGGTCCTCTTCATTAGTCATAGTACTAATGTGTAAATCTTTTGAGTTCCTTTAACTTATTATGCAAATCCACCATGGAAATATTTGATCCAAACTAACACTCATTTTTGAATATTTTTGACAGAAAGGGACTAGAAAAGCCAATAAAAATTTGCTCTACTTTTAAGTCATTAATCTTCATCTCACCCTGTTTTACTTTGCAAAAAAAGGTGTGCAGCAATAACCTTTGGAAGCAGAGTATTATGTTCAGCCAGTTACACTTGAATTACCAGATGTATAACAATCCTCGAGAGGACCAATTGCCACACACGTTTCTGTGAAAGTGCCTTACAAACAGCAGTTAATTTTCACACCACCTCTGTGAGCTGTGCAGGGATGGGTTATTGCTCCCAGAGTGCAGATGTGGAAAAACAGCAGCACCGTTGAAATGAGTGCCAAGGCTGAGATTACACTTAAGACCTTCAGACCTCTTCTGTCTGCATTTTATGACTAACAGGGAAGGAAGGCAGAAAGGCATAAGGCTGGAAGACTGAAAATACTGAAGGGTGTCATTGCTGAAGCTCCAAGTCTCTGTGGAGCTGCAGAGGGTGGACACATGACAGCCCAGTCAAACTGGCACCAGGGTGAGGTTCAGTGGCCTCTTAAGGCAGGTGCAGCTGGTGACTGCCAGGTGTGAACAGCTAAGGCAGCAAAGTGCTGCTGCTTTAGGAACTTGTGACTATAAATCCATTATCACTGCGTGAATGAAACAGAATTATACTGTGCTTTTGAAACTTTCAGTGTAAGTTTCAAAGCATAAGTTCAATTTTAGAAAATATCCTGGTGTGATACCAACTATCAGTGCGTAGGAGCATCAATACAGGAGTAATATCAATACATATTTTCTTACAAAAAAACCCCGGCTTGCTAACAATGGCTAGAGGAGTACTTGAGCTCTTACAGTTTCTCCACAAGTTTTAAGTTACCTTCTGAACACCCAGCTATTTTAGTGGAATACAGAGAAAACTTCTGCTACACTCTTGAGACGAGTTAGTGGCAACAGCAAAAATAGTAAGTCCATGGTATACCTCTCTTACAACAAGTTTTACACTGCACGTAAGACCACCTATCATCCCCTCAACATCTTCTGTTAATACTTAAACCACACAGTATCTTTTTGCCCATTCTTGTATCTATTACTTCTTTGGGTGCAAGGTTTTTAAACCACCAGGTTTGTTTGTTAGCTTACCTATGAAGGATTTCAAAGAGCTGTGAAACTTGAGAAAAACGTTACAAAATAGCTTTTTGCTGAAAGCCTCAGGCAAAAGGGGAAGAGGCGCTTCGGGCATGACTTAGCCAGGTTGAGCACCAGACTCAGCACAGGACAGTAGGTGAGTGAATGAACCACATGATTTCTAACTTTTGTGTGGCCTTACAAGTGGGCAAAACCAGGTTTAGCCAAGCCTGAAATGATGTTTGAACAAGCAGCCTGAGACAACCAGCAGATTTGACCCCCAGGGAGATTTTCCCTGGCTTCTGGTAAGGCCAGGCAGTCAGAAACAGTCTGAAACCATGCACATGTGCTGTGGGGCAGGCATGCAGCCCCAGTGCAGTGCTGGCTGAGGTTATCAGGTTAATTGCACAACCACGTGAGTACAGCCCTGTTAGTCTGAGCTCTGAATTATATGGAGGAGAACTGAAGAAGCCATAAGGGAAACAGGAACTGGTCACTCCTGACCTGAAAAGACCTTTTGGGGTTACTCTGTTCAAAGAAACAAAAAAGTTAAGAAAAACGAGCCTAGCTCCTCACCTGAAAAGCTGCCATCCAGAACACAGCAAAGGGATATCATCATTCATTCTATGCAAATTCTCACTGCTGCTATCAAGCACACTAAGTACTTAGTCCCATTTTTCTTCAAATCAACAGAAAAATGAAAAACATTACAGTTTGTGCCAGTTCACAGCCAAGCTTCAGCATTTATCACAGTTTCAGCATTGCAACACCACCGGCAGAAGTTGTATTTCTGAGAACAATAGTGGGGGAATGTCAAAGAAGACAGTCAAAAGCAAACTTCACAGATTAACAATTCAAACATTGAAAGTCAGCCACGTACAGGGATGTCATTTTTACTGAGTGTATTAGGTTTTTTCTATGAGAGATCTTCATTCACTTGAATGGAAATAGCTGTACTCTACATCTAGTACTACTGAACTGCCAGCTGTGTTCAGGAGATATTTATAACCATTAACACTGTAGATGGAGGCTGAGTTTTAACGTGTCATGGTTATTCCTCTGGCTGGAGAGTGGCTTTCTGTCTGACAGCTGGAATTGAATTGCAGAAGGCTCAATATATCTCTCCAACGTTTTCACTCTTCTCCTTTGCATGTAACCATCCTTTCCAAGCTTGCTTCTGTTTTCTGGCTTGCCTTATTGCTCCTGCCTCGTCTCGGTGGCAAGGCAAGTGAGTGAGGAGCTGCCTTTCCCAGTGCTCACCCCACTGCCTGCTTGGGCTGGGGACCAGAGGGACCCCTCGGAGCTCCCCTGCGGGAGGTGCCAGAGGGCCCGAACCTCACGTGAGGCCAAACCACACCACCAGGCACTGGCCCTCGGCCCCGTTCTCGGTGCAGCCAGCAGACCCCTGGGGCCCCAAACCACAGCCCCCTGCGCCCTCCCATCTCTATTTCAGCCGGGAGCTGGGGGTGGGAGGGGGGCGGGAGCTGTAAGGGTCGCTTTTCTTTTTGCAAGAGGACGCGACGCGGGGCGAGGGGTTCCACTCCACTCCGTATGTTGTGACAAACTACGACCCCTCAGGCACCGTTGCCTCCCCCTGTCCTTCACCGGCACGCCCCGTGCAGCCCGGGGGGGCACACCGAGCCCTGCCACCGCACAGCGCTCGGCGACAAGGCCGGGGGGCCCGTGCCTGTGCCCCTGAAGCTTCCAAGAGAGCCCTTGGCCGCGCACAAAGAGAGCGAGCCACATACGGGAGTATCGCCCGCCCCCGCGGCGGGCAGCGCTGGATGCACACACACGCACCCCCCGCACACGCATCCACACACACGGTGCGGCCGGGCGGGTCACGTACCTGCAGGTGCCTGTCCGTGGGAGCGCGGGGCGGGGAGCTGTGCTATATCGCCCGTATTGCATGGGGGGATGAGGGCGATATCGCTCGGGGGCTGGGGCGGGGGGGCTGCTCTGCTCCCTCCGCCCTCTTCCTCCTCCTCCTCCTCCTCCCCGCGGTGTGTGCGGGGGTGTGTGGTACTCCGCGCCGGAGGAGGCAGCGGCGGGCTCCGGCTCCTGTCAGCCACCGGTTCCCGGCGCCCGGTCCCCCGCACCGCAGGAAGTGTGCAATGGCACACCCGCACACCGGCCCGGACTGGCAGCGCACCGCAGGCGGTGTGCCATGGCACCCCGCACACCGCACAGGCACAGCACCGCAGGCAGTGTGCCACGGCACCCCGCACACTGCACAGGCACAGCACCTCAGGCAGTGTGCCACGGCACCCCGCACACTGCACAGGCACAGCACCTCAGGCAGTGTGCCATGGCACCCCGCACACCGCACAGGCACAGCACCGCAGGCGGTGTGCTGTGGGACACCGAACAGGCACCGCGCCGGGCGAAGCGGCACAGCCCTAGGCTGGGCATAGCACGGGACACTGAGGGACACCCAAGGGACACCCGCCCGTCCCACACCAGCGGCACAGGGCGGCAGAGACTCCCATGGGGCAGCGGAGGGGGGTCGCCGTGACCCTCTGCGGGGAAACAGGCAACGGGAGCTGCGTTCCCTGCGTTGCCGTGGGCAGGAGTGAAAAGAAGGAGAAGTGCATGCGTGTGAAATGGGGATGTCGCACTAAGGAACACGTTCTTAGCTGACATAAAATAATATCATTCTCATTATTCTGTTGGAGGTCTGTTGACTTGCAGCAGCTGAGCTGCTCAAAGTGGGTGTGTCCAAACAGCTGCTACTCCGTTGTTTTGTGCAGATAAGGAAACACGCGTTTTACTGTTACTTTTTTTCTTTTGTAGGTATCTGGTACGATGTGTTAATTTTATGTGGACTATATACATACGCATACACATATCTGCACACACGCTGCACTTGTATATAAGACAATAAAACCTGCCATTTATCTGTTGTGAAAACAACAACTTTCTTGATTTGCTTGCAACTAGAGACACCATCAGCAACCTTACTCATATGGGATTTTTTTGCAATTAATCACGGGAAGGCTGACTGTGTGCTTGCAGCATTTTCTCTGGGTGTTGGTTCCCCCACAGTAAGCAAGGCACATGCCAAAGCAAACTGCTCATCTCCTCAGTTGGGCTTTTTTTTTACTCTCCAGAAGGAGACAGGCCTGGCTATCAGCCTTCTAAGCCGGCTGCTTCGTGGCCCAGAGGTTTCCTTTCCTCATCTTCCTTATGCCAACATTTGCAAAACTTGAATGGGCTAACACATGCTACTAGCTATGATGGCAACAATGCTTACACAAGAGTATAATGGAGGCAATCTGGAAGTGTATTCATGCCAAAAGTAATGCTCTTTCTGGATTTGCATGTGATGCGGCAGGGAAATTTGGTAGCAGCGTTAGCCTTCCCTAGGAAAGATTGCCATCCCTTCTGCTATTGTTATTTTCATTAAGGTGTCATGGTCATGTTGCTGCAATTCAGCAGAGGTCTGTAATAATTAATCAAGGTTTCAGTGGTAGACTCCTAAAGATGGAGAACCCTGAACAGAAGAAGTAATTATTCCAGGGAGTGAAGGGAGAGTCTGTCTCCATCCGTCATGATCAAATACATGACACCCTGCTTTCATATCTTGCTTTTAAGGTGGAGACCTGTAGTCAAAGCACTGGCAACATTAAGAAAAAGACTACAACCTTCCTGGACACTGCTGTGCCCACAAAATCCTTCCAGGGATAGGAATGGGCTGATTTTCAGGAATATGCTCTCACAGTACCACCCAGGCCATCAAACACACCTTCTGGGTCAGAGGCTGCATGGGTTGTATTGATTGAAACTATTGCCTTTCCCTGGTCTTAAAATCAGAGGCAAACACGGTTGAAAGGGAGAAGGGATTTACCTCGGTATTTATTTAAGGATCCTTAAAGGTGCACTCTCTGTCCGGGTGGAATGCACCGACAAGCACACCGAAATGCACACCCACGATACACCGCATATACAGTTATAGGCCTTGCAAATTAGCATATCTGTCAAAGATTCCCCAGTGAGAGGCTCGAGGGAACCCCTCATCCCGAGGAACCTTCCCCCTGGATGGACCTATCTTAGTTTACAGAATGTGTTCTGGAGAGGACCTTGGTGTCTGGGGCTTTCTGACCCTTAATTGCGAGGCTTCCAGGATGTTTGGTCTCCTGGCTTAACGGAATATTGGGTCTAAACTATGTTATCAAACTTATGTGGGCTAAAAGCACTAAGGATACATAAAACTACATAAAAGGGTATCTAAAAGGGGTATAAAAGGGCTATATGGAAAAGGCAAAAAATCATCATGACATCAAAACCAGTGCTCTGTTTGCCTGTGAGATGGAGCTGCTGAGTTGTCTTTTCAAGACCAAATAGTTACACTTTCACAGACGACAATAAGGAATTCCTGAAGAGGAGGACTGACTTCCAAACAAACGCTCCTCATCTCTGGGAGCCCCACAATCAAGCACATCATCTGCAGTCAGGCAACGCAAGGGGCTTGCTCTTCACTGTTGGTCTTCAGTCTTGTTCACTTCTTTGCATTCTTTTTCTTTGTTCTTCTCTACTTCTTCCATGCTCTTCAGTGGCTACAGGACAAAGCAGCCTCCAAGCCTACCCTCCTCCCACCTTCTCCCCCACCTCTTTCTACTCCTTCTTCACTTCTTCATTGTTAGAAGCAGCCACAGGTCAATGCAGTATCTGTACTCATTAATTAAAAAGAGGGTTGAAACTGCTCAGCTTCCCCAGCATCCCTCCAGCACCACATCGGTCAAGCAGGAACAGAGCAAAGCTTGGCTTTTCCCAGGGATGTCCTCCACGAGATAAGATGTGCACCGACTGGGACTGGGCCAGTTCCCCTTTCGTGCAGGACTGACAGGTGAGCTGGGATTCTGCTGAGTGGTTTGTTTCTGCCGCCCAGCTCTGCCCTTCACTTGACCCAGGCAGCAAGGAAGCCGAGCCACACCCCTGCAGTCTGTGCCCGGGCCATGCTTGCTCTCTCCTGCCCAGCTCAGCAGGGTGTGCCAGCACCCACACAGACTCTCCATCAGCCGCCACCACCGGTCATGAGCCTGACCTGCCAGAAGTTTTGCCAGCTGAAACACGAAGGTGAAACAACACCTTATGTGAAATCCCTCAGCCCTCACAGCAGGAAGGAACCTGCCCTGGGAGGTGATGAACAGGCTGGGAGGAAGACAGACGCAATCAGAAAACACATTTTTAGCAGAAAGCTGGCCATACACTAAGGACCTAACACTAGAGCAGCTGGGATGAGAAAGAAAAACGAGAAAGGCTGAGAATGGTCTGTTTGACCATGTAGGTTTGAAATCAGAACTGATTGTGTTACAGGAAGAAGGGCAGGATCAGGTCACTGCCACAACAGGCTTCTTTTTGCAGCAGTTCCCCACAGACTGCCATTACCATGTCTGCTCCAAGGGCTGCTCATCATGGCTGGAACCACCCAAATGCATATCATGAACTAGTTTTCAAAGGTATGTTTCTCAGAGGAACATGTGCCCAACCAAACTAGCTCCTGCAGTGCAAGAAGTTAAGCTGGAACAACTTTTGCACCAGGAAAAATTCCTGGCACAACCAATATCATCCTGAAAAAGGCATCCCCTTGAAAATGCAGTGTGATTTAAAAGATTCATCTTCCTTTTTAGATTTTATTTGTTGTGACCCAAGCAAGACTTCACCACATCAGTTAGCTAAAGCATGGAGAGAGTAGTATCTGGAAGGTCCCAGAAAGTCCTAGAAGAGTTCAGTGCCTGGCCAAACCTTGCGGTGTCCCACACTGCCTTGTCCTTCTCTGTAACACAGTAAGGGAAGCCTGTTTCAGGCAGCCTTCCAACATGGAGACAGACAGTTGGTTCTTCTCTGAGGCTTCCTCCACCTCAACACCTATCACAAAGGAATGAGCACAAAAAATCTAGGTAGCCAGCTTCCCACCCCAAAAGCCTGTGTGTCAGTCTGGAATAGTCCTGCAGTTCCCTCTCAGGGAATTAAGCATGAGCTAGACCCACTTGGCTGACACTTCTCTGGGTGAAAGGCCTTGGTGAGAAACAGGTGTACGCATGTCAGTATTAATGGGCTGGTTCCCTCGTGGGACACCAGTGCTCTGGAAGGGCAGAGCAACAGGTGGGTCTGTGGGGCAGTGCAGCGTACAAACACCCAGCTATGAGGACTCAAAGTCAAGGACAGCAGGGTGGGTGGTAGTTTCCTCCATAACTGCAGGAAGACAAGTGGTCTGACTTGCAGAGAACTGGTGTGACAAGCGGAGTTGGGGTATTACAACACACTCCTGGGATGCTGGTGGTTAATAAATAAGGAATCCTTCTCTCAGGACTGTGCAGAGGGCTGTGTATCCCTGTGTTTGCAGTAGCAGTGCAACAGAGCTGCACTGGTGTAGGCAGGGTCAGAAAAAAAGCCATTAAGCACCTCTGTGGACACCAGCTTTCTGGCACTATACTGGTATGCTGCTGTTGGGAAGTTCCTTGGAAAATTGCAAATAAATAGGGAAGTGAATAAGTTTCTTGTCTGTTAGGTTGGGGTTTTTTTAGGTTTCCTGTACAAAACACTGGAACTGTAATGTTTGTAAAGCAAATTCACTTACGAAGGCATGGCAAAGCAGCATCGGAACATGATCCATTTGGCGATCCATTTATTTAAGAGTAGTCCTTAAAGAGAAAGGTCAAGCAGGCAACTTCTCCCTCACACCCAACAACTTCTTTTTATGTAAGGAAAGGTTTTAAAAGCAGAATCTGTGCAGCATCATTATCTGCATTCCTGGAACATCTGTCGTTAAATACACACAATATTTCAAAGCAAAGCACTGCTGGTTAATTTGTCCTTCGCTTACCTGCCAGTCCAAAAATTACTTGTGGGGGACACTGCATGACCCATAAGATTTGGTCACTTTTGGAGAAGATTTCAGAACAAACTCACTTTTAATAGATCATGGTCCTTCATCTCTATTGGTTGTTCACATCCAGTTGCATCCTGCTCAACAGTACTTCAGCATTTGTAATCCTGCTTTTAACACTAACCTGACATCCCTGCTCCATAGCTCAGAAACAAGGGTACTAGAAGGATACACAAGAGAGGAAGGCATGGTTTGTTCTGGGACACTAATGGGACACAAGCCCACGAGGAGCCTGATTCAAACAGGAATGCTTGAGGAGAATGGCCTTCTGCTCCAGCTGCCTGGACTGCTGGCAATCCCTCTACTGGATTGCTAGGATAGGTGTTGCAAATACTGCTCTGCCTGACCCGGGCAGGGCAGACTTACACAAGTGCTCGAGCAGGCGTTTTTCTGGTCATGTGGGAAACACCAGGCTGAATTCAAAGGAGTGACCAGGAAAGGAGTGCCCTGAGCTTGTTTCTGAAGTAGCAGGTTGTGTGGGAGAACCTGAGGAGCAGGGATTCAGGCATCACAGTGCACTGTAAAGGTTTTGTCTTTTTCCAGTAATCACTGATTACCAAAAAACTCCTATCCTTCTCAAACTCCCTTTGGAGGTTCAACACCCAGACTATAGCACACACGAGGGTATGCTCATTTTTCTTTGGACATCCTGAAGGAACGTGGGGGAGTAAGTACCAGCACTAAAGACCACCCAACTCACAGTCACTGGATTTGTTATGACTGCAGTTATTCATCAACTTTAAAAAAACCCCAAAACAGTACAACAAAATGCCTAACTTCAGGTCAGAGCTAAGATCAAAGTGAGTTAGAGTATGATTGATGAAATGCAAAACAGATAACAGCTTATGAAAGCTTAGAGACATGGTAATGCCCAGGAAAAACACCCAGCCTTTGGGTCACTTCTAAATTTTTCATACCCTGTCTGGGCCAGCTAACAACCTGACAGAAGTACCTGTTAGCTTTCTCCACTGAGATTGTCACATTTGGCAGCCACCTTTCCTTCACATGACACTGAAGGATGCAGTGCAGACATCACGAGGATACTTCACATTTACACCCAAGCATATCAGAGTAGAACTAACTTTCTGCTGGTCCTTACTTTGTTAGTTTTGTTACTAGGCTGCAACTAACAATTAGTGTTAACACAGAAAAAGGTATATGAAGATCAGTCCACAAGGTGCCTTTGGAAATTCTAAACTGCTTCACCAGAGGCTTGAAACACCCTTGAGAATCCAGTCTGTGTGTTTCCAGAGTTGTCACCACACAATTCTGTTTTGTATTAAATTCCTGTGGGTTTTGGTGACATATCTGTGGCAACAGTAGGTGAGTGTCAGCTCTTGCATGAAATATACAGATAAAGAAGAGCAATTTAAACAAAAGCCTGAATAATGAGTACGGTAAAAGTGTGTAATAATGGCTCAACAAGAAACCCACCTGAAAGCAAGCAGGAGACTTGGCACTACAAGGGTGTGCTAATTATATGAGGGAGATTTGTCTGAATGTACAGTGTGTAATTTCTGTATATAGGATAAGGACAATGGGCTGTTTCTGTCTAAGAAACCAAGATGCTTTTGTCTCCAGCCTGTGGCCTGAAGTTATTCCCTAATGTCCTTTAGAACACAGAGAGTGGCTTTAAAACATAACTGGATCATGCTCTTCATCCAACTCACACTGCTAGCTATGAGCTCCTGAGCTCACAAAAGGGGGTGGCTCTCCGCAAATGACATATGAAGGCTACAGCAGACCTGCAGGGCATCCATTTCTGTTCCCCTCTTAATGCTGGGCTGTGAGGGCAGAACTCCTTTTTACAGGGCGCCTTACAGAGCTCACGGTGCAAACACAAAAAGATGGAGGGTGGGGAAAATCTTTGCAATGACAGGACTGCAGTCCTGCGGGAGCTGAGTCTTGGTTCTGCCACAGAAATCCTGGGGCTATTTCCAGCCTTTCATGTAATTTCCCATCTGTAACAGGCTGACAACAGAGTCTCATCTGTTGTGTCTTTGGGGGGATCTCTTTTTCTTCAAAGAGAAGAAAATAACAGCAGACGAGGTTGTAAACATGAAGATGGGGCATTATTTACTTAGGATATATCTGACTGTCACTGTCACAGGAGCGTTTATTCCTCTGGAAAAGAAAATAACCAACTGAGCCAGAGTTTCCTCCCAACCTGGGTTGAGGCAACCATGGCATTATTTTCTTCCCTCCCTTTCTGGCCTGGTAACTTTTGAAGTTTGAGAGACCTGTTTCAGTGAATAGATGTGACCTAGACACTCCTTTTACAGTAAAGCCTGGATCTCAAAATTCCCCTCTATCATATTCATTTGTTCAGTAGAAATAGTAAGCTATATATAAAAAAATAGCTAACAACATCCGTCTGGAGAAAATACTATGAAAAGCATGAATTACGTTTCTTCACAAAAAAAACCCCCCAGAACACTGATTTTGTGTTATTTATTCGCCCAATACTACATCTCACACATACTCGCAGTCCAAATTGTGACAAAGATCATGACTGAAGTTAATGATATTGCACTTATCCCCCACCCCGCTAAAACTTTAACCATGGATGAAAAGGTCTGCTTTCAGAGTTGTTTCTCATGCCATGTGGCTCCTATTAGTGAGAGAAAGTGAGAACAGGGAAACAAGCTCAAAATTACTATTCACATTTAAGAAATTTGATAGAACCCACTTTTCCTTCCTTGCTTCACTGTCTAGTGAGCTAACCGTACAGCTTGAGCTCAACCATGCCATGCCAAAACAGTGTCCACATTTTTCTGCCTCCTTGGTTGTTAGCTTCTAATGCGTAGACTTCAGTCCAACCTTGTTATCACCATTTCATTGCATAATACCTCTTTTAGCACTGAGTAGCAAATGCCAGACACATCAACTGCTGTAGAGAGACATGCACAAATGACTTCACCTTTGCAATGCCAAGTGCCTTCTGCGCACCCTTCAGGGCTTAGCTATCACTTGCAGCCCTGCAGCCTCCCACCTGAGCTGCTGTGTCAGACCTTCTCCCTTCTCCTTCCTATGCTGCTGCCTTGGCCTTCCACTTACACATCTCAGTAGGTTCTCATGGAAAGCAATTGCTCGTAGTCCGAGAATCTCCTCTTTCTTCCCCTTGTGTTTCCTATCTGTTTTGTAACTTTAGTTTGTATTAGGGGAAAAACAAGAGTTAGCAAATAGAAAAGTAGATAATAATCATGTAAATAACCCATAAGCATTACCAGCCATAAATATGCATGAAGTGGAGTGACTGACACACACCACCTGTGACTGCTTAAATGTGATCCTGTCGGCAATGACAGCATCATATACAGGAACAACCAAGAGGTAGCTTAGCTGGGTCCTGATACCAAGTGCAGAGCTGACAGAGGAGAAATACGGACAAGAATAATTATAGTCACTTTCCTCATCTTCACTGCTTGCTGACTCTTGAAAAGACACTCTTCCGGGGGCCACATTGCTTTGCTTCTTGGCTGGCCACTTGTCAGGTACTTCCTTCTCTTTCTATTCTTTTTCCCCTACAGGAACTTCAAGCTGATGTGTGGACCCCACTGATAAAACTCTGTGCAGGTAAACGTGTCTCAAGAGGTGTGATGATACTGTCCCCAGACAGTTGGCAAGGTCTTATTCTCAGCCCCTGGCAGAAATGGTGGGAAGCAGAGCTACTGCCCCCTCCCCCAGTAAAAGATACTGACTCTATGTATTATTGCTTGAGCTTGTTATATTTAGTTAGCTAGAGCTTAACTTTGCTATACAAGGCACCATCTAATTCTAGGACAGAACACTGCACTGAACTAAGGTTAAGCAACATTCCATTCTACGGACTATATGGATTATATGGACATTATATGGACATTATATGAAGATTCACTGGCTCTGATTTTTGTCAAAGTTTTAAGCATTCAGGCTAACATTCTTCCAAACCAAATCTCTCCCTGACAATAAAACATCGCTCTCTCTGATTATTTCAGTGGTTCAAATAAATATGACAGGTCCTGGTGCTCTATCTACCTAGAAGTACACACCGTCATTCCTGCTCTGGAGCAGGGACTTTATACCAGGACCGAGGGAAGAGAGGTGAGAAGCTGCAAGGCACAGACAGACTTTTAAGTTGCTGCAAACCAGTTTATCTCACACTCCGGTGTGCTGCCTGCTCCCTCTGCTGGCATCGCCTGCTCCAAACTCCGGCAGAGGACCTGGAGCTGCCGAACATGTGGAAGAGAAGACGTCAAAAAAGAGCCCTTGAGCACATGACGGTTACATTTCCTTCGCAGGAATGAGCCATCAGTCCTGCTCACTACTGTCAGCAGCCTGCAGATCGTGTCTCTCTTATGTACATCTTGGAGCTGTTCTCTTTATTTATCATCCCCCAAAAAACATGTATCTTTCTCTCCAGTTACTCACAGCAGCGAAACAGACACAGTTTTTTTAGCCACTTCATTTTTATGGGCCTCAAAATCTGTGAAGAGAGCCACAGAGTGAAAAAGAAACACACTTCTGACTTCATGTAAAAATCCTCTGCAAAAGGCAAATATCTGCAATAACTCTTCCACTACAGCATCCATTGTAGGTCTTGTCCTAACAGTGCACAGTGGACTTTTTCAATAGTTCAAGATCATCAGTCTTTTTAATTAACATCTGATAGGGGTGGTCAATTCATACAAGCTTTGTGAAACCAGGACAGAAAAATACTGTTTGTCTCCCACTCAGAGGAAAAGTTAGCGCTGACTTCAGCTCTTACAGCAGAAACATGCTGTGCATCCCCTAATCCTGGGATCAGAACTCGCATCTCATTCGATATCAGGTAATTTAAAGATGAGAAAACATTAAAAGAAATAAAGTTCTATGAGGTTTACATCTCACAGTAACACAGGACGGTTTGCAGTCAGAAAAAAAAAAAAAGTGAAAATGAAGAAAGCTGTCCTTGAAACACCACAATTTTGGGACATAATTTTTCTTTTAAGCCTTACAGCAAGTTATTAAAAAACCCCATGTTTGCTGTTGGGTATTATAATCAACCTGAGTTGTGACTTATGTAGCAGTCACAAAATCTATCGATCTTATACCGCATCAACGAAAAATGAGGACTGGTGTTTTAAAACAACACTGTTGTTACATAACAAAGGCCAGTATTCTGCTAGTGTTCAAAACTTAACTACAGCAGCATCTTTTCAAGATTCAGTGTTAGCATCATATCACCTATAATATTAGAATTTCCTGACATAACAGCCATGAATGGCTTTAGCTTATCTAAAAAGAAGAAACAGAATCATCAGAAAATGAAAAGGATCTGGATATAGGCTATGCACAGGAAATAGTAATATCCCTAGAGTAAGATGTTTAGTTCTTTAGGAATTCTGTTTTGAAATACACTTCATATTTTTATCCACATGATAAAAATGCTAAATCAGACTCTGTGATTAAATCTCATACACTTCCAATATCTGACTATAACAAAGTATTTCCACATAACTGTATCTATCTGTATTTCACAATATTGAAGAATTTTGCTGTAAAGGAGGATGCTGATTAATTGAAATAGAATTTACTTTTCCTGTCCATTTGTAAAAACATTTCTGAGGACTTGGTTACAATGATTAACACAATGGATAACTTTTTTTTTCATGATTAATCTATTCTCTTCTGACTCCATTTTGAAGCTCGTTAAAGAAGGTTTGGAGCTGTTATGAAGAGTGATACTTACAGAAAGCACACTTACAAAGAAGTGTAGCAATTTAACATTATGAAAGTTCTGACACTGCCTCCTGTCCAACATCACTTAACCAGTAAATGTGTTTTCTGGAATGAGAAAACACTCCGTAAGAGGAACGAATTACATCAGATGTTGTATGCTGTTACTTAATGAAATCATTAGATTATGACAGATTTAACTAAGAAAAGACCATATGACTCCGATCTCTCAGGGGAGATGAAACAAATCAGGTTATTTTCCTACCAAGTCCTCCTGGTAAAAGCAGTGCACACAGGAAGCACTGCTCAGGGATGTGCAGAGCAGAAGTCCAACACATTGACTGGATTCTTTCTGAAGCTACACTGGCTGCTAAAATGTCAGTACCCGGTTAATAAAATCAGGGTAAGCTTTTGCGCTCTTCCTAGTCACAGGACACGAGAGTGCGGGAAAATCCAAGCCGTTCTTGGCTACACGTTCCCTTGAGCCACCAAAAGCCAAAAGCTCCCCCAGTCCCAGATCACAAAGCGAGAAGCCGCTCTACTCCCGCGTCAGCAGAAGCTTTTCTGGGCACCGGTACCTGCGTGCCCTGACAAAGGCCTTTCTCCCTCACCTGTGAACATTTTCACAAAGTCGGCACTCGACATGCTCATAACCACATCAGCTGTCACAGGAGGCTTTCCGAAGCCAACGCTCCCACCCTTGGTCTTCAGGTCAATGTACCAAGTGCCTCCACCCTCACCTGCACAGGGAGAAGCGAGGTGAGAAGGCAGCAAAGAGTGCTGGGCGCTCCCTCTCTGTTGCCCCCGTCAGACGGCCGCAGCCGCGTGCGTTCGGAGCGGTCCCGTGGCAGCCGCACGCCGGCGGATGCTCCTCAAGAAGTCACCTCTCGTACCCCGTGGCGCCCCGAGCTCCACGTGCTGGTGACATGGGCAGGAGAGCCCAGAGGCTGCGCTTTGCTCACAGAGCTGCTGGCAGCTGCCGCTCCTCCCGTGCCCCCGAGAGCGCCCTGTCCGTGGCCACACCACCCCCGCGGGGGCGGCAGCGCCGGGACAGAGGCTCCGCGTGCGGCACGAGGGCCAGCAGCTCCCAGCGCCTGCTCGAGGGAGCCCCGAGAAGGAGCGTCCCACAGAGGGGAAGAGGAGCTGCTCTGCTTCGGGACCAGCCTCCAGAGTGCTTCTCTTTGAACGCACCCAGTGCCTTCTGCTAGGCAAGGCTGCACAAGCGATGGTCTTACCAGATAACTCAAACTGAAAGACACCCTGAGTACTTCTCACATACTCTTCAGTCATTGCCCCTTGAATAGCTCTGAATGTCTCTGCAACAGGACCCGATGGCTTGGCTGCAGCAGATTCTGTCTTAACCTTGGCTCCGTCTGCTCCTTCCTGCTGGGATCCGCTTAATTTCTTCTCCTCTTTGAATGCTTGGGTAGCGCCTCCAAGAACTTAATTCTTCTGCAAAGGCTTCTAAACTGTAAATCAATTTACTGCTTTTGTTGCCAGCTTTCGGAACTCTCTAAACAGGGACAAGAGGTAAGGTTAACGTGAGAGAATTCACACACTGAAATCTATATAAATCTGCCTAATACATAGTTAGCCCCTGTCTACTGCATAATTGCTTAACTTGTGCAACCTTATGCAGTACGTGTCACTGCACCTGCGTGGGCCTCTTCGGGAGTCTCTAATTGTTGGTCCCTGGTGGTAGTTTGGGGAGATGCCCCCTACTCAGTTTCAAGCAAAGTTCAGTTCAGGACGTGCAGAACCTCAGGTTGAGTGTCAAAGAAGATGTCATCTTCTCAGACAATTGCCAGGCAGGTCATAAAATACAAAAGCTTCCCACAAACATTGAGCAACATCTGCTTAACCCACCTGATAGCATCTTTTGACATTTAAAAGAGGGTTAAAGGGGAGAACGATACCATCAACTTCCCTCTGCACCAGAGATCAAAGGAAGGGACTGGGATAGCGAATTCTGCTTCAAGACTCAGAGCTTAAAGATCCAGAGAATTATACTTAAAATACAGAGGATTCTGCTTAAAGACATCAACTTGATCAGCATTTTACTTTACCACAGTGAACATGCACATTTAACAACAAAGGACAGCTTTTGCAATTTACTAAGCAAATCAAGTTGAACAGCCCCTTAAAATGCTGTTGAAAGTCTCTTAGGTGTTTTCAGTATCACAAAATGCTTAGGTCTGTTCTGTGAGTCCCTACAAAATAACCTGCACTGGGAGCCCAGGGAGCTAACACCATCCATCCCTGGCAGAACGGTGCTTGTGTGACTGCTCAAGGGGTATTTTAAC
The DNA here is from genome assembly GCA_013398115.1 of Falcunculus frontatus. Taxonomy (NCBI): domain Eukaryota; kingdom Metazoa; phylum Chordata; class Aves; order Passeriformes; genus Falcunculus; species Falcunculus frontatus. The sequence continues at coordinate 1,522,885 of VZRV01010291.1, read as the reverse complement.
AGAAAGGAACACTTCCAACTTTGCCTCCTTTGCTCTTGCCTTATCCCTACTTTGGTACTCTTATAAAACCTGTTCAGCCTTCTTAGTTGCTCTCCAACTTGACATACTACAACTCTGAAAAAGCAAAAGCAATGCTTTTTTAAAAAAAAACCCAAAACATTTCTGCATTTCATCTAAGAGACTGTAAATCATGCAAATTTCATCTACGATGCAAGACAGACTGGTTTTGATAAAATTTAGCAAGACAGATCATATGACTCTCCTGCAAAATATGCTGTTTTCCATTTGATTTCTTTTTCTGGTAATATTCACTGGTAACCTTCACTATAAAAAAGGATTATTCAGAATAAGGTACTGATCATAAACCAGGAATATTTCCAAGTCCAGTGGTAGGTAACATTCCTTCACTAGCTGTAAGTACATAGGGTCTGCAGCCACTTCCATCTCGCCCTCCAAATGAGAAAAGAGGTTTTGGCAAATAGCTTGAATGGAGCCCAAATTCTTGAGAGAAACACCAAACCAATTCACTTGAAATCCAGAGGGCTTTCCTTATCACCAGAATTGATCAACTTGTATATATAGTGGTTTTCCTACTACATCTTTCTATCTTCACTGCTACCATCCAAACTAGAAACCTTTCGAAGTTGCAAAGAAAAAAAGTTTGAAGTTGAGAAGCCATGTCTTTTGCTGGTATGTAGTAAAAAAAGAAATAGTTATGAGCTGGGGAATTTCAACCAATTTAATTAATTATCATTTAATATAACTATGTAATTATTTTGTTACTAAGAAATGAAAACAAACACTTAGAAAAACTCACTTCATCTCTTCTTCACAAGCCTTATTTATTTCTAATAAATTCCTGCTTTTTTGCCAAATTTGGGAATTGCTTTTACTAACAGTATACCCATGAGTGTCCTTAAAATTTGTTGTTAGATATCCAAATGTTATTTAATATCCCAATCAAGTAGTAGTGAGTTTAAAGTGAATATTTTAAATATAATGGTTCTTCTGCTAAAAATTATCTTTTTAATGTGTTGAAATAGCAGCAACATTCACTAGGGTGCACAGTTGTTAATGAATGGAGGAAACAATATCTTGCAGACCATGGGATGGGAATCCCAGTGAACTATGCCCCATGCGTGCTGTGTGATCTTGCACCAGTGGTTTTCCTCAGTTTAACTCCCTTCCCAACTGAACATTTTCATGTTTCTACCTGTTTCGATATTCATATGGACATATATTCACTAAAATAAGTGCTCTAAGACTTGAGTGATGCTAAAACGTTAAATGTCACTCAAAAACACGGGAGGCTTGGAGTAGGGCAGCAAGTTTGTTGGGATTGTCCCATGGAGGACACACGGTGTTTTCAGAGCCAACTGCTGGCCTGAAAGATCTTCCCACTGTCCGGAGGACACTCAGGGCCCAGCTGACAGCGCTCACTAGGACCTTGCCCGCCACCTCGTTCCGCACGGCGGCATTTCCTCATCCCCTGGCCGGGTGCAGCCAGCTCAGCCCGGGGTGAGGGCTGGCGGTGCGGCGCAGCAGGCGGAGGGAGGCACTGCCGGAGCGCGCTGGGCGCAGGGGCAGCCGCGGAGGCGCTGCGCAAGTCAAAAGGCCGATGGGCAAAACACCTGGTGCCCCAAAATCAAAGGAGTAGCTCCTGAAGGAGAAGGGCGAGCCACGTTCTCCTGCCAGTAGCTGGGCGGTCAGGGGCTGGCTCAGCTCCGGGTGAACGCTGCAGCATCGGAGGGAAGGGCGTCTGGGAGAGCAGGGGGGGTCCTCCCTCGCCAGGAGCGTGGGGTTTCTGCATCGCAGAGAACAGAGCACTGTACTGCAAGCACAGATGCAAGGGTGCTCAGCCCACGGTAATCCCATGCTCCCCTGCTCAGCACCCGGAGTGAGGGGGGTGAGCTGCGGGGCTACCGCACAACCGAGCACCGGCAACACCGCTGAAACCCAGCGCTCGAGTCTTCCACCTTCTGTAGTGCCTGTTCAAATGCTTTCTGCCCCTCATGCTACAAAACCTTCGATGCGGTAAACTGACCCTCCTGATATAGAAAAAAGCCCCATCACTCCAGTTCCCCTGTTACATACTGGAGAGAAGAAAAGAAAAAAAAAACCAAACAAAAAGACAACACTTTAGGGGAAGAAAGTTGAACCATGATGTCCAGGGCCTTCTCCTGCAGGTACTTCTGTGCGTGGTTGAAAGTGGCAACTCTCTACACACACACAGAATGGCTCACTTCCATGGAGCACACTGCAGGCTTATGGTCTGGGCATGCAGCTATGGCAGTCAAGCCCTGCCTTGGTCATTTGGGCCAAGTGGCTGCAAGGAGAATGAAGGAAAAGCATGCCTGAAGATCTTAGCAAAGCACTTTCACTTCCGTCTATGCAGGATGTCAACCCTGGGAAAGCAGATGGCATGGGAGACATTAACAACTGCAAAGTGTTCAGACAGCCCTTGGCCCCTCCAGCCTGCTCATGCCTCAGTCCTGCAGGAGTCTGCAGCCCTGTGACACTGTGAACTGCAGTGAAGTGAACCAACAACCACCATTACATCAAAACACAAGGACTAGTGTGTCCGCTCAGGGCTCACTTTGATTTCTGTTGAAGTCAGTAAAACCATCTGTCTCCATCCCTCCAGCAGGTTCAGACCTACCAGGTGATTTTTCTCTCCTGCCATCAGCTCCCAGTGAAACCTGAAGGCCTCTCAGGGTGCTGCACTGAATCTCTATGTGAGAGTTGAAGGGCGAAAGATGAGCCAAAGCTGAAACCTGGTGGAAGATTTGCCAACCACAGTAACAGGTGGGCAGCATGGCAAGGACGGGAGAAGATCAGAGTCTTGATTGGGCAACAGAGGGAGGAGGAAAAGTTACACGTACAGGGTGTCGAGGCGAGGGCTGACCTTGCAGTTATTATGAAATAAGAGCGGGACTAGGGGAGAGGTTGAAGGAGAGGATAGGTGTGGCTGGGTGAACAAACAGAGAGGATCATACTGCAGGCTTTCTAATGAACAGGGAATCACAGAATCATAAGGGTTGGAAGAGACGTCTGGAGATTATCTACTCCGACCACCCTGTCAAGGCACGGTGACCTAGAGCTGGTCACACAGTCTCCCTGGGCAGCCTGTTCCAGTGCTCTGCCACCCTCAACATAAAGAAATTCTTTGTCACATTGAAGTGGAACTTCTGTGGTTTAGCTTACAGCCACTGCTCCTGGTATCTCTGGGCACCACTGAAAAGAGTCTAGCACCATGGCCTTGGCATCCACCTTACAGATATTTATATGCATTAAGGAGATCCCCTCTCACTCTTCTCTAGACTGAACAGGCCCAGCTCCGCAGTCTGTCCTCATGAGAGAGATGCTTCAGGCCCCAAATCATCTTTGTGCTCTTCCACCTGACTAACTCCAGTAGCTCCTTGTCTCTCTTGTCCTGAGAAGCCCCGAACTGGACACAGCACTCCAGAAGACGAGATGGAGGCAAAGCTGCAGTGATTTGAGGGTGACTGGCAAGAGACCAAAGCAAAATTTCACACATCCGGCGGAGAACGAAAGGATGCGGGAAACTTCCCAGTTCCACTCTTCATCCCACGTAGGCCTTTTTCCAGTCTCGGGTTGGCTCGCAACCCCCGAGCCCACCACCCTCGCTGATCCCACAGCCCCGGGGCAGAGCAGCGGGGCCTGGCGGAGGGAGCGACCCCGGAGCGGCCCCTGCCCCGCCCCGAGCGGCCGCGGCGGCTGCGCAGCGGAGCGGCCCCGACCCC
>VZRV01010291.1:1469385-1519035 GCA_013398115.1 Falcunculus frontatus | reverse complement strand
CCGGCGGCCGCCTGGGGGTTCGCTGGACACCCCCGAGCGCTGTCTCCCTCCGGGGTGTGCGAGACCCGCAGCCGGCCGAAAGCGAAGGGCTGTAGCAGAGGACACGCGTGTCTCCGCGGGCCTGCGGGGCCGGGCTGGCCGAGTGGCCCCGGGCAGCACCAGAGCCCCGGGACGAGCAGTTCGGGTCATGTAGTGGACTTGAACAGTGCCTTTTGCAAGGAAAACAGTTATTGGAGGACTTTAATGTAAATCGGGCAGTGTATCAGCAATTTTATAGAAAACATTTATATTAAAGTATAATTACTTATTATTACTACTACTACTATTGTTGTTATTGCTATTTTTGTTACTGTTGTTGTTGTTGTTGTTATATAGTATTATAGTATTTTAGTAGTGTCTTACCTGGCAGTCAAATTTTCTTCCTGTATAGGATCTTAATTTAGAGGTGTTTTTCTGCCTTTGGGCTTTTCAGAGGCCAGTGCTGCTAACAGCTGGGAAATTATTATTTGTTCCTGTGTTTTATAGACAGGATTATTAATTTCCTAACATCTTTGTAAGCTGTAGAAGGTGTCCTTGATGTGACCTGAAGGTCTTTATTGGCAGTCATCTGTGGTGGGAAAGGAAGCAATCTTAGTGTTTTTCGAGATTCCCAAGATTGTAGGGCACAGACGTGAATTTGATGCTTTCTGTCTTATTAGCAGAATTCAACTCTAATGGAAGTGATGCAGGTATGACCTTCACAATGCACTTCATAAGAAATTTTAGACAGGTACATGCTTTATAAACTTTAAACTATTGAGCTGCTAAGTGAATTAAGAAGTAAATCCTTAGTCCTGCAAATATGACTAACTAACTGCCATCCTCTGAGCCTGACCATCCAATCGGTTTTTTACCTGTCAGGTTGTATACACATCCAGATCATAGCATCATGTTTAAATATGAAGCACAAATATTGTGATGGTGTTGAAAGATTTGCATTTCCCCACTCCACTGAGCAAAGGGCCCACTTTTACTACCAGTGTAGCAGGAGCTACACTGAGCTCTTGATGCCCTTCACAAGCTTCTGCGGCAGGTGAACTTTGGTTTTCCTGACGCCATCCCAACATGCCCTGGTAATGTTTCTAATTCCTTCTTTGTGGCCTGTCTTTGCTCCCACTCCCTGTATGACGCCTTTCATGGGAGCTGAATCACAAGTTCCGTGCATAGCCCTGCTAATCTCCGGGTACACCTGCTTGTCTTCCTGAGTAGACCACTCCAGCCCCAGGCAGGGCTTACAGCCCCATCAGCTTTTCTCTGCTGCTCTTTCCTCCAGAGCTGCCTCTTGCTGGACCCCATATACCTCTTCCATGACTAAGGTGAATTCTGCTGACCTCATATTGGTTGGTTGGAGGTAGAAACTAGATTCTGGCCTTACTTTACTGAGTTTTACACTTTGACTATGTATTCCAGTGTTGAACTTTCCTCACCGTGCATGTGACTGAACTCATGGCAGTAGGTTTTTGTGGTTCACTGTTCTGTTTAGATATTTTTCTTCCTGTGCCTTTCTAAGACTCAATTTTGCAGATAAAAGCTGTTTGAAATGGCACGTTCAGGACACGGTTGACTTTCTGAGATCCTGTAGATGCCTACCCCTGCCTCTCACTCCCCCTTTTGGCCCCATTCCAATTTTCTGCCTTCTGAAAGCAAACATCCTCCAAGAGAGTAATTATGAGATGGATGTTCTAAGATTAGAGGGGGAAAATACATGTCTGAAACCAGAGGGGGAGAAACAATACTAAGTTTGGCCCACTCTGAAAGGAAAACTAATGGAAGGTCAGAGCATAAGCTTCTGTGACATTAGTGGTGCGAGCAAAAAAGTGAAGTTGCTGTTGCACGTAGTTTATATGAGTCCTTCAACTGAAGTTAAAAACCTGAACTTCCTGGGTTTTGCCACAGTGTTACGAAAAGCAACATGAGCTTTATGCACAACACTAAAACACACATTCCTACATATGGAAAGCCTGTTGCCTTAAAAGGCTTTGTCATTGAATGTTTTTGTGGAGTTGATATTTCTCTTTTCAAAAATTCAGTGATACTGAGTTGGCCAGACATCCTTCTTAGGCTCTAAAACGTGCTAGTTTCTCTAAGTTGATTTGACCTGTTTATTTGGAGGACCCATTGGATTACATGCAGTTACTGGGAAGCTGTTGAGTGTGGAAGATTTAAGAGAAAAATTGCCATTTCTGAAAATAAAACTTTTGGCATTTGCGCATGGCCTTGTGGTTCCAGACTCAGTATTTTTTACCACATTGAGACATCAGTTTTATGTGTTTAGAGCACTGTGATTAATAGATTACAGAGATCTGCGTAGGTGTATTGTCTTGTTAGAAACTGGCACTTTGTCTTTACAAATTACTCCTTTTCCATTGTTGCAGAACATAGCAGCTCTGTTGTAAAACAGTGTGTTGGATGGCAGCTTACGGCTTGGACAGGAGCACTCTTTGCTGGGTTAAGAACTGGCTGGATGGCTGGGCCCAGAGAGTGGTGGTGAACGGTGCTGCATCCGTCTGGTGGTCAGTCACCAGTGGTGTCCCTCAGGGGTCTGTGTTGGGACCAGTTCTGTTTAATATTTTTGTTGATGACATGGACGAGGGTATTGAATCTTTCATTAGTAAATTTGCAGATGACACTAAGCTGGGAGCATGTGTCGATCTGTTGGAGGGTAGGAGGGCTCTGCAGAGAGACCTGGAACGGTTGGATGGATGGGCAGAGTCCAATAAGATGAAGTTCAAAAAGTCCAAGTGCCGAGTTCTGCATTTTGGCCACGATAACCCCCTGCAACGCTATAGGCTGGGGACAGAGTGGCCGGACAGTGCCCAGGCAGAAAGAGACTTGGGGGTACTGGTCGACAGCCGACTCAACATGAGCCAGCAGTGTGCCCAGGTGGCCAAAAAGGCCAATGGCATCCTGGCCTGTATCAGAAATAGTGTGGCCAGCAGGACCAGGGAAGTCATTCTTCCCCTATACTCGGCACGGGTGAGGCCGCACCTTGAGTGCTGTGTCCAGTTCTGGGCCCCTCTGTTCAGGAAGGACGTGGAGACACTTGAGCGCGTCCAGAGGATGGCAACAAGACTGGTGAGGGGCTTGGAACACAAGCCCTATGAGGAACAGCTGAGGGAACTGGGGTTGTTTAGCCTGGAGAAAAGGAGACTCAGAGGCGACCTTATCACTCTCTACAACTTCTTGAAAGGTGGTTGTAGTGAGGTGGGGGTTGGTCTCTTTTTCCAGGCAGCAACTGGCAGAACAAGAGGGCACAGTCTTAGGTTGCACCAAGGAAGATATAGGTTGGATATTAGGAAAAAGTTTTTTACAGAAAGAGTGGTAAAATACTGGAATGGTCTGCCTGGGGAGATGGTGGAGTCGCCGTCCCTGGACGTATTTAAGAGGAGATTGGATGTGGCACTCAGTGCCATGGTTTAGTTTAGTTGAGGTGTTGGGACATAGGTTGGACTAGATGATCTTGAAGGTCTCTTCCAACCTGGTGATTCTGTGATTCTGATCGTTTTGCAAAAAGGGAGAAATGTAACTGGGTGACCTGTGTAATCTTGCTTTATAGTGCTTGCAAACTTGGGGTGTGGTACTTCAGTGGTACTTTTCTGTAGCTGTAGTCATCCCTTTTGTGTTCTTGGGCTGTTTTCTTAGTAAAAGGATGAAGGCATTTGTCTGGTTGGGAGACTGCGCAAATTACATTTGCCCTTAGAGTCTGATAAAAGTCAAATGATTAATAGCTTCTGCTTTATTCTCCTCTTCTTTACCCTCCACTTCCCCCTTCACCTTTAGGAAACTGGCAGGATGCACTCTCTTCATCACGGGTGCAAGCCGGGGCATTGGCAAGGCCATTGCTTTGAAAGCTGCCAAGGATGGTGCCAACATTGTGATAGCTGCCAAGACAGCTGAGCCCCATCCTACTCTTCCAGGGACTATCTACACTGCTGCAGAAGAAAGTAAGTTGTAAAAAATGAAGGTGCTGGGCTGGGTGTATACCCTTGCTTAATTACCGTATCTGAGTGGAAAAATGCATAGACTCTCTTAGTTCCAGTTCACCTTTACTAAAATAAGCTTAGTGCTTCTCTTGCCTCCCAGGAATGCTGTAATGTTACTGTAATGAAGATGGTCCTGTGTATAGAAATGTAAAAATACTATGCTACTTGAGATGTATGAAATAAACATTTGCAGTGTTAAGATTTGGTTTTGGCTTCCCTGTTCTTCGTACAACACGTTAAAAGGTCACAATTTGAGAGTGTGATTTTCAGTGCCTTCTTGAAGCATGTCACTGCCTGAGAGATTCTCAGAAGGTTCATATTAGTTGTCCCATCTGAGAGTAAATTTTTAAATGTTTAATTTCTTAATTATGCAGTTGAAGCAGCTGGAGGAAAGGCTTTGCCATGCATTGTTAACGTGAGGGAAGAACAGCAAATCATTAATGCCGTGGAGAAAGCTGTGAAGACTTTTGGAGGTAAGTTAAGGTGTAGGGGAGACATTAATGGGCAGATAGTTCAAACAAAAAGAAAAAAGAACAGCCTGCCTTGCTCATGCTTTTTGTCTTTAAATGCTAATATGAAATGGCTTACTTTAAAACCAGGGATTGATATTTTGGTGAATAATGCAAGCGCCATCTCTTTGACGGGCACTTTGGAAACAGCAACGAAGAAAGTCAATCTTATGATGGATGTCAATGTACGAGGAACCTATCTTACGTAAGTGCTGAGAGAAGGAAGCAAAACAATTGTAACAGAATGTATGATGTTATTTCAGTTTTTCTGAGAAATTCTGTATCTGTCTTGCTGCCCTAGAATTTAAGTGCAGATATTCTGCATGTGCTGACAGGAAATTGCTCAGTTATTGGTCAACTGATTTGAATTAATATTTCCAAGAATTATTTGTAAGCTGGAGTAAACAGGAACCTTATTACTGCAGTCATTAAATGTTCACAAGCCCCTCTATGCATGAAAGAGAAAAAACTAATATGTTTCAAATTGAGTTCCCGCTTGGCTTTGTTAAATGCTGATGCTCTTTCATTTCAAGCAAAATGACTAAATTTTTGCATACATCAAGTCAGTATCTTACTTGTCAGTTTCCTTCTCGTAGGCTTCTTTCTCATCTTTAGAGACGTTATATAACTCACCACAGTTAAAAGAGAAATATCAAAGATATAACTTAATGATCCAAAGTGTTCTCCACCTACTTTCAGCTTATCAATTCTGTTATTTATTTAAATGAACATACCAAGATTTGATTTCACAATTCCCGGGGTCCTTATTTTGCACATCTTTGGAGGTGGATTTAGTAGGTTGAATCATCTTTACAGGATGTCATTTAAAGTAGTGTCTTAAAATGAAGACTCTGATTTTCACAGGGTTTAAAAAAAAGCCCCTAGGATGGTGCAGATTCTCTAAATTCAGATGTTGCTTGGTGTGATCAGAAAGTTTTGTATCAAAGTATTACCACAGAATCATAGAATAGTTTGGGTTGGAAGGGGCCTTTAAAGGTCATCTAGTCCAATCCTCCAGTCTAGAATAGTGTTTGTCATTCTCCTTTGTGCAGGTCAGTCTGGTTGCCAACTCTTTGTAAATCGCTGAATGGATTCAGTTGTATTGCTGTGGCAAGTTCTGTTTTCTCCTCACCACCCAATAGCAACAGTGGTTTTCTTGATGTTACATCTAGCTATTCCAAATTAATGGGGAATTCTTAAAGTGTATTTTTGGTCCTATTCTGCCTTGAAAAGATTAAAAATCAAGTTCTGTGTGCTGCACGTGGAAGAGCATAAGAAAAATCAGTGCCTTTCAAGAAAATGGTCTTTGTCATTGCTTTTGTAATTCTCAATTGAGAAAACCTAGTGAGGCATTTTCGCCCTTTCTTCTCCTGGCTTTGTATGTTGATTCTGATTGTAATTTGTAGAGACCTACTTTCAGTTTAATGGTCAGAAAATTGCAATAGCTTAAAAAAAAATGGTGTGGATTTTTTGCCTGTGTAGAGGCAGTGTCAGGGAAGACGTCCCATCTTACAGAGTATACCTGTTGACATAGAATAATGGAATTGTTGAATCATGGAATGGATTGGGCTAGAAGAGACTTTAAAACATAGTCTACTTCCAGGGGCTGGAAGAGACCTTAAAACATCATCTACCTCCAAGCCTCCTGCCACAGGCAGAGACATCTCCCATAGACTAGGTTGCTCAAAGCCCATCCAGCCTAGCCTTGAACACTTCAGTGGGTGAGGAATCTACAATTTCTTAGGCAACCTGTTCCAGTGCCTTACCACTTTCAGAGTAAAGAATTTCTTCCTAACATCTAATCTCAACACACCCAGTTTCAATTTAAAGCCATCCCCCCTTGTTTTCTCACTCCATGCCCTTGTAAAAAAAATTCCCTCTCCCACCTTCCTGTAGCCCCTTTAGGTACTGGAAGACTGCAGTAAGGTGACCCCAGAGCTTGCTCCTCTCCAGGAAGAATAACTCTCAGCTTGTCCCTGCAGGAGAGCTGCTCCATCCCTCTAATCAACTTGATGGCCTCCTCTGGAGATGTCTCAAAAGTCCAATGTCCTTCCTGTGCTGGGACCCCAGAGCTGGATGCAGTGTTCCGGGTGGGGTCTCACAGAGCAGAGCAGAGGGGCAGAATCCCCTCCCTCCCCTGCTGGCCACGCTGCTTTGGATGCAGCCCAGGACACGTTTGGCTTTCTGGGCTGTGGGTGCTCATGGCTGGGTCATGTCCAGCCTCTCATCCACAAGAATCCCCAAATCCTTCTCACAGGGCTGCTCTCGATCTGTTCATCCCCAGCCTGTGTTGATATTGGGAGTGTCCTGACCCAGATGCAGCACCTTGCACCTGGTCTTGTTAAACCTCATGAGATTCCCATGGACTCACTTCTCAAACTTGTCTACATCTCTCTGGATGGCAATCCTGAACTTCAGGTGTGTCAGCAGCACCACTCAGCTTGGGATCATCTGAAAATTTGCTGAGGGTGCACTCTATCCCTTCATCTGTGTCATTGATGCAGACCTGAATAGCACTGGTCCTAATGCCAACCCCTGAGGGACACCTCTTGTCACTGATGTCCATCAGGACTCTGAGCCATTGACCACTGTCCTCTGGAAGCCACTGTCCAGCCAATTCCTTATCCACTGAATAGTCTGCCCATCATATCTCTCTGCAATTTAGAGAGAAGGGTGTTGTGAGGAACCGTCTCTAAAGCTATACAGACTAAATGACACCTGTAGCCCTTCTCTTGTCTGCTGATATAGCCCTTGCATCATAGAAGGCTGTTTGGTTGGTCAGGGAGGACTTGCCCTTGTTGAAGACCCTCTGACTGTCCCAAATCACCTCCCTGTCCTAGGATCACTTCCCGATTCCAGGAGGATCTGTTCCATGATGGGGAAGGGTGAGGGGAGGACGACAGGTTGGTTGTTCCCAGGGTTCTCCTGTCCACCCTTTTTACACATCAGTACAATGGTTCCCTTTTTCCAGACACCTGGATCTTCACCTGATTCCACAGATTTTCAGATATGGAGAGTGGCTTGGCAACTACATCAGCCAATTCCCTCAGGACTGTGAGATACATCTCATCAGGCCCCATGGACTTTTCTATGTTCAGGCTCCTCAGATGGTCGGAAACCTGATCTTCACTTAAGGGTTTGCTCCCCCAATCCCCATCCTGCTGTCCATCCACTTAAGAGGCATGGGAAGAGAAGTTGCCATTGAACACTGAGGCAAAAAAAGTTGTTGAGTCCCTCAGCCTTCTTGTCATCAGTTGTTACCAGCTTTCCAGCCTTGCTTATCCCAGGATGTGTGCGTGTACACTTTCTCTGTCTTCCTTTTCTGACTGACACACCTGTAGAAGCCCTTATTATTTTTTGCATCCCTTGTAAAGTTCAGCTTCAGCTTCGCTTTGTCTTTCCTCACCCCAAAACTACACAACCAGCCTGTGCCAGTATATTCTTCCTAGGATACTTGTTCCTGCTGCCACTGGCTATGCATTTTCTGTCCTTTAGTTTGACCAGCAGTTCTGTACTCATCCATGCCAGTCTCTTACCTTCCTTGCCAATTTCTTGTGCCATTGGATCACTAGCTCTTGTGCTCTATGGAAGGCATCCTTAAGGATCTGCCAGTTCTGTTCTGCTCCCTTGTTTCTGAGGGCAGCATTGCAAGGGTTCCTATTGACTAACTCCTTGAAGAACTGGAATTTTGCTCTTCAGAAGCTCGGGGCCCTGACTTTGCTCTTTGCCTGACCCATTTCCCTCCGGGCTGTGAGCTCCACTAGTGCGTGATCGCTGCAGCCCAGGCTGCCTCCCATCATGGTGTCCTTGATTAGCTCACTTAGGGTTGTGACCGTCAGGTCCAGTATGGCATCCCTTCTGTTAGGGTTATTACATGGATTAAGCAGTTATGCTCCATGCATTCCAGGAATCTCTGGGATTGCTTACAGCTCACTCTGCTACTTTTCCAGCAGGTATCAGAGTGGCTGAAGTCTCCCAGCAGGACAAGAGCCTGTGAGTGTGGTCCTTCCTGTAGCTGGAGCAAGAAGGTCTCATCAATAGGCTACCCTTGGTCAGGGACCCGTAGTGACACCAACCACTGGGTTCCCTTTGTTGCCTCAGTCTCTGTTTCTTACCCACAAGCTTTTACCTACTCATTGTTGTTGTTCTTCAGTTCACAGGTTGCTCTTCAGAGATGGCTTGTCACACTCAATCCACCTCTTGATGCAGGGGGCAACCCCTCCATCTCTCCTTCCTCCCTGGTCCGTTTTGAATAGGTTGTAGCAATCAGTGGATGCACTGGAGTCATGGGATTTATCCCACTAAGTTTCAATAATGGCAGCTAGGTTTCTTGGTTCCTATGCATTGAGAAATTGAGACATCTGTTAATGAACTGTCACTGAAAAGAGCTGAGACCCCAGGACAGTTAAGCAGGTGGTAAATTATTTACTTTACTACTATGGTGATTTTGCTATTGAAGGTGTTGAAGTTGTTCCCTTTGTGGCTGAGAGCATGGGTCCTGTTGGAATATGGGAATAGTTGGTCACTGGTGCGGTGATGTTTTCACCCTGGGAAGCTTGATTAAAAATTCTCAAGCAGAGATCAAATATAAACATGTACCCTCGTTCTAGAAGTGAAGTCAAAAGACAGTTTCTGTAAAGTAAAAGTTCTGATTTACAGTGATGTGTAAATTCAAAGTAGAATTCTCTTAGAAGAGAATACGTTTTCAGTTTTCTCTGAAATATTTGTAATAGCATCCTGCTATGCAGTATTAGGTCTTCAACGTGGTTTTAAAGAAGAAATAGGTATGGGATCAGAAGAGAATATTTTTATGACTGTATGATGCTCTGCACTGCTAATTTTGGTTGTTGCCTTACAATGTTTTGTTGCCCCTATCAGAACTATTACAAGGAGATTATGGCTTCTGAGTATCTGGAAAACTAACTTTAGTCAAACCTGATGAACTGGTTGGAGAATGTGGTTCCGTTTGCAGGAATGAATACTTGGTCTGAGATAAGGGATCTGGGACAGATATTTTTTGTTGTTCATTGTATCAGTTAAATCACTTGATATGAAAAGAGGGTTTGTCTTGGGCTATCATGAAAATACTGGTCTACTAGTACTTTTTTTACTGAAGTTATAGGTGTTCCGTAAAATAAGAGGAGACTGATATGTCTGAATCTATCTTTCAGGTCTAAAGCATGCCTTCCCCACTTGAGGAAGAGTAAGAACCCCCATATCCTGAACCTTAGCCCACCTATGAATCTGAATCCCATGTGGTTCAAAAATCATTGTGGTGAGTAGCATTCAGAGCCTTTGTTGCTATTTTGTGAGAAACATGGAAGTACCTGGTGAAGTGTGCAGTAGTGTCAGTGCAGAATGCCAGATCTTGTATCTTTAGCACTATATACAGACTGGCATTAATGGTTCCTCAGAGCATTTTGTACCTAACCTACAAGAAATTGTTTTGTGGGAAAATCTAGGGCAGGTTTCATGGCATCATCCACCCTTTTTTGTTTTCAGGGTAAGTCTGTGCTTTTTATGGGAATTGTTAGGATTACATAATATTTTCTGCTCCAAATGGAGACTGAAACCCAAAATTTATTTTCTTACTGATTCAGTTTCACATTTTTTTACTATGGATAAAGCTCAATGTTGTCTTTTAATATGAAGATTATTTTGAGGTGGAAAAAGAACTCCATGTTATCTTGAAGTTAGTGTTGCTCCTTTTAAAACTGTAGAAAAAGCTTTGCATTTTGGACATTTGTCATGTTAAACTCCAGCAAGTTCCAGTTCTTTCCCCAAAAAGTTTCCCTTCTCAAAGTAGATAGGTAACAAGGATTTAGAATTCCTGTCCCCACCTTTTTGTTTTCTATAGGATACTCGTTTGGTCCTTAACAGCTAGTATGCCTTGAGCATCTTGAAAAAAATTGATCACTCTTTTCAGTGTGCTGTGGATAAAAAGCATGACAAAATCACCATGCAGCTAGGCTTAAGTTATTTTTGGCAAAACACGTGTAGCTTTCATTCTGTTTGCAGTGAAAAGACATCCGACTACAGTTTGTATCTGACAGGGGTGGCAGGTCGAAGGGAGAAATTTTGACTCTAGGAAAGTACTGTTTTGTCTGAAAGCCCTGAATTTTCCATGTGAACCAATTACCTGTTTTATCTTTCTTTCATAATTAAAATTACATTTTACACAGAGTGTAAATTTCTGTCTTTTTTGCACTTCTTGTCTTAGCTTATACCATTTCTAAATATGGGATGTCCATGTGTGTCTTGGGAATGGCAGAAGAATTTAGAGGAGAAGTTGCTGTCAATGCTTTATGGCCTAAAACAGGTGAGGTTTTTTTTTTAAATATTACTAAAATACTGACTTTCTGTATTTTGCCTGCTAAAGCTTGTTTTATTTGACACTAAATATACTTCAGACTTCTTCTGGAATAGATTCAGGTGACTGAGCAGTTCTTTTATATATTATTTTTTCATCCTGCTTGGGTTCTGGTTTTCATTCCTAGTTCTCACTAGACTATTGCCACTTTAACTCATCTTCAGCTAGTTTGAAACCACACAGTTGGTTGAAGCATATGTATAGTGTTTGGCTTGCTTGTGCTTTTTCTGATGGACCCAGTGTATTGGTTTGGACAGAATCACAAAAATATTAGTATGCTTTCAAGAGTGGGAATTGAACATCTGTGTATGTAGTACTATTTAGAATTCCTTGCCAGTTAAATTGCAGGAGCTTACTGACAAGATCGGTACCTCTGTGCATGCGGACATAATTTTTTAAAGGCCTATTCCTAGAAGTTTGGCACAATGCAATTCTGTGAAGAGTTGTTCACAGAACCATCTGATTGCAAATTACAGGAAATTAAAAAGCTCTGTGGAAGAAAAAGAGCTCAATGCTCCCATATTGTATTAGCTTCAATTTGTTTTCTCTGGGTCAGCGAGGATAAGGGCTTCTGTTTACGGTTTGGCCAGCTGTTAGCCAAGGAGGCCAGTCCCTCCTCCCCAAATACATCTATGGGCAGAAATCATACTAATGTTAAAATCAATACCAGACAGAGGGTAATCCTGCCCTTTAGTGGTGCAAACCCAGTCACTGTGTTAGAAGACAATGTAAACATTACAACAGTGTTTATTTCCTTAACTAGTGCAAGGAAGAAGGAAGAGGAGATAAAAATGCAAACTAAGATCCTCTTCTGAGGATGGTGCTCCAGTTTAAGAACTGTTTGTACACAGACACTTTTCAGTGTTTTCCTGTAAGGAGCTGAAGCTCCATTTTAAACTGTAGTGGGAAATGGAACTCTCTGATCTACTTTCTCTGAAGTGAGAAATACAAGGAAAACTTAACTATTTCAGACAAAATCAGCTGAATTTCTTAGCTTAAATACTGTAGGTGATCATCAGTTGAACAGTTGGGTTGGTGTGTCTGACAGACTTGGTCCTTTTTCACTGGTCTGGATGCTTGCATCTCAAATTCTTCCAGTAAATGCATGCCTCATAATTCTGTTCACTCTGTGCATTCTACCCATATAAATATTTTGGTAAGGGATTGACTTTTAAAATTATAATTATATCATTCATGATAATTACATCATCACAAAACCTGTACTATTTTGAAGATAATAAGATCATCTGTGATGTGCTGAAAGCATCTACATGCATAACTTCAGAATCTGGACTGCTTTCAAAGTTCACCTTTCAGGTTTCA
This sequence comes from Falcunculus frontatus, assembly GCA_013398115.1. Lineage (NCBI taxonomy): Eukaryota > Metazoa > Chordata > Aves > Passeriformes > Falcunculus > Falcunculus frontatus. Next base: position 1,506,811 of record VZRV01010291.1, on the reverse strand, counting down.
AGTGTGTGTTGTATTTTTTTATTTCTGAGGCAGTTAAAAGAGATACGCTCCTGTTTCTGCATACTTGCTTTTTGACTGCCCCAGGAAAACCTCAAAAAATTTTCAGTGATGATTTCCCAGGATCTGTGTTATCTGGAATAGAACCATGAAACCTGATTCTTGGTCTTTAGCTCCCTAGATCCCACCTTGTCCCATCTTGTCTTTAATATGGCACTGCTGAATGGGTTTTATATCTCCTCAGAATCCAGTATGTGGGAGTAACTTGGTTTCTCATTAACGGAGGTGACCTTTTGCCTATCATTGTGTGGTTTTTGGTCATTGACTGATTTACCAATGTATATTGCCTATGAGAGTTAGGGACAGAAAAGGAATTAATCCAGAGTGTCTTTTTCTGATAGAGAGGTAATGTATGAAACTGCAGACAACCAATTTGACTTACTTTTTTCATGGAAAGGGTGTTACAAGATTACCTGTGTCTTGTAAATGCACATATTCATATGCTGCCTAGACACATTATGTGCATCCTCCACAGCTTTCTTATTCTGGATGTGCTGGAAAAAACATCCACTACTATTGGGGAAATGAGTCAGTGGCTTTATAGGTCCTGTTAAAAGCTAAAGAATTTCTTTCTGCAGAGACCAGCTGGTTATACTAGGTATTTATTTTGCAGTGTGGCTGTTTTTTCCCACCCATCTGAATACTTTAACTTCCTTTTTTTTCATGGCAAGGGAAAAAAAGAACCTGGGAGAATTTCTCCACCCACTCACAATGGAAATTTTTTCAGAGGGGTGGCTAACTTTATAAGCAGAAGTTACATTAAGTCTTATGTTGCATAGTTGAATGCATTATTTCTTTCTAGTTTTGGCTTATGCTGCAGCACTCCAAATACCAGTAGTAGTACCAGTATCTCAGATGTGGTCTGGTATTAAAGAATGTCTATGATGGTATTAATAAAACTTCTACAAAATCTGACATTCTTATGTGGGGAAGTGGGAAACCCCAACCAAATAAAGTTGTATCTTTCTCTTCAGCATTACAGTGCTACTGTGTCCTTGGTAACATAGCCATACCTGCTAAAGTAAGAGGAGAACACTGGGAGCTGGTACTGGTTAATACTTGTTCCCCACAGGATCCTGCAGAACTTGAGGCTTGGAAGTGCGGGAAAATTCAATTTACAGATGAAAACACTATATATTCTAATAAATGCTTTTTAAAAGAAAGATTTCTCTCTGTGAGATGCTGCAAAGAAATTTAAAAAATTAGGCTTTCTATAAAATCACAGGTATACAAGCAGAGCTTTTTATTTGCAGAAATCACGCCTGCTCACTCAGTGATGCCTCCATGAAAACTGATGTAACATCAAGTATAAAAGAAGATCATAATGTGTGAATTCTCCAGTACAAAAAAATGTGCTTTTGAAAGGATTATCTTCCAAAAGTGAGAAAGTTAACTTCTTTATTGTGGTCATCCAGAGAGGTAGTGTTACAGACTTCCACGGTATCTGAAATACAGTTGCAAAGTTCCTGATTTAAAAGTCCATTATCATCTCATATAAATGTGTTTACCCTCAGTGTTAGTATGGATGCCAGGGTCTCTTTGTTAACCCGGTTCTTTAAACGAGGCAGTACTGTTAGAAACCTTTTTGCTTCAATCTATGCGAATAGGCTGACTGTGCTCAGAATAATAGTTAACAGTAACAGAGAAGGGACAGACCTGTGGGCCACAAAAAGTGAGCAGCTTAATGAATCCTCAGATTTCATCATAGTATTTTACAGAAATATTCTCTGAACTGTTGGTAATTATTAAAAAAAAATCTTGCAGGGCAGATATCACTTCAGAAGACCAAAAAAAGGCAAATTTATTGACTTTCTTAAAGATGAGAAAAAGACCTAGGTAGACCTGCGTGTATGTACAGTATATCTATTTGTCACTTTTTATTTAGATGTGTATTTATAGCAGTTCACTTGATTGGAAAAAAAAAAGAAGCTGAGGTTGCTTAAAGGTAAATGAAACCTAGACACTAATTCCCATCACAGAATTCTAAAGTAATGAAGTCAGCAAGAACATCTACACACTTCCGTACTCTCCTAGAAAACACTTGGACAGGAGCTCTCAGGCCAGTGCTGAAGATTTCTGTCCTTTTTCCCAGTACCTACTTTGAAAGGTGAATGATCCAGCTCAGATACGTGTGTCCTGCACACTGCCTATTTATTTGCTATTTAAGGAATGTTGGGATCATTTCTGTATCAAAATTGCTGTTACTTTGTGTGGAATGGAAGCACTGAAAGGAGGACAAAAATTTGGTTTATCCTTCTGCCTCCCTGATCTTCTGGCCCTATACGTAGGAAAGGATTTGTGATTCTGTCTCAAAACTTGGGGGTAGAGCATTGAGTTTTAAACAACAGATGGGAAAAACTAATAAAGCAGAACACAGGATGGAAAAACAGTAAGATGGCAAATGTCAACAGCTACAACTGGACAGCCTTTCTGTGGAATAGGATGAAAAAAAATGGAATGGGTACCTCAGCCTGGAAGAGCAAATCACAGGCTTGGACAGCAACATGCCACAACATTAGTAGCCTCCGTGGGAGAAACATAAAGAAGACTACTGGAATGGCACAAAAGTGATAGAATTGCTTAATGAAAGAATCACAAGCCTAGGAGGTGAGGATTTTATTCTCAGGTCTAACACAGCCTTTCTCTGAAATACTGAACAAGTGTGGGAGGTTATGTTACTTGTTTCTCATTAACTTAGGAGAAACACCTTAGTAGCTCATGGGAGTTACCAAAAGACTAAAATTAAGCATCAAGACTTTCAGTGTTATAATCACCAAAGCAAGTACCTCTTTATAACTGATGTGTCACACATTCACTTCAAGGAAAACAGTTGTCCTGTTAGTTTTTCATGTCCTGAATAACTTGGTGGAAATCCAGGTGGGATGATAAATAAATAGAGGGATGTGAATGTCATAAAATGTTCTGGCCTTTTTGATTCCTGTAATAGTGTCATAGGTTTTTACTGTTGCTTGTAAAGGTTAGTAGTATTTCACAGCTTCCGCCTTCCTAGAATTTCCTTTTGCCTGAAAGGAAAATAAAGTTTGTTTACTTATGAAAGAAATGAGAATTCCATGTCATCAGTGTTAAAGCTCTGTTTTCATACCCTTCAAACTTTCTAGCCATACATACAGCTGCTATGGATATGCTGGGAGGAGCTGGAATAGAAAAGCAGTGCAGGAAAACGGACATCCTGGCAGATGCTGCATATTGCATTTTGACAAAACCAAAAACTTTCACTGGAAACTTCATTATTGATGAAGTTCTGCTGAGAGAAGAAGGAGTTAAGGATTTTGACATTTATGCAATTGCACCAGGTAAAAGAGATCTTTAAGGTGAGAAGTAAGTTCAGGAAGGAAGGACATATGGAGAATATTAATACAGTTTTGTTTCCAGGGGCTCTTAAATTAGTTTGTAAAAAAAGTTGCTTTGCCTCAGCTTTGAGAACATGTCTTACTGGAAAGCCCATATGGATCCACTGAGAGTTTAATAATTAAATGCCTATTAAATTAAATCAAGAAATTCTTTAATGAAAAGAAAACCTACCTGCATTGTAGGTGTATGTATTACTATTTAACAGCTCATGAGATAGATTGTTTTTCTTCTCTGATGTTCTTCACTGCAACCTTAAAAGCCTTCTAGGTCCGATTTTAAATGAACAAAACTCTAAACATGTTATTTCATGCTATGTTTTTCTTGCAAATTGTAGTTTATTTACTTATAAACCGAAGTACAGTACTGCTTGACTGTCATTTCAGATGAAATGGATCACTGCTGTGCAACTTTACATGGATTTACTATTACATTTTTTCTCTCTCTTAGGTCACCCTCTGATACCTGACTTCTTCTTAGATGTTGAAAATGACACTACAGCTATGAAGCAAGGAAGATATGGTAGGGAAAACACTGTGTGTACCAGTCCATAATTTCCATAATGAACTTCATTTCACATTAATTAATGCCCTCTGTTTTTCATTTTTCCCCTATGAATTTGGACTCGAGCTATTTAGCAAAAAAACCCTTTTCTCATTTGGAGAGTAAGATTTATGGAAGTGACAGTGTTCTTAAAAGTGGGTAAAAAATCATATCTCCTGCAGGACTTCCATGGTGTAAAGTCAGTGCATTATTTTGAAGAATTCTTTTTTAAACATCTGAATTATGGCAGTAGAGAGGTCACAGGTAAATATTGCTGGAAAAATAAATTAGACTGGAAATAGCATATTTTGCAGGAATATCTGCTTTGCCTTGCTAATTTATACAAAAAAATATGACATAAAGCCTCCATGGCTTCTTAGATGAAACGTGCACAATTTACACAATTAAAAAAACTCTTAGATGAAATGCAGAAATTTTTTTTAGAAAAGCATTGCTTTTGCTTTTTCAGAGTTGTAGTATGTCAAGTTGGAGAGCAACTAAGAAGGCTGAACAGGTTTTATAAGAGTACCAAAGTAGGGATAAGGCAAGAGCAAAGGAGGCAAAGTTGGAAGTGTTCCTTTCTGTTAAAATACCCCTTGAGCAGTCACACAAGCACCGTTCTGCCAGGGATGGATGGTGTTAGCTCCCTGGGCTCCCAGTGCAGGTTATTTTGTAGGGACTCACAGAACAGACCTAAGCATTTTGTGATACTGAAAACACCTAAGAGACTTTCAACAGCATTTTAAGGGGCTGTTCAACTTGATTTGCTTAGTAAATTGCAAAAGCTGTCCTTTGTTGTTAAATGTGCATGTTCACTGTGGTAAAGTTAACCAGTGATCAAAGCCGTAAATTGATTTCCACCATAGAAGCCTTTGCAGAAGAATTTGTGAAAATATGCATGTTCTTCACAAGATAGACAAGACAGAAGTATTTTGGGATGAAAGCGATGGTTATTAAAGACACTGATTTTTTTTTTTTAATGTTGTCAGGAGTAGTGTATGGATTACATTAGAAAACTGTGGTGTAAGCATCTGTAATGAATTGTAAACAGTCAGAATTAGAATTCTGCTGTGGTTTTATTTTACTTTTATTTTGATCTATCAGGACCAAAATTTATTGCAGGATTACATTTAGCAATGTACACCTACTCAGATTCCCAGGTGGAGAAAGCATCCTTTATCAGTGTTAATACTGAAATGGTAAAAAAAAAAATTTCCCTTCTTTGAAGCTAAAATCTTTTCAAATGGAGTTCCCTGCTCAGGTTTTTACATTCATTTTTAATGTGGTTTGCATTTGAAAGAGAAAAATAATCTTTCTCATAGGTGCTGCCCAAGAGGAGAAGAAATTAAGTGGATCCCAGCAGGAAGGAGCAGACGGAGCCAAGGTTAAGACAGAATCTGCTGCAGCCAAGCCATCGGGTCCTGTTGCAGAGACATTCAGAGCTATTCAAGGGGCAATGACTGAAGAGTATGTGAGAAGTACTCAGGGTGTCTTTCAGTTTGAGTTATCTGGTAAGACCATCGCTTGTGCAGCCTTGCCTAGCAGAAGGCACTGGGTGCGTTCAAAGAGAAGCACTCTGGAGGCTGGTCCCGAAGCAGAGCAGCTCCTCTTCCCCTCTGTGGGACGCTCCTCCTCGGGGCTCCCTCGAGCAGGCGCTGGGAGCTGCTGGCCCTCGTGCCGCACGCGGAGCCTCTGTCCCGGCGCTGCCGCCCCCGCGGGGGTGGTGTGGCCACGGACAGGGCGCTCTCGGGGGCACGGGAGGAGCGGCAGCTGCCAGCAGCTCTGTGAGCAAAGCGCAGCCTCTGGGCTCTCCTGCCCATGTCACCAGCACGTGGAGCTCGGGGCGCCACGGGGTACGAGAGGTGACTTCTTGAGGAGCATCCGCCGGCGTGCGGCTGCCACGGGACCGCTCCGAACGCACGCGGCTGCGGCCGTCTGACGGGGGCAACAGAGAGGGAGCGCCCAGCACTCTTTGCTGCCTTCTCACCTCGCTTCTCCCTGTGCAGGTGAGGGTGGAGGCACTTGGTACATTGACCTGAAGACCAAGGGCGGGAGCGTTGGCTTCGGAAAGCCTCCTGTGACAGCTGATGTGGTTATGAGCATGTCGAGTGCCGACTTTGTGAAAATGTTCACAGGTGAGGGAGAAAGGCCTTTGTCAGGGCACGCAGGTACCGGTGCCCAGAAAAGCTTCTGCTGACGCGGGAGTAGAGCGGCTTCTCGCTTTGTGATCTGGGACTGGGGGAGCTTTTGGCGGCTCAAGGGAACGTGTAGACAAGAACGGCTTGGATTTTCCCGCACTCTCGTGTCCTGTGACTAGGAAGAGCGCAAAAGCTTACCCTGATTTTATTAACCGGGTACTGACATTTTAGCAGCCAGTGTAGCTTCAGAAAGAATCCAGTCAATGTGTTGGACTTCTGCTCTGCACATCCCTGAGCAGTGCTTCCTGTGTGCACTGCTTTTACCAGGAGGACTTGCTAGCGGTGTAGCAGCTAAGGTTTCACTGTGGTGGCATTATGTTTTCCTGTGAACAGGCTTTCTCCAATTCCTTTCATATACTGATGGTTCTATTTCTTCTTTTTAGGTAAATTAAAGCCAACTCTGGCCTTCATGTCCGGAAAATTAAGGATTAAAGGAAACATGGCTCTAGCAATAAAGCTCGAGAAGATGCTTTCACAGCTTAATTCTAAACTGTGAGGGGAAATCCATACTAGCACAACAGTGGCCTTTCATATATAACTGGAAAGCTGTTTTAAATTTTTAGTTGTTGTTTTTCTGGTGCAGTATAAGAAATATTGATTAAAATATGAGATTTTTATAGAAGAAATAACTCTGATTAAGAAAGTGTCCATGATTAAACTAATTCCTTCCCAAGAATACACATAGGTTCCAGGTGTTTTCTTTACTTCTGTTTCTCTGGACCAATGTAGAATGTCTGAACTGAGTTTTTTCCCACATAGTTGTTAGTACACATATCCCATGGAAAAGGTGGGTAGAGCACATGTCACACTGCAGATCTGTGCTAGAAGTGCTATGCAGAATTTACTAAGCTGGCTTAGAAGTAGAAGCAATGTAGTCAGTTTAACAGGGCTTTAATTACACCTAGTAATTTTTTATTTTCTTTCCTGAGTTTATTACCTGCACAAGTTCTCACACCTCTGTATTGCACTGAGTTAGGCTACACAGCCATACCGAGTGATAAGCATGTTTCCTTCTTGTGCAAAGGTGCACTCGCACACATGCATGCTCATGTGCTCTCTCTCTTCCCCTACCCTCTACATCCCTGCAGCCAGTCATTTCCCTTTCCTTCCATTTGGCTGGTAAAGATTTAAGCTCATTGGTAAAAGGATGCATGCCTCCACTTTGTAAGTGCCCAAGTGCACACATGGGCTGCAGTTTCATGTGACAGCATCTGCCAAGCTGGGTGGACCAACCTCTTAAAAATGTTTATTCATGGTGGCCAGAAAAGCTGCGCAGAATCTGGATCATTCACTCTTCTGAGCAAGCTGAGAAGGTTGCAAGACTTAGGATTTTTTTCTTAATTAACTTAGCAGACCAAAAGTTTACAACTTTTTAAAGCTTCTGCTTGTGATTGCATTGCTTATGACCTGCATTGAGAAGGTCACATCTGTGTTGCTTTCATTGCAGTTCACGGAATCACAGGATGGGTCAGGTTGGAAGGGACCACATTGGGTCATCTGGCCCAACCTCCCTGCTCAAGCAGGGTTGTCCTAAAGCACATTGCATAGAATTGTGTCCAGGTGCTTCTTGAATAACTCCAGTGAGGGAGTCTCCACAACCTCTTTAGGCAGCCTGTTCAGTGTGCAGTCAATTGCACAGTAAAAGAGTTCTTCCTCATATTCAAGTGGAAATTCCTGTTCATCAGTTTCTGCCCATCGCCTCTTCGCCTATTCCTTGGTATCACTGAGCAGAGCCTGGATCCATGCTCTTGGCACCCTCCCTTCAGATACTTGCAGATATTGATCAGGTAAGGCAGTTGAATTCTGGTATAAAACTAATTCACCTCTGCTCTTCAGTCTCAGGAATGCTGAAAAACAGTAAGATGGGTTCCTTTGCTCTTAGGCACAAGGGGCTGAGGGTGCTGAAGGAGGGAGAGGGAGGAGGTGGCTTACCCCATGTTGGGCATTATGGTAGCACAGCAGAGGGTGGCTCTAGCCAGTGGGCAGTGCCAGTGGGCTGTAATGTGACTGCTCCCAGTCCAGCCCCTACACTGGGCTGTGCTCAGCGGCTGTGCTCAGCTGAGCCACCAGCATGGCAGTCAGCCTGAGGCTCCATTGAGGTCTGTGTGCCCCACCTACCTACCAAGGCCACCAGTCCAAGGGGCTGTGCCCAAAATTTTCAGGCTCCACTGGGCAGTGTCTGCTGTCTACCCCCATCGTGGTATCTGAATTGGTCACCACTCAGTCCCTGGCTGCTGGCCTGCTGAACCCAGAGCACTGTCTGTCTGCTGAGATCTGCCAGCTGAAGGATAGCAGAAGTGCTTGGTATACACCAGGACATAGAAGCAAAGGCTGTGCATGTGACAGGAAGGAAAGAAGATCCAGCACTGGAAACCAGAGTCCTCTGGAGGAGACCAAACATCTCAACTGTCAATTGATAAAAACACGATCAGTCACCTGGACAGGTTAACTGATTTATTAATAACTCAAAACACCAACTGAACGTGAGAGCCCAAGACAAGCCCGAGCTCCTAATGGCAAGCCAGAAGAAAACAGAGTTCACAAGATGCTGCGTACCCCCCAGCCATACACCTCATGAAAGAACGACCTGGACCCAAGCACCAGAAGAGTTCTTATAGTCCCTTCTTGGTCAGGATTAGCCCGTTTTTCAATCTGCTCCCTCACTGGCTCATCTAGGGGTCTTTTCATTGGCTCATTCCAATAGAGCATTCCTGGCCAATCATTCCCTCAACTCTTCAGCTCATTGGTCCGCTTCTTTCACCAATCCACTCTCATGATGATGTCATCTCACCTATGGAAGAGTTCTAGAAATTTCTTATTACAACACCCCATGAGCTGTCGCCATCTTGTGATTACATAGGAGTATTACGCCCGTACATCTCGCGCACGCTTAAATTAACTCAACCTTATAAACTAATCAACTTTCGAACTTAGCCCCCAACATACTAACCAATTAATTAACAATAAAGTTATTAACTGTAGATCAGTAGCTGGCATACAACCCCCAAAACGTCTATAACAATTGAGATAATGCACGCTGATGTTAATGAATAAGAAGTCCAGTGCTCTGCTCTCTGCGATGCAGAAACCCCACGCTCCTGGCGAGGGAGGACCCCCCCTGCTCTCCCAGACGCCCTTCCCTCCGATGCTGCAGCGTTCACCCGGAGCTGAGCCAGCCCCTGACCGCCCAGCTACTGGCAGGAGAACGTGGCTCGCCCCTCTCCTTCAGGAGCTACTCCTTTGATTTTGGGGCACCAGGTGTTTTGCCCATCGGCCTTTTGATTTGCGCAGCGCCTCCGCGGCTGCCCCTGCGCCCAGCGCGCTCCGGCAGTGCCTCCCTCCGCCTGCTGCGCCGCACCGCCAGCCCTCACCCCGGGCTGAGCTGGCTGCACCCGGCCAGGGGATGAGGAAATGCCGCCGTGCGGAACGAGGTGGCGGGCAAGGTCCTAGTGAGCGCTGTCAGCTGGGCCCTGAGTGTCCTCCGGACAGTGGGAAGATCTTTCAGGCCAGCAGTTGGCTCTGAAAACACCGTGTGTCCTCCATGGGACAATCCCAACAAACTTTCAGGTGCCATTGGCCCTGTCCTTTGAGTAGTGCGTAATGTATTTTTTTACATGCTTCCCCTGACTCAGTTCCATTAACTCTTATGGGAAAATCTTCACTACCTGTCTCACACTGTTTAGGAACATGTCTTTGAGGAACACCAGGTTTTGGCTGAATCTCCCTCTCATCTTGCCATTGATCAAACTATCTCTGGAATGTACTTTTTTTTCGTGAAGGAAGAAAAACTTCAGTTATTTAATTTCTTTTCCATTTAAGAGACTTTTTCCCTTATGGTGTAAACTTACATAAGCTCATTTAATTAATAAACATTTCTACTAATTTAAGAGACATTACACTGGCCACAGTGAACGTACAATATAGGCTTCCAGGTACTCTGGAGACAGTGGAAGTCTATTCAATACCACTAGCACTACAAGAACTACTCCAGGGGTAGTATATGTGCTTTTAGTGACTCTACAGTGATTCTGGCAGGGACTATTCAGCAGCAGGAAATTAAGATATCCAGTGCCTGGCACAACACTTGTTTGTTCAGTATCAGGACTTTGAACTGAATTATAGAAGATTTCAGGTTTTTTTAGAACTGGAATTTGCAAATGGCAATAAATTTCTACCATCAGTGTTTTAAACAGCCAAGCATCTACCTTCAGAACGTCTTCTGTGGAACAGCTATTTCTATAGGCAGCATTATTTGCTACCACTCCCTAACAAACAGTCCGTTTACCACAGCAAGACTGTATTTTCAGCTTACCAGGATGAAAATGTTAACAACTTGTACTGCATATTATAAAGTTCTATATCTGTTACCAAAATGGGGAAAACAAGGCAGTTTCATGAATAAGTTGCAGTAAGTTATCTACTAGCACATTTAATTTAGCAGTTCATCAAGATTCATTTTAGTGTTTCCTTTTAGGATTTCTTTTTAGCAGTGATATAGGCACAGGCAGGAGACTAGTTACCATGTCAAGCATTTTCATCTGTTCCAACTGTTTCACCTTAGAGCAACTCCCAAAATTACTGTCCTAGTTAGTCAGAATTCCATGTATTTAATTTTAAAAATGTTTGAAATCTAGCTTTACTCATGACTCAAATAACTCATCTCTATTCCCTTGCTTATGGCCTTATATTGATTTCACATCTTGCACCAGCATTTGCACTGTGTGTGCTCTAAGGTTGTCCTCTTTCCCTCTTTTGCCTATACACCATACTCCAAGCTTTCCTGGAACAGTCCAGGGTATTTGATTATCCTTAACATATGTTAGTGTTCTTTCAGAATAGAGGAAGAAGGAAAAATCTGCCAGCTCAAGCCTTTTTTAAGCTATCTAATAAGAGATTAACTTTGATCTGGGTAATCACATCAAAGTCTAGCCAAATTAGTTCAGGTTTGTATCATTATCAGCTACTCCTTACTGTCTGTGACCATCAGTGCTCTACCTCTGCATCCACAACATGGCTCTCACAAAGGGGAGTAACCTACTTTACACACAGGCAAATGCATATTTTGCAGCCCTTAGTGACACATCGTGTTGGATAGAGACGAAAATATGAGGAGGCTTAGAGAAGGTGGCACAAATCACCAGTATCAGGTGCCCTTGCAGTGTTACTCAGGGAATTATGAGGACCTTTCCATCATGGGAAATATATTTGTGAGCTCAGAGAGAGACACCTGTTTGTCACCTGTGGAGTTGTAAAGATCGTCCAGGAGATCATGATCTGGGATCTTCTGATGAGAAGATGAAACAAAACATGGGCACTTAAGGGATAGTGTTGATGTTCTCACGTGCCAGGTCTGTACTCCATGATTTTTCTATTTAAGATCCCTACTCCTCCATGTTTTAGGTGACAGGCAAACTACAAACAGGAAAAAAAACCAACCACTTGCCAGCTGAAGCACTCCCAGTCTCTTCCTATGTCTTTTGACTCACAAGGGTACCTGTGCCTCAGCTGTGCTGGTATAAAACTGTGTGGTCCTGCTATGAACCAGAATGGGAAATTCAACCAGAGAAATTATGTCTTTTTTCTTTAAGTTAACCTATATGAATTCTGCAACTTTGTTAAAATTTTAAAAAACCTAAAACAAAACAACAAAAACCCAAACCACAAACCAAAAAAAAAAAACCCAACCAAAACCCCAAACTCACAAAACACAACAAAATCTAAACAAAATAGCAAAAAACAAAGCAGTAGAAAAAGACAGTTAAATTTTGTTCCATAACAGTAGGAAATAAATAATGGAAACTGGATCTGTAAAGCTGGGTATACATGGGTCTTTGTGCAGAACAGAAAGTGTACTATGAATGTATACCCCTTCAACATTGACACTGCTACATTATTTTAAGTTACTTCTTCAGTCTGTGGTTCTCATTTATCTGAAGTCAGCAAAGTCTTTACAGTTAGTCGTATAGGAATTTACTCAAATGGACATTTCAAACTATTTGGGTAAAGCATTTCTGTCTGTAGGATCTCCTCTGTCCTTCTAGAAGCATCTCCTTGCCACCTGCTGGTCTTGAGAATCTCCTTCTGATGTTCAGCTGGGTGCGTTTGTCCCAAAGACCTGTAACCTACAGCAGTGCCCATGATGCCTCACTTAACCATGCAGCTGACTCAGATATTCTGTTACACTGGGATGATTAGTGTCAAGGTCAGTTATTTTTTTCTCAGAAACAGCTGGCTTAATTGCATGTGTCCTCTGATTATTACTGTGCAAACAAAAATGTGGAATAGCAAATATTCTGACTTAGGATGAGGACAGTTAAAACACAGAATTCTATCAGAATTCATTATCTAGTTAGGAACCACATTTTCCACTGCAAGTTATTTCATTATCAATTCTAACCAATTCTTGAATCCTTAAAAAAGGACTTCTGTGGTCTTGCTGCAATGGAAACATCTTTCTACACATTCCATAGTCTAAAATCTGAGTTGGTTGAAAGAAATTGATGACTGAGAGAAATGGAGTTCCATAGCAATGTATAAAAGCTTCAGAAGCTGATAGAAGGATAGAAGGCTAAATAGCTGTAAAATGGAAACTGCAGTCAACCTCATTAAAGCTTTTGCTGTCCTTTAAGCAGTTTTCCTCTTAAGGGCATGAATGAAGAATATTTGGTGTGGTGTGGTGTGGTGTGGTATGGCATGGTAATGGTTATGGTGTGGCATGGCATGGCATGGCACAGTATGGTGCAGTATGGTGAGGTGTGGAAAGACCATTATCCTCACAAGTAAAGTGCACAAGCCTGCCTTTACATGAAATAGTTTCTCTTGCAATATGAGACTGTTTGTTAGTAATTCACCTTTGATAAAGATTTTCGGTTTTCTCTAGGGAATTTTTGAAGCAGTGTCTCTTTAAGGTCTACTTCTCTGTTTTTTCTGTTTAAAGCATGACTTCAGTGCTTACAGGCAAGACCCCCTTTCTCATATTCTTCTATCTAATTCGGTCATACTGTGCAAGTCAATGAAGTTTATAAAACCTTTGAGTCTCACTGCCAGCCTGAAGAAATGAAGCACGTGTGGTGAGCGACGGTTGCTGTTTAATTTTTTTTTTCTTTTTCAAAGATCTTTGCAGTTGGCTTTGAGGAGGGGAGCTGCTGCTCTGGAAGATGTGTGGAAGCTGGGGACGGGGCTGGAAAGATTGGCTCGGTTGGTTAGAGTATGGTGCTGATAACGCTGAAGTTGTGCGTTCAGTCAGCCACGGGTCATTTAAGAGTTGGACTCGATGACTCTTGTGGGTCCTTTCCAACTCAGAATATCCCGTGACTGTGAAGATCTGTCAGGATGGCACGATGGATCGCTAGACGATTCTGTTCTTGCCGATGTACTTTAGGAAACCGGGGGGAGGAGAAAACGACGCAGAATTGGACCACACGGGGGTGCGCGTGAGTAGCAAGGATGAAGCGATCGCCCGCGTATTTCGGGAAGCAAGACACTCTCAGGTAAAACCCCACTGTGCAGGGGTTTACACTGACTTCACGTAGCAATCAGTGAAAATAATCACCATATTGCCGATATGTATTCTAGACAGCACCGACATAACAACTTCATGCTCGAAAAGCAGTCACTTAAAAACACCATGTCAGACCTAGACGATTTTTACCTACAACAGGAAGGTAAAAGATCACATTTTATCACTTGGATAAAGTGTGGAAACCCCGAAAAACCCAAAACCAAACCAAACCAAACCAAACAAAACCCCACAAAACCAAAACCAAACCAACAAACGGGAAAAAAAAAAAAAAAAAAAGAGGAAGAAAGGAAAAGAGGAGGAAGGCAGCGAAGAGACAGCCTGATATCATTAGGAGCTAGTTTAGGCATGCCAGTCCAAGACACGTAGAAGATACCCTGAAGATCTTAACTTTCATCGGTGTACTGTTGCAACAAGGAAATGTTCCCTTAACAGCTAGCATAATGAGGACAATGCAGCAGCAGAGAATTAATCTGCAGAAGAGATCCTTCTTGATTTCTTAAGCAAAGCAGAAAGCATATCTTGCCAATAGCTCAATAGGCATGAAATTCTAAATTAAAAAAATTTGCAAGAGGCAGAGAAAGCCAGTCTGGAGCAATAGCATCCTGCAAAAACATTAATTATTAAAACTCATCAAAGAAAGAAGTGAAAGATATTTGAAACAGCTTGAAAATTGAGTAACATCCATCAGTTTTAAAGCTGCTGGAGGCACTTTGTGCTGTTTTCTTCTCAGCCTGAGCTTAAATGAAGAAGAAATACATGAATAGGTTTTTGGGAGGGGAGAACACAAGGTCATCTTGACCTATCTCACAGATAGAGCATATTTGTAAACCCTTGATGTTTTTACCTGACCTTGAAGATAAAAGAAGAATCTCAGAAGGACCAAGCAGTGGAGAACTGTTTTTAAGTTATGAGAAAAGTTTAATCGTTCTTGACTTAACACTTATGAATCAGGTCAGGAGGCTTAACATGAAAATATTGCAACAATTCCAAGGAGAGAACATCAAAGTCTCTTCCTTTTTTCTTACTAATCAGTAGATAAAGGAAAGCCTTCCATTATTTAAAAAAAAACTACTGGGAGACTTAATTATTATTAATTTGAAGCCAGGAGACAAGTCATACATTCAAGAGTTAAAGCGTATTACCTTGATAAAGCAGTGGTGAATATGTAAGGTGTATTCTTTTTGGTAAAATCTTGTTACATTCATTCAGCATGTATTGGCTGAGGCTAAGAGAAACTTTTAAGCAAGATATACTGATAAGTGTTTTGGCTTTGTCTCTTGTTTTTAATAGACTAAAACCAGGAAACCTGTAGGGAAAGAATAATACAAAACTATTTCATATTACAAGATTGAGTGGCATTTCTCAGGGGTTGGTGTTAGGACCAGTGGTCTTTGAACATCCTTGTTGGTGCCGCAGAGAGTGGGATCAAGTGCACTCTCAGCAAGTTTGCCAATGACACTGAGCTGTGTGGTGCAGTTGGCATGCTGGAGGAAGGGGATGCCTTCCAGAAGGACCTTGACAGGTTTGAGAGATGGGCTTATGCAAACTTCATGAAGCTGAACAAGGCCAAGTGCAAGGTGCTGCACCTGGTTTGGGGCAATCCCAAAGACAAACCCAGGCCAGGCGGAGAATGAATTGAGAGCAGTCGTGAGGAGAAGGACTTGGGGGTGCTGGTAGCTGAGAAGTTTGACATGACCCAACAATCTGCATTTCAGCCCAGAAAGCCAAATGTGTCCTGGGCTGCATCCAAAGCAGCGTGGCCAGCAGGGGAGGGAGGGGATTCTGCCCCTCTGCTCTACTCTGGTGAGACCCCAACTGCAGTGCTGCATCCAGCTCTGGGGTTTTCAAAAAAAGAAGGAGCTGCTGGAGCAAGTCCAGGTGAGGGCCACAACCCCCACCATGGCAGGAGGCTGAACTACCTTTGAAGTCTTTTCCAACATAAACCATTCCATGATTCCGTGATGAAGATGATTTTCTGTTTTGACAGAGGAAGTAAGAAAAGTCCAAGCTGTACAAGTTGATGAAGACTACATCCATGGTGTTTAATCCTACTAGCACTTAAGTGCATCTTTACTTCCAGTGTTTCAAACATCTCACAGACACTCATAAAGCTGAGAGTTTATCTTTTGAATAATATGAGAAAAGAAACATTTTACCAATATAAAAGAATTGTTTGATTCATAGGAATCATAGTAGGATAAGCTGCTATCAGACTTAGAAATTTGACAACTTCATCTTGTACAGATTTTCTAAATTTATATGTAGGATCTTCTTTGGTTGCATTTTGAAAAAGCATTACCATTTGCCATTTCCTATGCAACTCTCTCAGACTGTTTTATAACAATATTGTAGCTCTACCAGACAAATGGATTGTAAAAAATGTTCTGCATAGCAGAATGCTTTTAATTTAAATGTATAGCAAGAAATTTCTGTGAAATAAAACCTGCATTAACAAAGCTGGCACTTGGCCACAATTGACTCTGTTCTGGTTGCTGCAACCTGTATCACCTGCAAGGTTGTTTACTTATGGAAACAGGTGGAGCACGACTTGTCCTACTGCTGTCCTCAGTAGGCTCTGGTACAGGTATGGAATATATAGCCTAATCTCAGCTTCATGCTGCAGATCTTTTGTGTCATTCCTACTTGTTATAAAAGGGTGATTCTTACAAGTGTAGTGCTGTACCAAATTGCTCTAATACTCAGAGAGGATTCCAGTCTCCTACTTTACCTCATCTGTTCCTCAGCCTTCATACAAAAGCATAACTGTCAGCTATGTCAGAGAAAAAATCCAAGTGAGGGAGTGAAGGGGTGAGGGAAGGCTAGCTCACTTCAAAACATTCCACTAACATTTATAATTAGAGTCTACTTTTGAAAAGGCAACAAAACACCTCCTTTGCTTACATCTTGAAATGAACTGTCAATGTAATGCTATCAGAGTTGCTGCATCCTTGGTCTTCAGGCACGTACACAAGGAGGAGGGTACAATGTTTTCCTCCCTCATTCCATGGACAAAGGATTAAGACTATATGACTTTTGCATTAAAATTTAGAAAAGCAAGTTATGATGACAGTTACTATGCATCCTAAACACAGAGAGCAAGTGAGTATTTGATTCATTAAAGGTTCTCTGTATGGTTTTCTCTTCGATAACTTGCAAATCAAAGCTTCTAATTTATTAGAAATTGACAACAAAAATACAACATTGTACCTTTCAGTGGTAGAGAAGATAGGTACCACAAACAGAATTAATTAGTCATTCCATGGGGTTAATAGATCTGAAGTATGGGTAAGAACCACAATTAGAACACACATTATGAAGAATAAAGGTTTCAGAAGGAAGATGTTATGAATAATTTACTTTAAAAAAGACAAAGTCAAATTAAAAGCTAGAACCAAAGAGAAACTTTATATATTACGTGCTGTTTCTTTTACTAACAGGTGGTTTATTTCTGCAGTGATGGTATAGTAAGTTAAAAGCTGTTAAGCAGGGACACTGAAAACAAAATATTTTCTGTGCAGCATTTCCCACATCAGAACCAGAGATACCTACCTAATTGCTACCATAAAACTATAGCTCATCTCCATTAGAAAAATAATTCATATTTTACAGTTAGCATACAGTTTTAACCATGGGCTGTAAAAGAAGGAACAATGCAAATAATCTGTAAAATGTCACGTACAAGAAATGTTGCTGTATTTATCAAATGTTTTTGAAACCTGACTGAGAATTACATTCTGGTTTCACTGACTGTAGTCCTCCTGAAACATAACTATATATAACACTATATGAAGAGTTATAAATAAAAAGCTAATGCTTCACCTGAGAGCTGATCTACAGAACAGAAACTTGTAGCTGAGTCCCAATTAGTCCTTCTCTCAGCAGGTGTGTTTGGCCTCAATGGAGAAGATGAAAATGTAGTATCTTTGCACCATTTAATGTTATTTTTGGGCTTCCATAGGGTTTATTCACCCGTGGTGAGTATGTTAATAGAAATGAATGTGGATTAGTTAGTCTATTTGCACTTTGCTAAAGGGTGAGGGTGAGAAAAGGTAATTCAGATATTAAAGGATTTTCAGTGGAGGAAAGGGTTAATAAAGGCTGAGTGGTGTGCAGTGAAGAAGAGACTTTGAAAAAAGAGTGCAGCAAAGACACTGCACACTGTGATTCTTTTGGCAATCACTACCATGAGACATGTTCCAAAGGAAAGATTTTTCTAAAAGAGAAAACTAACAGGGAAATTACTCCTGTCTGCCACATCACTGCCCTTCTGATGAAAAAAAGATATTAATGGTAGTTGGAGAGATTTATTGCCACACAGATCATGCATTGAATCAAAGCATTATTCTGTCACATTTTTTAGAAAAACCCCATACAGACAATCTCGTTGCGGTGTTTCAGAAAAGAAGTGAGCCCCTGAAGTGGCCCTTTAAGGGGCCTCTGGACAGGAGAGCTGCTTTTCCAGTCACTCCAAGTATGCCTGCCATAGGGGTCATCATCCATGACTGACTGGGTGTCTCGTCTGTAGCAGATTTGTTACTGCAGGTGTTCACAGACAGTGGGGTTGAGGAGTCTCTCATAATCAGACAAATCAATCTAATTTAAAACCACTGGCCTCCTGAACTCAGACAGATGTATTCTCATCAACCTTCCTTTTCGTGTAGGAAGAATTCTCTCCCTTTGTTGCCACATCAGCATGGATATGTGGCTGGAGACATGGGCACCTCCACATGTTTGGGTGGCAGCAGGATCTAGGATCTCTGCCATGAGCACCTGACTGAGCAAGCAAAAAAGGGCAAGAGAAAGCAAAGAATAGGCACCGCTTGTAAAGGTATACAAATAGGTTGGTTTCCACTGAAACACCAACAATAGGTCATGAAAGTTTATGTAAAGACAAACTACACACATTCTGCAGCGGGGTAAAGGCAGCCATCACCTTAAGGTGGATGTTTCCAGCAGCTGTTCTCAGTTACCTGCATTCAAACACTGATCATCTATTTTAAAATCTTCCTTGCAGTCATTTCTGTCTGATAAGAAATAAATTATCTCGGCTTTCAAATGTGTTCAGATATTCACTAACAACTGTAATTTCTGTTTCCTAAGCTTGGATTATTGAGAGGGTTTCTACATGGAGTTACCTGCCTCACGTTTTCTGTAAAGGGGCCAGGGACTTTTTCTTTCCTGCTTGCACAGAAGCTGCTGAACTCACCCAGTTTACCTTCAAAATACTGGGCCTTGCACTGCAGTAGTTGCACATTAGCAGATGTGACTTCTTTCTAACAGGGATGCAAATGACTGCAGGCAATGTTTCAGCTTAACCATAGCTCCCTTATTTTGGACCTGCTCACGATCCATGTTCCATTTCACTTTCTAAATATCACTGGAGCTTTTGGTCCTCACCCTGCTAGGAATATAAATTAAAGGAATAGTGCATCTTTTGTTCAAGCAGTCAACCTGCCCACCGAACTTACTTACCACTTACTTCTGCTTGTTTTCTAAATGGCAGACACAGCCCTGCCTCACACAGCCTTGACAATTACCTAGGAAACTACCATATATGGATCATCTATGTGTAGGGCATCTCCATGAACCAAGAAACATGGTCCCATACATTGAAGCAATACACAGAGATAAATACAGCACCGTTCAGCAACTTTACAATCTGTCTACTACTGCCTGTGTCTGTCTGTGTGCCAGTCACTTGAATTAATATCCAATGAAAACAGACATGTAAGGATTATGCATCAGTCTGTGACTGAACAAGTTGCCACAAGCATCAAGTGGGCTGGAATTTTCCCATGTAGCTCTTAAATCCTTAAGCAGCAGAGGGAATCAATCCTTTACAATTTACCATTCGATACTGAGTTACTCACTAAACACAAATGTTCGTAGTAACTCAGAACAATTCTAAGTCAGTCATCCATGAATGAGAATACTTGTGGCTAGAGGCTTAGCTCCTACGGTAACCCAGTCTTTGTCACTTTGGCTTTTCTCCTTGTACTTCTGCAGATTTACACTGATAGTACCAGACTCACTGTGCAAATAGCAGAATGCAGGTTCTTTCTACCTTTCCCCTCGAGATGCTGCTGCTAAGTCTTTCATTCGGCATGTCTTGGCTCAGCTGATACATTTTTTCAAAGCCTTATTACTCCATTTAAAACAGCAGGGATCAGGTAACCATTAGATTTTTGGAGTTTTCTGTTGCTTATACTGCTTCAAATGGAACATTGTGAAAGGAAAACTCCTCTTTGCTAGCTACCAAACCATTCAGCCCTGTTACGATCCAGTCCTGAAAGTTGAGAATTCCTCATTGAAAGTGAAACTCAGATTTGAGTATTCAAGTGCACTGCAAACTTGAACAAGCCATCAAACTCAGTGAGGAGAAAGATAAACATTTGCTTGTGCTGTCCATTATATCTGTGTGTTTCTGTTTGTCTTAAATTTGGTCTTCCAAATAATGAGAATGAGAATAAAAATACGTGCACAAGGAAAGGCTGCAGGATCAGTAAACTAGTTGGTCTCTAACACACTTTTTTTCCAAGCGGAATCACTCCCTTGTAGCAGCCCTGCAGATTCTGAGTATAAGTTCGTTCTTATTTTTATGTTTCAACATATGTCTTTTTCCTGCTTGTGCTATAAAAATTAGGAGCAATATTCTATGCTGAAAAGGCATCCTATGTAATCCTGTTGTTGTCTAAATCAACCAGTGACTCAATTAGTAACTGCATTCAGCAAAGTAAAGGTCAGTACAGGATTTATCCTGACATTTGTCACTTAAAAAAATAGCCTAATTTTATTCTGAGCACGCAAAGCTGAGCAAATAAAGCTAATTACCTTAGTGAGGTAGGGCATCTGCAGAGAAGGAAACAGTGCCTGGACCAGTTTCATTTTTTCCTAGAAGAAAGTGAGAGCAAGTTACTGCAAAGAGAAACACCCCCCTCCACACACACAGCGTCCCATAATCCTGTGTGTGAAGTGCCCACAGCCATTTGAAGGACCATGCATCACCCTTGCAGAAGGTGAACAGTGGTTCACCAGCAGTAGGGGTTTCTAAACCAAGAGATGTTCTTGCTAATACTAGATGAAGTTCTCCCTAGTGATAGGCAAAGCACTGCTTGATCAGCCAAATGTTTTCTGCTACTACACATCCACACAGTTATCAACTCTTCCAGCCACAGTTCCAGAGAAAATTCGGGCTGTGAACTCTTCTACTGGGTGAGGCCAACAGCTTCAGCCTTCTGATCCATGCAGAAACCTCTCTGGGGAAAGGCACACTTTCTTTACAAAGAATTGCCTGAGAGGCCATCTTACAGAGTAGTTATTTTATAGATCAAAGGGAAAAGACAGGAAACGTGCCAGCAATCAGAATTACTATCTTCTGAGCTATGTGGTATTCTAATGAACAGGTCAAAGAAAAATTGTTAGAATATGTCCTAAGCTGTCAGCAGCACTTATCTGAACATTATTTAAAAAACAGTAATAAAAATGAAAAAAAGCCAAAGCAACAAACCCACAAACAAAACACGCAAACACAAAATAAAATAAAGAAATAAAACTTTCCAAAACAAGGACATAAGCCAAGCCACTAGAAAAAATATCAATTAGAAATTCAGAAGAGGAATTCAAAACAAATTAAGAAACCTTGTTTTTCAGAATAAACATAAGGGCAGCCCTACCACAGTGAAATAATATCAAATACCAGCAGGACTGTGTCAAAAATAAACAACGTAATTTATTTTTGTCAAAGGAAGTCAGTTAATAATAAGTCACAGTGAAACATAGTGAATGAAGAAAGCTGCGATGCTAATGCTTGGAGCAATGACTTAGGTTTATGAGTATTCTTGATGAACAAATATTTATTGGAGCATGAGAAATATAAGATAAGCATTTTCAAATACACAGGATTAAAATATTAGTAATTAAGCTTATTAAAATAAAACCAAAACATTTCACAAAAGTATGATACAAAAATGTGGTTTCTATATGTGATTGTGTGGAAAAAAATCAGTCCACAAGCAGACATAATGTGTGTTAAAACTAATCTAAAGCAAGGGAACAAAATACAACAAACCCCCAAGCCCAGGAGAAGCTGGTAAAACAGTTTTCTTTGTTACCTGACACCACAAGATTATAAAATATTACTTCTTGTTAAGCCAAAGAGAATCTCTATCCACTTGCTTCAGTGGGTTTTATTTTAAGAAAAAGCTGCCTTGGTCTTTGCAGTTATTTCCATCAGACACTGTGTAGGCCCAAATATCTGACCATAAGGATCTAGCTTTGAGCTGGGACTTGACAACTATGGCCTGTGATATTACCTGGCAGCACCCCAAATTAGCCACTCACCACTTTGTTGGTAAGGCACTGCACTCCTGAACCCTCAGTCAGCATCACCTTCCAGGCTCTAATCTGGGACCCCTTTGACTTCAGGCTTCTGCACATCCTCCCCAAGCTACAGTTTAGTTTTTGCATAATCTTATATTGAGATTTGGATTTTGAAGTTCAGCTGTCTGTCCACTGTGTTTGGCCATGTCTAAGCTCCTCTGGTTCCCACTTCTGGTGGAAAGAAGCTGTTTACAAGAATCCCAGAAAACTGAAACCCTCAGGTTCACACCTAAACTCTTCAGAATGCCTCAGCCCCACACGCACAAACAAGCTGATGGTGAGTTTTCTTAGTATTTCTAGACACATAGAATACTAGAATAGTTTGGGTTGGAAGGGACCTTAAACACCATCTAGTTCCAACACCCCTGCCATGGGCAGGGACAATTTCCACTA
This sequence comes from Falcunculus frontatus, assembly GCA_013398115.1. NCBI lineage: Eukaryota > Metazoa > Chordata > Aves > Passeriformes > Falcunculus > Falcunculus frontatus. Next base: position 1,484,350 of record VZRV01010291.1, on the reverse strand, counting down.
GATTAGATTTCTCACAGCCCCATCCAACCTGGATTGGAACACTTCCAGGGATGGGGCAATCCACAGCTTCTCTGTTCCAGCGTCTCACCCCCCTCACAGTAAAGAATTTCTTCCTAATATCTAGCCTAAGCTTACCCTCTTTCCACTTGAAGCCATTCATTCTTGTCCTGTCACTACACGACCTTGTGAAAACTCTCTCTCCAGCCTTTTTGTAGGCCCCTTTAGGTACTGGAAGGTGCTATAATTTCTCCCTGGAGCTTTCTCATCTCCAGGCTGAAAAATCCCAACCCTCTCAGTCTGTCCTTGTAAGAGAGGTGCTCCAGCCCCAGGTTCATTTTCATGGTTCTCCTCTGGACTCACTCCAGCAGGTCAATGCCCTTATGCTGAGGGTGTCACCAGAGCAGAGCATAGGGGCAGAATCCCCTCCCTCTCCCTGCTGGCCACACTGCTTTGGATGCAGCCCAGGATACGATTGGCTTTTTGGACTGCCAGCACACATTGCTGGGTCATGCCCCGCCACTCATCAACCCCAGGTCCTTCTCCTCAGGGCTGTTTTCAATCCATTCTTGGTCTAGTCTGTGATTGTGCTTGGGATTGGCCCAACCCAGGTGCGGCACCTTGCACATGGCTTTGTTGAAGTTTATGACATTTGCACAGGCCCTTCTCTCAAGCCTGTCCAGGTCCCTCTGGATGGTATCCCTTTCTCTCCAGCATGTTGACTGTACCACACAGCTTGGTGTCATCAGCAAACTTGCTGAGGGTGCACTGGCTGTGTCAGCAACAAAGACAGTTGCCCATCCCCAAGGAACACTACTCATCACTGGTCTCCACTCAGACATTGAGCCAGTGATCACAACTCTTTGAATGCAGCCATCCAGCCAATTCCTTATCCACCAAGGGTAACATCCATCAACTCCAGCTTAGAGACAAGGATGTCCCGTGGAAGAGTGTAAAATGCTTGGTACAAGTCCAAGGTAGATGATGTCAATCACTCTTCCTTCATCCCTAACTGCTGTAACTCCATGGTAGAAGACGACCAAATTTGTCAGGCATGATCTGCTTTTCAGCAAAACCATGCTGGCCTCATTGCTTTCACTTCAAAAAGGAAAGTGAAAACCATTAGAATGACCCTAAAGTTCTTATAGTGTAGTGTTCTTCCTTACAGCTCACTGGAAGGCGAATTGCTTTCTTCTAAGAACCAGAATTCCCTTCTCTCCACCCACACTGAGATGCTAAAAATTGTCAAAGAAAGCAAATAATCTGGCTCCTTCCTTTTTATAAGAGTGCATTTCCCTTCTCTTCAGGTGATTGATACGGGGTGCTTACAGGCCTCTTCCACAATTTTCTTCTAGTGAACATGTATTCTTCAAAAACAGTTAACTTGTTCTTTTCCAGCACATATTTTGTGATAGTGAACAGAAGTCAACAGGTTTTTGTTACCAGCCTTATGCCAACAGCTCTGTGCAGTTTTACTGTAATGTCACAGTGTGAAGGCAAAGCAGCTGAAATAGGACCGTAACTGAAAAGTTTTTTATAAAGCAGTATGCAGTGGTTCTCTTTGTAAAAGCAATTCAGTACTGATGCAACTAAAAGCAAGCTTCTTCTCTTGCTTACAAGCAAGACATTTCAATGATAAACCTTATGTTAGTTTTATCTAGTTTTGTATAGTGGCAAAAGTACTATTTAAATTTTTTGCCAGTACAGCTACATTAAACTGAGCTATGTTTGGCTATAGGGGTAAGTAATCTTTCCAGATTCCTTAATCTGCATCATTCATGGCAGCAAAACCTTTTCAGCATTGATCACACCAAAATAACAGGCAATCTGTGACTGGGCTATTTCTATTTTGACTACATTTTCATGTTGCAGCAGTGGTGAGAACAATGCACTGTATTCACTTTGCGGATTCTGCATGCTTTAGCTTATGTATGTAATATACAGAAAACCAAGGAAAAAACATAGAAGGAATAGCTATGCCATTGTCTTCACAGTAACATATCTCAAAATAAGTTGATATATGGGGAACACTGATTGTAACATCTGCACAACTAAATGCAGATGGCTAAAAAAATTTGTGACTAAGCCAAGTGTCCACGTGTAATTTCTTATTTCTGTTTGATATCTCACTGATGCAGATCTTAATTTTTTTTTTAAGAAAGCTGAGCCCACAGAAAACCAAAACAAAAAGCTGAAATAAAGTCATTACCTTCTTCAAAGTGAAGCTTTTTAATAAGTCTGTAATAAATTACCAGTGAGTACAAACAGCATAAAGGCTAGGCTGACAAAAAAGCAAAATCTGACTACATAACATATTAACTAAGGTGCAGCCTCCCCTTTGTACATTCACATACTCGAGCATACAAAGAACCGAAGCGCCAATGTAAACATGAAGATTAATTAAAAATACTCCTGCTACATTCTTCCTTCTTTTGATATGCTGAGGCTAACTGCAGACTGGGGCAGATCACCTGTGCCAAACACAAAACTCACTGTTTCCCCTTCCCAATGCTTTTGAAAATGAGGCATTCTTATTTCTACAACAAATTGTTTGTACAGCTTTGAACTGTGTGGGCTCTTAATAAATGTATCGTATTTTAATGCAATCTGAAGCATCAGATTATGAGTAGCCATTTATGCAGAAGAAATGATACATTACTTAAACACCTTGTGAGCCATCTAGTGTTCCCGTCCTTGTAATTTTCTTCAGGAAGCTCTATTTTGCTGGTGTTGTCATAACTATGGATCTTGACTACAGGATGGGCAAGGAATGTGATAAAAGAAGCATTTCTATGGGGTGAAAAACACCATCGGAAAAGGGACGGGATTTCAGCATTTGTCATGCTGCCAGCAGTGAGGAGAAGTAGGGTTGTGATATAATCATGCACTTTTTGATGAAGGATGTATCAGAAAAGACATTTCAAAGCAGGTAAAAATGTGTACTCTATTTCAGGGAGACTAAGCAAAGCAGGCATGCAAGACAACCTATGAGGTGCAAAGGACACAGCTGGGTTTCAGTTCCAGCTCAGCTGTGTCACCTTAGGCAATTATTTCTACGCATGTTCCTCTGCCATATTTTATCTATCTGCATTGTGAACTCCACAGGACAGACCTTTTTTCCCCACTAGTTTCAAGACAGGTATCTGTGAAAATGGGCCACATTTTTAGCACAGGGTAGGGATATTCTAAAGCAGTAATCACCGTTAATCACACCAGCTTTAATATGTCCATAGGAGAAGGACCTAAATCTTGGGGAAAAGTGAGTGTTCAGCAAAGGTTGAGAAATAGCGTATCTTTGGAAAAACAAATTTTAAACAAAAATCAAGGTACCATGTATTAAAACCAGGTTCCCAAAGTTTTAAAAGAAACCTTGTAGCTTCAAATAACATGTTCATTCAACAAAACGTGCTTAATTATTAATAATAGTCATCAGGACTGTCGCTGCTGTCTTGTACAAGTGTTTACAGAAATTAGCTTTAGCAAGGTTTACACTGGCATGTTATTAGTGCCCACATGCACTGTGCTGTAAGAGCATACTAGAGGTTGAATACGTCTCCAGCTACCCGAGAAACACTTCAGAGCCTAAAAGTGTGCACCCTTCTCTGTTCTGCTGTAACCAGGATAAGACTCTTCAATTTTACAACTTACTTTCTATAACATTTATCTTGTAATTCTAACATCTGCGAAGGAGGTAGTGTAACGCACTGTATCTGTCCATGGTTTGCTGTTTTGAAGGTCTCAAGATGGAATATCTGTTACTTGAGTAGGTGAAATATACTTCAGACCTTCACAAAATTATTATTTCTCTTGCTTAGTGTGTATTTCAACATTTCGAGGTTGAGTAAGGCTCCTCTCCAGTTGCTATGATAACCTTAACAACTTTTGACCCCAAATGCTACCATGTTTAAAGCTTGTGTCTTGGACCCCAGCTTAGGCTTTGAACCTATAGAGAGATCTGCCACCCAGATGAAATTTCAGTTTCTCGCCTCTCTTACCATCTCTTTGCTTATGAGATACAGACATGTACCTTTATATTGAATGGAAAGGAAAAGGGATGGCTGGAGGGCAGTTGTGAAACAGACGTTCCCTCTCTTCCTTCCTTCAACCAGCATGAGTTTTATAGGGGAAGAATGAATGTCTGACCATGCCCTCAGCCGTCATGCTGGAGATCAATGCAAAGCAACTCTACCAAAGCAGCAGGATGTTTGAATGTCCTATCACTTTTCATACAGATAATTGACCTGAAAGAGTTTTATTTACAGCATCCTTACAAACTCTTTAAAAGAACTCCAAAACTGTACTAGTGTTGGAAACACCCCGAACAATTCCTTTGTCTATGCCTCTGGCAAAGACACATAAGCCCATCTATAGTGCTCTGCCCCAAGGAACCACTGAGACTGGTCCAGTTTCCTTCTGGGAACTCGGCAAGAGTTGGACAAAACAAGTAACAATTTGTGATGGCACACTCCGGGTTTTGTTCTTACTCAAGTTTATGCTAACAGGAATTAACAAGAGTGCTTGCTACAGGTAAGGTCTGACTCTATTCTGAAATCTTCTAGAGTAAGGTGAATCACAGACCATTGTGACACTCCAATCATCTTGGAAGGACACAATTTCATACATAAAGAAACAGGCCAGCTACATGTTCAGTAACATGTGCTGGAGGTCCCACTGAGTTCAGTAATACTGACTGAACATTTGGAAAATTGGACTTGACCCTAAGTGTGCATGGTTTGAAAACATTAAGTTTTTAACACAGGTTGGTTTGTTTGTTTGTTGAGAGCATGTGTGCACATAACTCTACTGGGGAGTTAAAAGAATGGCCAGGTAACAAGAAATAACTGATTTCAGATGAAGAGTGAATCTGCTCCAGGCATGAAGGACTTGCCCTGAACATACCCATGACTATTATTGCGTGCACATGATTATGTGGACTTACTGAATTTAAATTTTAAAATACTCACAAGTATGAACTGAGTAAATTATAACCATAAGGATTCTCTCAAACCCCCATGTATTAATATTTAATAATTTTCAAAATAATATTATTGTTAAAAGAGCTCCTAAGTAGTTTGTTTAATCTTATGACCTCTGGCCGGAGTTTTTCAAGAGGCATTTTCAGGTGTTCCCTCCTGAACATGAGAAAATAAGATAAACCATTTCTCTCTGTCTCTCTGAGTTTACAACTGTATGCTGCCTTGGCTTTAGTCACCTTCCCTGCCCCTTGCTGTCAAGTATTTCTTGGTCACTTCTACAATAATAATACAAGGAAAACTTATATTTAATTAACTTGTTTCTGACACAATGCCCCTTCAAGCCTTCTCAAAAACAGGGAAATCCATCATTGCTACTGATACAACCAACCACATCTTATATTATACAAGTTCTGAAAACACACTTTGAAACCAGAAGCAGAGATATAAACACACTTAAGGATTTACCCCATTTTCCCCAACTCAGAAATTAACTCTTTGTAACTTCAATACAGTATCTCATAGAGCCTGAATTAAATCCTTGGATCTCAGTGCAAAAGTCTTGAAGAATTAGGCTCTGGTTCTTAAAGTACTGCCCTTACCGTAAGTCAGACTAAAATGACTACCATCCAGTGCATTATATAAATTTAAGTTCTATTTATAGCCAAATACAGTTGGCCACTCTTTTATACTACTTTTTTTATTCTGTCAGACTATAAAGGGCTCTTGACATCCCAATATATTATAACTAAAATAAGGCACCTCTTCTAAATCTGAAGTCTTCATACTATGGTCAAAGGATATTTGTATTTGAAAACAACAGGGAATAAATACTACCACGTATTCCTACTCTGAGCTGTCCAGAAGGAGGAATACAAAGAAATGCTACAAGAAACATATGAAGAGAATGCGTACTGCAACTGCTTGACAAAGTTTCTCAGTTGTCAGACAGTTCTCCTGAGGAAGCAAAAATAAAAGTCTGCTAGGAGAATGGTGGATTGTTTCACTAATCTATCTTATCCCATCAAACACTGGAACAGGCTTCCCAAAGAGGTTGTAGATTCCCCAGGCAAGAGGTATTTGGACAATGCCCTTAACAAAATGCTTTAACTTCTGGTTAGCCTTGAAGGGGCCAGGCAGTTGCACAGGATGATCTTTTTATGTTACTTCCAAGGAAAATATTCTTATTCTATTCTATTCTATTCTATTCTATTCTATTCTATTCTACTCTTGTTGCTTATTTGTAATATACTAAAGGCTGAGTCCAGTGGGCCAGTTGCTGGGCAAACACAGAGTGCATGACTAGCTCTGCCCTGAAGAATGGGCAAGAGAAAGAGAAGCAAGAGGTTGGGTGTATGAAAGAGCAGACCAACAATGTAGTCATTAGAAGAGCTGTTGTAACTCTTTTACAAATTATGATTTTGGCAGATGTTCACCACCTTTTGACAGCATTATCAGAGATACCTAATCTCCCCAAATGAACATCTTCTCCCACCTGTGTTCAAGTACAGGCATACACAATGTTGATTGGTCATTCCTTAGAACTATGGGAGAAAAAGGAGTCATTAAGGAAGAAAAAAGAGAGTGGAAAAGGATTCTCCTAAAAGCTGTGCCAAATCTCTATTGGTCAGTTCCAGTTCCCCACACTCACTTCATCCTCTGCTAGATTATCACCTTTTCTTTATCGCTACTAGGTCAAGTGTTTGTAAGATGGGACTAATCCGAGCTGACAGAAGCAGATTTCTTAAATAAAACTAAGGGCACCCTTTTCATATTATTTTCTAGTTTGGCCTAAAAGGCAAAAGAACTCCTCTTCTTGTGTTCATTTTGCAATTTTCTTTTTCACCTGACAGTTAGTTAAAAAAAAAAGCAGAAGAGAACTATGAATGGAAATACATCTTCACATAGGCAGATGTAGCCTTGTATATCTGCCAGGAATATGGATGGCTCCCTGAGCAGAAAGGACAGGTCTTATCAAAAGATCATTCAGGAGAGTCTATAAACAACTTGGTGTATTAAAGAAAGCCTAGGTTTAAGTCTAGGGTACAAACTGTTACCAGCAGCAATTAAAAGCTCTTCCAATGGAAGATGCATAAGACCAAGCACAAAATTACCGGATTTGGTCTCAGTCCTTCAGCACTTTTCTAGGCATTTAGACCATGGCCTGATAAATGACACAAAGAGACACTATGCTACAGCCTAGAAAGTTTTGGCATAAACAGCTTAGTCTAAAAAGTAAGTATTATTTAGACCCACAGGACTGCAACTAGAGAGATTAATCTTCATGCCAGGAATCTCAGAAATTGCCCATATGCCAACTGTGACCTGTTTGTGACTGCCTATGATCTAAACACATGAGCAAAATTGAGTTCAAACTCTGCAACTCTGTGAACTCTTTGGTACCAAGTAATTCCAAAGAGTTGTGGAATAGAATTGTTAACTGTAGTCAAGAAATACATACTGCTTTAACAAGTAACACTGTGCAGTTACACATGATCTTTATTCCAGGTGTCCAGAAATCAAACATATAGCAGTTGTTTCCCTGGCTAAAACTCCTCACCCAGTCACGTGTATGCTGATACACTTAGTTATTTACAAAGTTCATGTGAGATAGTGCTTCTGTATCTGTTTGTGAAACAAAGCCTATAGAGCTGGAAATAGTAATTTGCTAAATATAATGTGGGAATGAACTCTAAAATCATAGCAGCATCCTAAGGAACAACTAACTAATGACAGATGTATAAGAAAACCAAGTCGTAAACCTGATATTCTTTCGAATTAATCAAAGTCTGTAAGGGACAACATGAATACCAAGAAAATTGCAATTGGCAGTTACCTGCCAAAAATAGATTCTTAGAATATTTGGAAAGAAAAAAATAACATAAGTATGCTAGACACGAAAAATAAAGATCTGCTTCAATTTGTTATAGCCATGCACTGATGGGAAATGTGGTCCACTAATGAAACTTGCTACCATAAACTCATCTATAATGCTGGAAGAATGTCAAGAAAATTCTTCAGGGAGAAAAAAAAGGTGCTGTGTGATAATGATATTACACTATAACAGTTATCAGCTAATTGGCCATCTTGGAAGGCCTGCTGTTTCCCTGACACTTCCAAATATGCTATAAACAAACAAAGCTTACCACTGGCGGGTATTGTTATGTCAAGCTGTAAAAGAAAGGCACCTGGAGGTGCTAACAAATTTATTACACAGGTGTTATGTCAAGATGTGTGGTGCTATTCACACAATGAAGTACAAAGGCTTCTTTATGAAAAAGATGTGATCATTTCTCCATTATTAGGCACAGCAGTAGCCTCAGTTGAATAAAAATTGAGAAAATTTACAGAGTTTTACAGAAGAGGAGTAGTACCAGAAATCCATGTCATAGAATGTCAAGATGTAAGTACAATAAATTAGTCTGTGTCCTAAAAAGTAGATGGTTAAAATAGGCAAGACAGGTGTTTCTCTTCATTCAACATCCTAGTCAGCTAAGAAACCGTAGGCCAAATGGTCTCCAACATTCAAGAGTTTCATTACCAAAATTATTACATCCTGAAGATAGTCTCATTAGCTACATTAGCTACATCATAACTGTAAGTACTGTTAAAATACAAAGCAAATAATGCAAACAAGCCACTTCGATCTGGGGAAAAAATGAGAGTGAGAAAAACATGAGACAGAGTGTTTTGATGTTATCCAGAAGGCTTGGGGGCGGAACCTCTTTCAATAGAAGATGCTATCACTACTCTGTGTCCCATCAGGGGAAAAAAAAGTATGAATATTTCTTCATCCAAAAGCAATGTCTGCTTTTCCAACAGACATTCTGCTCAAAAGAAACTCTGACCATTAGTTTTCTTCCAAACAGCCCTTCACCACTAGCAAAGATGAAAACATTTCTTCTGGCTTCTCTTCATCTTGATATCCCATCTTCTTTCTGCCTTTGAAATAAACAGAGTCAGTGGGAGAGCCCACACCCAGTACACCCCTGTCAGGAACCTTGATGACAAATAGGCTTCGATTGCCCTGACAAGCCTCTCCCAGAGCCTCCATCTACACCTTCTGACTGGAGCTTACATTTAACCTCATGCCCGGCCTTCAGTCTCTGTTTAGCTACATCATTGGTACACTTACCCCTGCTGTGCCTGCATCATTGTTTGGATTCACCTGCCTCTGGTGCCAGGGGACAGTGCTCTGTTGCTGAGGGCACTGCCTGGCCTTGCCTTGTGGCTGCTCTCCTCAAAGCTTCTTCTGGGAAACAGCCTCTTCTTGCTGCTACCTGACCTTCCCATGATAAAAAGAGACTTGGCTGCCTAAAAGAGTCCCACGATAAAAAGAGACTTGGCTGCCTTAAAGAGTCCCACTTGTCCTTACAAATAGAACAGTAACTTCAGCCTGTGGAAGCCCTCCTTAATAACAGCCCTTAAATGCTTCTCCCATCTGCCACATCCAGTAACATCTAAAAGGTTTGTAAATGGTGGCAGTGAGTAACTCAATTCAGCACAATAAAAATGCAATAGGAAACAAGATATAATATTCCCTGACCGTCTCCAAGTATGTATTATGAATTAGAGTGAGTACATACCAAAATTTTTGATGCACCCTCAAAACAGCCACCTTATTAGTGATGCATTACATACATACCCAAGATTCAGACTGAGTCGATCCTGGGAGAAGGGCAATGAAAAGGACTGAGAATTAGATCTTTGCTGCCATACTTACTGCGTGGACTCCTATTAAATTTTTCTACTTTTTTTTCTCAAGGATAAAGGGTGTCTCAAAACAGTCAGACACAACAGGAAGTGTTTGGTACTGTCTTATCAGCATTGAAAAATGGTTATCCTGAGAGTTGAAAGAGCAAGTACTCCTCTTGCTCTGTGCCTGCCTTTTGTCTACTGATCCTCTTCTCTGTGATTCAAACGGCTACCACTGAGCTTAAACATGGATTTGGGGTGATATTCTGGGTTTCCTCTGAACTGGCCAATGCCAAATATTTATTTTAAAAACAAAATGTATTTATCTCACTAAGGGTGGGGCTATATGTTCCAAACTTTACAGATTCTGTCAGTTCTATGCACAAATACTGATTTTGGAACATAATTTCATGTCCCAAATTTGCTAGATTTTATATCAGTATTTACTTTAAGGTCTGGTAACAATTTAAAATTTTATATCAACAGGCACAATTATAATATCTTTCAATTTTTACCATTCCTAAATATTACACACCATTTCAAGGCTCTTGAAATCCAAACTCTGCCAAAACCTTTTATTGTGCTCATCTGATCTTTTGCCACCTTCTAAAGCATCCAAAGATCTTGCCAGCTCTGGACTAATTTGATTAGGCTACAGTTAACAGGTTAGCTATGTTGTTTCCAACACTGGTAATTTAGTTAGTGCATTCCATGAGACAGACATATATCAATTTGTTGCCATTTGCCAATAAATGCTGTTTAGGTTTACTGTGATCATAGAATGATTCTGCATTGAAATCAGGAGATAAAACATAGTCTCAAATGGTAGGTGAGTCCTAACTAAAAAAATATTTTCCTCATGTAAGGATATTGCAGACTTTATCGTGAAACAGTGTAGCTAAATTCTTTATTGGTAACTTAATCTTTGACTATGGCAAGAGCACATATATTTTAACACATCCTCACACCTACCTTAACAGAAATTTCCAGGGTTTATCTCAGGAAAAAACCCAACCAACCCCCGCACCCACCCCAGACGCCCCCATAGACAGCTGCTGCTGAACCACAGCTACACAGTGATTTCAGTCTGAACTAAACTCAGGTTTTTGATAAATACAGCTTTTAGTAGCTTAGCAAAACAATTTCTCCCTTTTCTTCGCTGCCAGTAAAATTCTGCTAAGATTCTGTGCCCAGTTTTCTGCAATGCATCAGGGCCCTTAGTAGAAGACACAGAATGGTACATCATGATACCTAATTGTCACTTTGAGTGGTTCACTTAAAGGAACTGATCAGACAAACCATCTACTGTAGTTTCTCTCCAGAAGTGATCAGTAGAGTCAAAGATGCAGCTTGTATTTCTGACTCTCAGTGCAATAAGCAGTTTAGTGGAGTAGCCATACCCTATCAGGAGCTGCCAGCCTCTACAGAGCATGGTAAACCAGAGACGGGTCGGACCATGGAAGTCCACGGCAGCTCTCTCCAGATGTCTGCTCTGCTACACTACTGCACTAATCCTAACCAAAAAGGTGGAGGAAATTACCTTTTTAAATCCAGTTTGTGGAATGACCTTACAATTCAGTTGCACCGGAACAGCTGAGGAGCTGGTAAAATTGCAGTGAATTTCCAGGTTTAACCAGGACTGTTATCTCTTGAGCTACAGTCTCTAGTTGAAAGCCTTGTGTTGTCAGGCTGGATCAAAGTTAAATGACCTAGTCAATGACTACCCTGCTAAGAAATCTCTTAGGGGTTTTTTCCAGGAAACTAAACAAAGAAGTTCCTACTAGAAGTGGTACTGTATAGTATTCTCAGAAACATAATATATCTGGTTACATAAACATAACATGTTACAAAGAACTGGAGTTTTCATAGGAGAATTACCTGAAAAACAACAATGTATGGAATTATTCTGAGTAAATAGGAGCTACATAAAATGGATATTAGGTCCTCATTGAATAGACAGCAGCTTAGAAGACCTTTTAGCTGCCAAATACTAATTTATGTCATAAACACTCAAACCCATGAAATAACAATTACAACTGCAAAACAGAAAACCAGGTAATTTTGTTTTGTTTTCACAGTGTAAGCAAATGTTAGCAATATGGACAATAACAATATCAATAACTTATGAAGGAGAAAAGTACAGTAGGTGTGGGTTTCTTTAAACTGATAGAATAACATCAAAGACAAGTAATTTTTAGTAAAATACTGTGCTGCTAAAAACAGATAAACATAGTTTGTTTAAAATAGATCGGGTTGACTAACTGCATCTGTCTAATCATATTTGTATGCTGAGCAGACAAAATATTGTGCACCCAGGCCCTGATGCTATAATTGGATCTGTGCATACAGATCTCTGTTCTTCCTTGAAGTTCTATTTAATTAAATTACATTATATACCTTTTTAAAGTAAACAAGAACATCATTCAGTTTATATGTCCTTATAAAAGAGGCAGCTGGAAACCACACATCCATTCAATACAATCACACACACTTAATTTATAGACAGCACAACTTCACAGACTTCCCTAAAGTTGCAAGAAACATGAATTTGACATACATAAGGAAGAATACAGTTTAATGAGAATACAAATTAATGAGAAAAAGAGAAAAAGCAACAGACATAACCACTTAGGGAAGCAAGCAGAAAATAAATTAATTAATAAAATTAAAATTAAATTATTAAAAATAAGTGGACCAATTAAAAACAAAGCCACAAACGAACAAAACCTTCAAACCCCAAACAAAAAAAACCATTAAAAGTGTGACAGGCAAAGTAGGAATATAACTTCCAAAGCCCAAGTTTGCTTCCTAGAAGTGTTTTCCCTCACATTATCTTTATCTCTCTCTCCCCCCTTCACTCCTTGCCTCCCAGGAAGGGAATGATCAAAGTTTTCTTCCTTTCTGTTGTTCCCTGCTTGTGTTAGCAACCAGCTCACAGGCCCTATCACAAAGGATTTATTTTCTTTTTCTATTATAACTATCTATCAAAATTTCTATTGGCTTTGTGAATTGCAGTTGAAAGTTAATTTAAAAGCATTCTTCAATGGCAGCAAAGTCTAGATTACTGGCAAAACACATTTATTTCTATTTTTATAGTATACAGAGCAATTACAGGAGAACCCTTACAGTATTTTTAAATTACACTGTATATTTAACTTGTAACAAGAAACATGTGTGCTAAGGGATGAAACTGTATGTCATTTTTCACAGTCTGACCTCTAAAGAAAAGTTCTTTCAAAGGACTCAAAAATCCTTACTTTTTAAATTTATATATGTATAAAGAATTTAATTACTAACATATATAAAATATATTCCGATACATTGGAAATACTGAATACATTAGTATATTCTCATATGTATGTTCTCATATTAGAATATCTAAAAGAGATACATGTATACTCTCACCTCCTTTTCTCATGATAACTGATTCAAATATAATCTTTTCTGAGCCTGCTGTTATGTCTAAAATTTATTTTTGAGCCTTGTGTTATGACTAAAATTCATTTTTTTTCAAATGACTACTCCCCAAAGTACTTCTTGTCTTGTTCCTGTAGTGTGTGGGGGAAAAGCAAACTTCTAGATACTCCTATATTCTTAGGAGTGAAGTCTGTCAGACTCACAGGACATTCAAGAATTGAATCCATTTGACTGAGGCTACACATTTCTTTAGCAACATAGCCCAGAAAAGGAGTTAGCTCAGCGAAGTCCTTCAAGTCCACCATACACAGGACATAACCAGAGGAACACAATTCATTCCAGTTACATGAAACATGGATGTCTCCATTTGGTACCTCCAGGGCACCTCCTGCCCTTGGGTGCCCATTTCTAGGGTGCAGGATGCAGACAAAGCACACTTGACTCACACACAGCTACGAGTATGGCACCAGGCCTTGCCCAGCATCACTCAGGAGCTTGCCACTCTACCCTCCAGTCAGGGGACCAGGCATCTGCCCACTGTCCCACCTACGGATCTCAGAGGCACCAGCTCGAGCTACTCTTTTGTTGTTTAGTTATTGCACCCCAGAGGATGCAGACGTCTGAAACCCTGTCGTGGGGTTGAGGAAACCTGGTGAGACTGTGTGAGTGGGGGGGTGTAGCTGAGAAGGGGCCCCGGTCCCAGCTCACGTGGTGAGAGAGTGACTGCCAGAGTGGCTCCCGGTCATGCAAGGAAGTTTCCTTAATGTGTGGCTCAGCGAATGTACAAACCCACATGTTCAGCTTTAACGGGGGGCTGACCACCTTTTAAGAGCGCAACAGCCACCGCTGAGGCTGTGCCACACGGAGAGACACACGACCAGCATCCAGCTCGGGGCTGGAAACTGACTCCTGTCTGGCGGCCCCGGGTGAGCGGCTGGCATTCTCCCTCTGCCCTGGCTGTCCCAGGTTCTCTGCAGGACCCAAAGGGCAGAAGGACACTGGGGACCTCAAAGGATGGCAGGGCCCCTGACCTGTGGCAGCCGCCCTGACCTGTGGCTGTCCCCCTGACCCTTGCAGCGCTACAGGCTGGGGGAGGAGTGGCTAGGAAGCTGCCCGGCAGAAAAGGACCTGGGAGTGCTGGATGGAACATGAGGCAGCAGTGTGCCCAGGTGGCCAAAAACGACAATGTTGTTCGTCTTGGCGTGTACCAGCAACACTGTGGCCAAGAGGACCAGGGCAATGACCCTCCCGCTGTACTGCACACTGGTGAGGCCATGCCTCAAGTCCTGCTTTTCAGTTCTGAGCTGGAAAGACACTGAGGTTCTGGAGAGAACCCAGAGGAGGAAAACGCAGCTGGCGAAGGGTTTGGAGCACAAGTCTGATGAGGAGCCGCTGAAGGAGCTGGGGTTGTTTAGCCTGGAGAAAAGGAGGCTTAGGGGGACCTTATTGCTCTCTGCAGCTGCCTGAAGGGAGGGGGTAGCCAGGTCGGGGTCGGTCTCTTCTTCCAGGCAACCAGCGACAGGACAAGAATAAATGGCCTCGAGCTGTGCCAAGGGATGACATTAAGAGGAATTTTTTCACAGAACGGATGATTAAACTTTGGAATGGGCTGCCCAGGGAGGTAGTAGACTCACGGTCCCTGGAGGTGTTTAACGAAGGACTGGACGTAGTGCCATGGTCTAGTTGACATGGTCGTGTTGGGTCACAGGTTGGACTCGATGACCTCGGAGTCTTTTCCTACCTAAGTGATGCCGAGTGATCGATGCCGTGTTCCCGTGCATCGGGGCGGGCAGCCGAGGCCCTGTCACGGCACGGCCGCGCCCCACAGCGGCGGGACCGCCGCACTGCGCAGGCGCCGCGGTGGGAGAGGCGGCGGGGGGACG
>VZRV01010291.1:1263888-1469243 GCA_013398115.1 Falcunculus frontatus | reverse complement strand
GGGGTGGAGAGAGAGGGGCTGGGGGAGGTCCCCTCCGCCCCTGTCGGAGGGAGCGGAGCGAGGGGAAAGGTGGGTGTCGGAGAGGGGCCGGGTTTCGGAGGGGCCGGGCTTGGGGTGGGGATATTCCTGAGGGCTGCTCCGCCAGGTACTTGTGGAAGGAGGAAGCCGGCGGCCGTCACCGAGCTGAAGCTGAGGGGCCGGGCGCTGCCGCGGGGAACTTTGTGGTACTCAGGGCGTGCGGGTCTCGCTGCCTTTCCCTTCCTCTTTCTCTCCTTTTCTCCCAGCGCGGCCGGAGTCGCGTTTTGCCCACGGCCGTGGTTTCCCGCCCCGCGGGAGCCGTGGCCCCGCGCCCGGCTGCGAGCCGGGATGCGCCGGGAAGCGCCGGGAAGCGCCGCTCCGCAGGGCTGGGCGCGCTCCCGTCCCTCCACGGGGCGGAGGTGGCGGCCGTCGCTCGGGGCCTGCGCTTGCCCGGTTTTTAAACTTTTTTACGGAGTTAACCCTGTTAAGGTGGCAAAAAATACTTTGGCGCGCGGGTTTCTTAGCTGTGGGTCGCCATGAGTTTTTGGGTATTTGCGTTTTTGCCTGGTAGTTGAAGTTTAGTACCCCAAGTCTGGGGGGTGCTTGTCTTTAGCAGAGAAAACGTGGAGCCACTGCTGTTTGCCTTGTCGCTGGTGCCTGGTGGAAGTGCATATGTGGAAGCGAACTGATTGACATCTATTCTGCAGGGTTAATCAATAATCAGAATGGTTATTCATGTAGTGCGTTTTTATGGACCGTACTGAAAGCCTTAACTATGCAGCAGGTTGTTACAAGTATGAAGTTTCTACAGCATGTCGTCCCCAGAAGATAAAAATATTTTTAGCAAGTCTGAAGTGTTGTCCTCCCATTGCTGGGATAGTGTGATGGTAGCTGACTGCCTGTCATACGTCTTGATAAAGTTTCTCAACTTGAAACTAAGTAATAAACCCAAGTTCATTATGTGTACTGCCAGCTTCCCTCATTACTTTTTAAGTGAAAATGTGGTTGCTGATATTTTCCCTTTACCTACTGATATTTCAAAATCCAAAGTCCAGGAAGCTTGGCCGAAGTGGGAAATTCAACCATCCCAGGAAACTAACCATGCCTAATATTTTTTTTTTTCATCGTAACAGTATGCAGAGGTGAAAATGGAAATGTTCACTGAAGTCAGCACTTCTTACTTCGTGCAAAGATTTAGATGTTACACTAACTTGAACTTGCATCCTGTATCTTAGTGACATGTAAAATCTTTGCTGTTCTGAAAATTTAGGTATTCTGATACAGAAGTTAAGAAGGCTTTTTTGTTTCCTTGTGAGTCAGAAAACTTTCTGACATCTTTTAACGCTGTTGTAGTAGAAGCCTTTATAGGGAGACATGTTGACAAGAACAATAGTGTATAAATGTTAATTAATCAAACAGCAAATAGTCTTAAGAAGTATCTTTTTGAAGAATTTAATGTTAAAAATTTACTGGGTAATTTTGCTACGATCAGCATTTTTCACATTTGCTTTAAAACTATGTTTTTCAAAATTACAAGAGAACATTCACAAAGTTCTCAGTGGAGTGAGATTTTTTTTTTTTTATTAATCTGTCAAATGTTCTTGTGGAGGAACATGTCATTCTGTTTTTCCTTTGTTCCATTTGAGAATACAGTTGTTTTTATTCTTAGGTCGTGGAATTGCTATCTAATGTGCGTGTGCTGTCATACAACTAGTAGGATGAGTCTCTTTTCCCAAATATTTAAAAAAAAAAATCATAAAGATTTTATTATTTCAGTTGAGAAAGGAGGGGAAAAGAGTAATCTCTCTGTTGATATACTGCCCTGAAATACTAATAAAGATAGCTTAATGTTGACATTCTTTCTGGTTTGAGTAGAAATGATGCAGGTAAAATATGTGTTGCTCTTAAACTGTACAAATCTAACAGTGCGAAGTAGAACCTCCCTAATAAACTTCCTTTTCCAAGAGTAAAACAAAGACTATAGACATATAAAAGGTGAATCAACTGAGTGTTTTTAAAGAAATTTTCTGAAGTAGAGCCTTTTATGTGTTTCAGTGAAGATACAGGTGGTTGGTGATAACTGCAAGCTTGAGTATGCTCTGAGATGCTAAGTGCTGCCTGTGACACTTCAGGAGGACCTTGGGTTTTGGGGTGATTTGGGGGTGGGGTTTTTTTGTCAGAAGATGCTAAATACCTTCTAAGAGTTGAATTTCATTCTGTGATCTCCAAACTGTTAGTTGAAAATGGAAGCTGTTAAGATAGGTGTTGATTAAAACTGCCTTAGTAAACCTGAAGTAAAACAAAATCTTCTCTAAGCTGTCTTGTGGCTTCTTGTTTTCAAGAGCACTTAATAAAAACAATTTTAAAAAAAGAATAAAAATTACACTTCCTTGCTGCATTAATGCAGAAATGAAATAGAGGCACAAATTTATTTTTGTGGAATGCTGAGGCTAATTTAGATCCAAACCTTGTATTTAGTGAGGGTAAGAATACATAAAAGGGAACACAGAGAAATCAGTTTTATTTGGATCAGAAAATTTCTGTAGAAATCTGTGAGAATTTCAGTTTTATGTCAAGGAAATTGGCTCTTTATTTAAGCTTACTGTATTAACAGGAAAATGTGACTCAAGTTAAACTGATAAAATTCAATGAAACCAGAATGATGTGAACTGTAATTTTTTGTTGACTGTCTAAAGCAGACCAGAAATGTACCTAGAACTATGGGGTTTTATAATTGAGGTTAGTGGCCTCCTTGTGGTTTAGTAAGAGAGGAAAATGGGGAACAACACTAAACACAGCAGCTGTATTTATATTTTCAAGTTAAATTCAGTCATTCTGGTACCACATTAAATCTTCAGGTTTAACAACACTATGGAATTCTGGAAGATGATGCTTTTAAAGAGTCATCAGCCACTTCCATATAATTATCCATAGTTTTCTGGCTCAGAAGCCTTTTTTTGATTTATATTCTACAGAGAATTACATAGTTTGCTTTTTCCTGTAGCTACTTCATAAATACCTGTTTTTAACCCACTTTGAGTTATGTGCTTGTGGAAAACAGTGTAGCCTAGTATGGATTATGAGCTTGCTGTTCACTCACAACTTGTTTGCTACTACTATCTGATATAATCAGAAAGGGGCTATCAGAAACATGAGAATAGCAAAATATAAATAAATCTCGTTTCCCTAGTGGTTGACGAATTGCTGTTCATTTGATTTGGTCTATGGTCAAGAAAATTAATCTGCTTTCTGTACCCCATCCAGGGGGACAAGCAGTTGATTTGGGTTCTACCAGGGAATATTTATCAGGTGTTCTGCTGAACTAATCCTGTGTTAAGTGATAAGCACACGTGTGTCTTAGTCAGCTTTCTTTTAAAGGCTATCCTGATTATACATAATCTTGTGTCGAAACGTGAGGATGGGAGTTATGTCATAAAATTATGCCTACAGTTGCTGTTTCAAGGTATCAATTCTTTTGCACTTATTAACTGTTGCATGTAATTGCACTCTTGCTTTTGGTTTTCCTGCTTTTGACCATTGTATATATTTTGTACTTTTAGTTTCATTTTGTGCTGCGTATTTTTTATGAAAGGCTGTACTTAAGAGACTTTTTTTCCTTCTTCTTTTCTCATTTCAGCATGTGAAAATTGTGCCTATTTCTTCAGGTCTGTGGACGCGAGTTTTACATTGGAGTTAGAGGCAGCGTTTTTGACAGAGCTTTGCAGAGTGGGTAGGTGAAAAAAGTATTTTGTCTACTCCTGTTGATACCACTCTTCCCTGCTCTTGCTGTTTCCCTCTTTGCTGGAGTTGTTCAAACTCAGGTCTGCTGCCAAAAGAGCAGCGCCGTCCTCAACACCACATTTCTGCACCTCCCTCATAGTGTAGCAACTGTCGTATGTGAACTGCATGGTAAATTAAATTATTCTGGTACCATGCTGCCTTGCAGTTGTTAGTCATTGCAGTGAGAGCTGTGAAAACACAAGGATGAGGAATGACATGACTGCCTTTGCTCACTGCAGCTGTAGATCAGCTTAAACTGACCAGGAAACCGCACCCTAAATTTCTTGTGAAAGCCAATGGAATGAATGCTCACATGATTCAATAAACCAACGATTATATTTGCAATAAACTTCCTTAATCACACTGAACTACTAGTAATTTAACTTGCTGCCATTCTGATTCATTAAAAGCCATGGTGTATTACAATTGCATTTAAAGTCGAGGAGAAGATACATCATTCTTTCTACACAATGAATAACAGAAGCAAAGGAACCAGAACTGTTTGCATATGTACACTCTGTGGAAGTGTATACTTGCATACTTCACACAAGTGCACAAGTGTATGGTGAGCTCACTGCTCTCTGTTAGGGTCTTACCATTTAAATAAGACATTACTATTTTCTTGGAAGGTGGATTGCATTAATGATGGGAATAAGGATGATCCAAAACCAGTTCACATATAGGAACTCAAGAAATATATAAGAAATCAAATCTTACCATGTCTGCTTTGGGTGGGACCAGACCATATGGCAAAATCAGGGAATGGTAACCCTTTCCTTGTCTGTAGCTTGCATGGTAACTACAACTGAAGTGGCACATGAGAAGGATGTGACAAAATTTTAGAGTATTTTGATTTTCTCCGGCTTACTAGGTGGTTCCTAGACTGCAGTACTTTGTAAAAGACAATAAACATTTCTGAAGCAAGAATTCAAAGCACATTTTTGCACATGTCCAGAGTGATAACGTATTTCAAGGGCTGCATTTGAATGTGTAAATTATGCTTGAGCACTGAGATACTCCTATCTTAAAGGTCTTTTCCAACCTAAATAATTCTATGATTCTGTATGTCTTCAGGCTTTTAACCATAGTGTTTTCTAGTGCTAAAAACACTAACAATACTATTGGGCACTCAGCATGAAATGCATGATGGCACAGTGATCCCAAAGACCACTGAAAATGAAAAGAATATAGCATCCAAGTATTTTACTGACTTGTAACATTAAGAGGTGACTTAGTTTAATTAATAAATTACATGTAATCCCTCTTGGTTTTTTTAGGCCTTCTTTGTCTTCCTGACTATGTTCAGCTTAATTAGGATTTTGTTTCTGTATGGTTTTTTTTTTCCATTTCTGTAGGTTTTTTGCTGGTTCACTTCCTCATTTTATTATGCAAGATACAGCATTCATTTTCTTACTCTTTTGATTTGTTAGTTCACGTGTTTCTCTAATTTGTCTTTCTTGATCCGTGGGTACAGGCAGGCTGTTTGTCCTGATCTTGTGTTACCAGGAAAACTACTCTAGCTTCACGTCTGTTCCTTCCCTGTCATCTCAGTTATCTGTCCTTTCCCAAAACACAATCAGTGTTGAAGTAATTACCGTGGAGTTATTCAGTGCACAGTATATGACCTTAGATATGGTGAAAGCTGTAGTGCAAAACTTTGTTTCTGTGGAGGAAACTTCTTGGACTCAAAAGTGGGTGATATGCTCATTTTTAATTTTATTTCTGTCAGTGCTAGAAACTTTTTTTCTCTGTAATAGAACCTTGTAGAAAAACTGAGGTGTCTTAATTGTCATTAGTTTCAAATTCTGTGATAAAAGATTCTCTTTCTATATAATTTTCTTCTACTGTGTACAGCCCTGCTTGTAAACGTAAAACGGTTTTCTAAAGTAGAAAACAAATGTACGGAAGTAAAATTAAGTGCTTTAAAAGTATGAAAGTAACTTGAAAATAAGTCTTCATTGCTAAATCTTTCCTGCAATGTTCTGTAACATACTTTCTGTAGGGAAATCAGTTTTCTCATGGTAATTTTTGTCTTGCCATCACATAAAATAGGTTTCAACTGTATGTGTGTATATTTATATGTATGTACAGCAATGTATGTAAATGCAAAGGTCACCCTGTCTGTACTGTTACTCTGTAACCTCTGCTCTATGTAGCTTGTTTTTGCTGTATAGTGGTTGCTCTCCGTAGGGCTGAGGATTGGACAATAAATGCAGTGTTTGGTGTAGAATCCGTAAGTAACAACATCATAACTCATTAGGAATTTTTTATTTTTGTGAACTTTATTTAAGACCCATCGGGTTCATCTATTTTATGTACAAAATTGGTATTTTTAGTACATGTGTGTAACAAGTGTAGCCTAACGTGTTGTGAAGGATGTTATATTCTCTTGGAGGAGTTATTTATCATGGTACTGGTTGCTGTTTCAGTGTGTACCTTAAAATACAAGGAGAGCAACTCAGAACACACACACACAAAACTAGTGTCTGAGGAGGATCCAGAGTTCTCAAAGCATGCAATCCAAAGACTAGATTTGAGCTGTCCTAGACTGAAAAGTGTTAGTCATTCAATTTTTAACCAAATGGTCAAATTTAGAACTGTAGACTTTCCAAAGGTGGTAACTTGTTTAATAACCAGTATTTTATAGAACACACAGTATTAATAGGGTGCATGGATTTATTGATAAAATTCAGTAGTTGTATTTGCTTCATAGGTTTTCTTCTCAGAACCATGTTTCTTGCATAGCTGGTTATATGTTTTACTGTTAAATCACTTCACAGTATACTTTAGTCAGGGAAAAATAAATTTTTTACCAACTAACTTGTGTGTTCCATTGAGAGGTGGAAGAAATGAAGATTGTTAGAGGGTGTATTACTGTGAAGTAAAACTGAAGGGAAAAGTTAATATTGTGTGGCTGGTATAATACTTAGGTGAAGGAATAAGCGAGGAGACGAGCTTGTCCATGTGTACTGAAAAGATGCAGCATTCATTTCAACAAAAGATGCAGGTTTTCTGGATATGGGGAAGAATGTAAAAAATAGGGGTTTATTGATGCTGTGCTATCTCCTGAGTCTCCCAACAGGCTGAGATTGACTTTTCTCTCATTTATGCAACTAGTGTATTAATATGGATGCTTTCATCTAAAGGATGATCCTTACAGGGGCTAGTTTATTACTAACTGTTCCAAAAGATGAAGTGGAGGTGGGCCCGAGGAACACAGACCACTGCATGAAAGAGTTTCTTAGAGTGAGAAACTGATCAGAAACATTGCTAAGGAAGCAAAGAGGAAACCAAATACACACGAGACAGAAAGGACAAGAACTGTGGGCTTCATAGGTGTGACTGTTTTCCTTGCGTACAACATAACTCTCCTAGAAAGCATTAAGGAGTAATTAAAAATTCAACTTGTGAATAGAAATGTTGAATCTATTGTTGATCTTGAGGCAAATATGTCACCTGCTAGAACAAGAGCTTATTCTAGTCATACTTAATTTATGTGATACACGTCATCAAACAGACTTTTATTACTTTCCAACCTCTTAAGTGTGCAATTCTTAGAACTTTTAGTCCTAGATTTAAATGATGGTGCATATAAAATTTCCTTTTAAAAAATATAAGCTTTTTTCTCTTGTGGAGAAAATCCTTAATTCTGAAGACGAAAATTCCATAGTCAAAAAACGTACAGTTAAGAACTTGTGTCTTTAGAGTGTCACAGTTAAGTTCAGACTGGAAAATTTTTTTTAGAACTATTTCTAAGGCTCTGAAAATGTGTAAGTTAGATAAAGTGGTTTCATGCTTTTGAGCTAAATGATTGATCAGTTGAGAGTCAAATCTTTTTTGTATCTTCCTAAGAATCTGTGATGGTTTTTTGATAGATAGGAAGTGAGTTTTCTCCCTCCACCGATATTATTTTCCTAAATTAAGCTGTATGTATTTAGTTCTGCAAAACAATAGGAATCAAGCCGATGAAAGTAGATGTCTTTTATGCTGCAAGGTAGAGCTGCTGATAAACACTGTATCCTGGAATCCTGTTAATGATTTTTTCTGTTTTCAGAAGGAACTAGAGTTAAAAATGAATGATAAAAGGGATGCTTCAGGTAGCAATTTTGCAGAAATTTTGATTGCTGTTGTGATCCAACTAGTTGTTTTCTTTCTCTTTCTTCATGCTGTGCAAGTTAAACTATTTCCTTTGCAAGAGGAAAGAAGATAATCCACAGTTCATCATGTTTTAATTTTTATCACAGTGTTTTTCTTTCTTCCTTTAGGCTGTTTACCATTACCTTTGCATAATTTGCTAACGTCTTTCAAAATTTTTTTTCCAGTTTTTTTTTTTTTAATACAGTGTTGTTACAGATCTCTTAGCAGTTGATTTAAATGGAAGAATCTCTTTTATAGCCTTTCACACACACTACTTCTTTTGTTATATCCCTTCCTGGGTTTTGCTGTTTCCATATTGTTTGGCGTTAGTGTCATGGTTTTGTTCTTTAATAATCTTTAATAATAAATTATTAACCAGATTGTCCAGTTATGGTACGTTATAAGACTATGTAAATTTTCTTCTGACCAAATTCAAGAGAGACAGCTTACTGGTGATTTATTTGGGATCCTGGATGTTTAGAGCATGGCTTGTGCTTAGTAAAGTATAATATGATGCAAAACGCTACACAGTGTGGCATTGTATAGCTACGTTTGTGACTTCAAGTATAAAACCTTTAAATATAAAGCCAAGTATCTTCATCTGTACAGGACTTCATTCTGTATAGTGTTTATTTACAGATATGTTCCCATATTCAATTGCTTATTAAGAATTAGAATGAAGATTTTTAGTAAGGATTGTGTTGAGTGTTCTATTGATAATTTGAAAAAGATATATATGTGAAAGGAATGTATTGCAGTAACTTAAGTAAATTTTCTTAACAAAAAACCTATGTTAACTCATGAGGAAAACCTAATCTTCATGTATGTAAAGGTTAAACTAGCTAGGAAGCATAGACACCAATCTTTGTTTTTAGGTAAGTTTGTATTTATACTGTCAGAAAACAATATTATTGGAAATTGTAAATAAGTGATTGTATCAAAAAGAAAAGCAGTCATCTCTGATGAGAGTTTCAAAGAAAGCTCTGCCTCTGTGTTGTGATGCCTGCTGGGTCTCTAGAATATTCAAAGTGATACATGGCTTATTTTCCTCTTGGATGAGCTTAAAGCCTTCATACTAAGCAGTGGTATTCCCAACTTTAAGAATGAAAATGCATATTTTATATTCATTAAAAACATAAACTTGTCACTCTTAATTTTATAGCTCTTGATAATCACATGCTCAAGGTTGCTTTTGCGTGTTTTGCATCTTCAAGACAAAAATGTTATTTCCTTATGTTCTTGCCCTGTATCTAGCATAAATGCAAAGTACGTGAATGTTTTTCTCCTAACCTTTTAATTACTGTTACATGAGTCTTTGAAAGTGTACAGTACCTTGTTGCCAGTACAGGAGGGAGCTTCAGTAGTTGTCAGCAGAGGCAGTGGAGCAAGCTATGTTGCTGGCAGAGCCACTGAGCATTCGAGCCTGCAGAAGAGCAGCTCTTAGTTCTGAGAAAGTGCTGCTCGGGTGACTGATGATCAGTGGTTTGAGCCTGTGTTGAGGGGGCTCTTTATAGCAGAAGAAAGGAGGTTTGCTTATTTGTGATCATTGCCTATAATTTCCTTCTTCTTCAGTTTACTGAAATGGTTGATTTTATCTATGTAAGGTCGGTTTATTTTTAATACAAATACGCGGTTTTGAAGTTTCCTGTAGTTTGCCTCCACTTTCTTTGAAATCTTTTTATTTTGGCACCAACAGCATCGTACTTCACATTAAATCCCAATTTTGGAAGTAGGAGCTGCATCTCCTTTGCAAATGTGAAAGAGGAAGAAAGAGTAAATGAATATAGCAATTATCTAGAGACATTGCTGCAGAAGTAGAAGATAATGGAAATTTTCACTCTTCTCATGACCCTTAGCTTTTGTTTTCACAGTCAGATTCTATAAAAATTAATAAAGTATCATTAGAACAGTTAGTTTAAATATAACAATGGTTTATCACTGGTATAGCTTGAAATTGTCATGTTTTGAAGTTTGCCCTTTTGGGTACAGTAATTAATTTGTTTTGCCATGTAAAATCTTGTAGAAGAATGTACAGTTTTAATTTACATGCATGGAGAGAGGAATTGAAAGAATTCTTTTCCCTTAAAATTGCCCATAGTTTTTTGTATTGTTTTAGCTAGCTGTTTCTTAATAAAATTGATGATCGTATTCTTCCCTATTGTTGACTTAAAAATAATAGCATAGAAAGATGACTAGCTAAATTCTAGGAAAACCATCAATACAAATATAAGTTTCTGTGGGACTATCCCATTTCTAATTAATTGAACTGTGCTGAAGAATTCATGACTTCTAGAAAATTAGAGAGGAAGAAAATATTGCAGTTGAAAGCTGAGGGGAAGGTAATAAGGGTGTTACTTATAGCTTTTTTAAAAATTGAAGGATTGTTTGTAGGATTCATTGATTCCAGAAGTAATGCTAAATAGATATCTGCCACAGTTTTAACATGTGGACATGTTCTAAAGAAGGATTTTGCAGTACTAGACTTACCTTCTGTTTCTAGCTATGTGTGACTCACAAAGATTTTAGAAACCTAGAGTTGCTGACTTTCAGATGTTTGTTTTATGGTTTTGCTATGAATGCAGTGGGTTTTATGCCAGACTGCAGAATCATTAACATAAATTACTATCAGAATTTTAAAAATCATGGAACAGCTGAAGTAGTTTCAGGACATGCGCCTATTGCTCTAGTCAGTTGTGTAATATGCCTTATTTAGTCAGGGAAATTGACCGTTGTAGATACAGAAGAATATGTTGTTTCATTAACCTATCATTGAGGTCCACTCTTTGTAGAGGCCTCTTACTGGACTGTTTACTGGGCACTATAAATATTACCTGTTTTTAAAGAAATGTCCAAAATCAAACTAAGCTTTCTAAGCAACTTCTTTCTGGTTCCCACTCAGTAATTGAAGGAAAGAATAAACTTAATCTAGCTGTAACTGTTCTATTGCTCTTACCTTACCTGTCACTGATTAATAATCACCAAAAAATGCAAAAATGCTGCCTTGAAGTTGGAGAGGTGGAAAGTCTTATGGTGTAATAAAAGCAGTCTTAAGATGTTAGGAGATGATTAATGTGTTTGGAATGATGGAATGAGTGCAGGAATAGAGAAGGGTGTTGCAGCCTTGGTTTGGTAGCTGTCCTTGTTTTGAACAATTCCATTTACCTCATTTACCACAGGTCTGAAAGAAGGAATATTCACCATGTAATTGGTACAGTCCTGCTGACACTCAGAAGGCAGATGCTGCTTTCTGTGAGGTAGCTTTGTGCTTGAAGCAGTGTTTATCAGGGAAGGGTTAGGCAGCATGGTTACCTGTCCTGCCTTCCTGTTCACTTTCACTGTGTGGCCTCACAGAGAAGTGGTGCAAGCAGCTTCCTGAGGTTAAGCATCTGTCTTACCTCACACAGTTGTGCTGTGAAAACTGAAATGGTAGTGATGGCATGAGGGCGGTATGAACTCACATCTTTGCTCAAAGAAGGGCTTGTCAAGTGTCTATGAAGTGTTAACAAGGAAGGATGTCAAGGTAGCTTTATAAGCAAGATTTGTCTGCTATTTTGACTGTTTCTCAGCTGGACTTGAATAGGGAATAACTAAGAAGTAACCATTGAAAAACTTGTATACAGAGAGGAATTAGGGGCATGGTAGGACTCTCTAGCCTCTGTACAAAGACTCAATAAGAATTTTGTAAGAGATTATCTAGGGCACACTATGCTCTTCTGTGGACTTTTTCAGCACTCAGGGCTTTGCAAACCCTTTTACTAGAGCAGCCTGTAGCAGATTTTTGTCACCACATTAAATGCTTCACGTTACAAATTATTTTGAAAATATCTCTTTTACCTCTATGTGGGGAAGAAAGAGATTGAACACTTGGTCTTTACAGACTGGAATTTTGTAATTTCTTTGTGGATTCTGAATGAGCAGAGTTGTGGAAACACTGAAGAAGTAAATGTCATCTTTTTCGTTAATCCAGAATGTCCCAAATATATGCATCTTGTACTTCAACTTGCACAACTGCCATGGTGTCAGTTTATCTTTGCAATCTTCTAGAACGTTTTTGCATTTGTTTTTTTTGTTTTGTTTTGTTTTCAATCAGTGACTGAGAAGGCTTATCAGTTATAAGCTGGCAAAATAAGGAGATGATGAAAGGCATCTCTTTAGTATTCTTGTACGTGAGAAAAACCTTGGTCAGCCACCTGCAAAAACAGTGGCATTCCTAGCAGTTTTCTTATACTACATCCTTCCAAGGGGCACATTAGAGTTAATAAATGTGTTGTAATTGTATGGGTAGGTATATAACTTAGTACTGATACAAAAAGTTAAAAATTGGAATGGTGTTTCAGTGGAGCATTCAAATAATAACAAAAAGTATTATCAAAATCTCGTAAGATTCTAAATTATTCTGTAAGAAACTGAGTTTTATAGTCAGGGATCTAGGCTTAGCAAGCCTGTGCCAGGCCAGTTATTCTACAGTGTCTTGATTTAATGTTTAATTGTTTCATTTTGGTT
The DNA here is from genome assembly GCA_013398115.1 of Falcunculus frontatus. NCBI lineage: Eukaryota > Metazoa > Chordata > Aves > Passeriformes > Falcunculus > Falcunculus frontatus. Next base: position 1,456,805 of record VZRV01010291.1, on the reverse strand, counting down.
TTTTAAACACAAAGATAGTTGAAAGTATGTTAATTTAAATATAGTCCTTATATCAGGTTGAAGATATGAAGACAGTTATGCATTTGAAATTATGATGATTGTAAGAAGCCCAAAGCTTTGCCGATCTTTTATTAAACCAAGTAGAACAGTTGCATAGGTGATGAGCTTGGGGTTTAAAAGAGTTCCTTTGTGTTTTGGCTGCTGTAGCACATTAATGGTTGTCAGTGTAACAGCAAAATCTAGGGAACTGTTGTAGGATGTAGTGATTGAATGATGTGTCAGTTTTAAGTACAGGCATGTGTCATGAATGAAGGTTGTAATTTTGGTATAATTTTTCTCCTGTTGAAGCTGGTTTAGTCCACCATCCTAGAGCAGCAGTTTATTGTGTGCTGCAGTGAGCTACACCTTCAGTTTTACTGATGCAGGCCAGTTGCACATAGAGTTGTAACACAGGTCACTACAGCCATCTGGATTGTGTTTTTTTGTGTGTGTGCTAAAAATGGAAGAGGTTGGAAAATATTTTCTTCTTAAAATGTCTGAAGTGTTTTGTTCTTAATATCGGACTGTATAAAATTAAATATGAAATTGTAAGAATACATGTTGGACATGGTAATACACCATGTTTTTTCACAGTCTTTTGGAAATATGCAGAGATTTCTTCTGTTTAATAAGTGCTAAGTTAAAAACCAAATTAAAGCCTCTACAACAGGAGTTACATCAGAAGCAGTTTTTCTTCCTGCTCTCCAGTAAATAAAAGAAGGATTTGGTGTAATAAAAGACTGTCCTTAATACTTTCTACCATATCTGCACATATAGCTTTTGTTTAATTAGTATGATATGCATTTTACAATCAAAATATGCTCTTTAGGTGCAATACGTAAGTGCTGGTTTACTCAATGTACTGCTAATAAGTGAAAATTAATATCAATATTGCTTGTTAATTGCATTCTAGTATCCGTGCAAGTACAGTGTGATATACATGGCATCTAGTAATCATTTAATTGACATTTCTTTAAAATACAGGGTTTATATTTTTTAGTTCTCTTAATGTAAAAATTATTTTGCTGTTTGCCACAATTAGATATTGTATTTAAATATACTGTTAAGATGAAGTTTCATGGTTAAAAATAAGTCTCTACTGTTGCGGCAGAGGAATGAACACACTCATTTTTTCTTCCATCCGACACTAACACCTGTGCTCCTTCATGAGCAGTTAAATTTGGCTGAAAAGGTTTTTAAGCACCCTAGCCTAGTCACAGCCTTCTGTTGTGAATGACTTTCCCACACTAGGGAAGCAGCAGGAACACATGATTAACAAGGATGAAGAGAACCTAATTGCTCCTTTAAGTGCAGACTCCATACAAACCAGTACTGTGAATAGTATCTTTGCAGCCAGTGCAAGCCAGCACGATGGCTTATCCTTACCCCTTTCTTTGCAGTGGATCCTGCCACTTCTCAACCTCTCTTTTGGCTGAATAACTAATCTAACTCGGCATAGAATGCTGTCAGGCTGGGGAATTGATTATACTCATAGGAAAACTCTTGGGCACTGCAGTTGGTGCAAGATAAGCAGTTCATGTGCAGGTGGGAATACTGGACCAAGGGCAATGGGAACCTCTCCTTCCACCAAAGTGGTGGGAAGCTGTTTGGCTCAACATATTCCATCTTGTAGAACCACTCCCTTGGTCTCTATTTTACATTAAAATGTTTTTATGGAAGAGTGTGGTGAAAGTTTGAGGAAACTTAACTTTCAGAGATGTTGTGGTATGTTGTTTCTTGTTGGCATTTTGAAGCTGATGCTTGGCTGGAATACTACAGCAGTCTTAATGAGTAAACAGACGTTAACTGGCAGCTAGATGCTGATTTTTAAATGAGGGACCTGTAGTACTCAAATTCTTTTCTCTTGGGAGTTAGAACCTCAAATTGTTAATAGTCTTAAAGCAAATACTTTGATCTTTGTCCTAATAACTTGGTAGTAAGTCATATGTATTTAAAAAAAATTTACTGAAAACCAGGGGTTTTTAAAAAGTGTTACGGGTATGTTTAAATATGTCTCAAATTAGTTTTGCTGAAGGCCCCCTGTGTCCTCTTGCAAATGCAGACTTTACCTGCGTGGCTGTGCATTTGTGGAAGTAATGTTGTATTGCAGACCCAGAGCCTGCAGCCAGCTCATTTCTTTTCATAAGCATTTGTTATTCTTGGTCTTTTAAAAGGTGAACTGTAGTGGGATAGATTTAAGTATGAAGCGTAAGACAGCTGAATTTGCTAATTTTTTGAGACATGGGGAAAAGTTACGTTGTTGGCATTTTTTTTCCTGAAAAATAAGTTCCTGGCAATAGTGGATGATGTGTATAGGAAAGGGGTCTTCTTGGGAAGAAGAAGTAAAAGGAATTGTTGCACTTTTATGTTGAGCTTTCTCTGTAACAGCTTGTACTAGTAATCTTGTGTTTTATTTCTTAGTGTGGTCCTGACAAGCTTCTTCTGGTGACAGTAGCAGACCTTTTACCATGAGCAATTCTACTTCAGCTGCAGGTATACATAAAAAAAAAATTTAATTTCTTCAATTGTTCTTTCTCTGTGTTGGTTTTTTTCTTTGTTGTTTTGTGCATATGTGTTGAGAAAGATGCAGTAAGTGTGTATGTTTACCTGAAATTTTAGATCAGACAAGAAGTTGAATGTGAGAGAAAACTGGTTACTACTTTTGTTAGTATTACTTTCAGCATTAGGTGTACTTAGACCAATGGTTGACCAAGGGTTAATGACCAATGGTTGCATGAATTAACTTTATGTCAAATAAGTTAACTAAATCATGACATAGACAATTGCCTGTCAGCAGTGGTTTCCAAATAGTTTATTTTATATCAGGGCAAAGGACAGAGCAGATGACCTCTTGATAAGTATCTAAGACTTGCTGTATTTTTGGTGGGGAAGGACTCTGGGGAGCTAACTTGAAGATTTTTCTTTTTGATTTCTTTGATTTGCACATGTCAGATTGCGCATACTTATGCTGATCAATTCTATGTGATGTCCAAATATTTCTGCTTGGCTTGAAATAGCATTAGCTTATAGCTCAGCAATGTAATCACTGAAATATATATTATTAATTAACAGTGCAATGACTGATCCTTCACAGTGGTATCCAAGATCTCGAAATGAAATTAATCTTTAAAATAATACAGAGGTGTTTGGGAGTTTTTGGGATGTATTAGGAGACATTATCATTAATAACTATATAAATCTAAAATTAAATACAATCTCTATCAAAAAATATTTTTTTACCTAATACAGCTGCCTCAGCTGCAGCATTTGTTTTTTGTTGTTATGTTTGGGGTTTTGGGGTTTCTTTAAGTCTGATGGGTCACATCTCTGAAATGTGTACCTCTCCATCTCAGGCTTCTCAGGGAATACATTTGTACCAGTCTTGACTTGCGATTGTAATGAACTTCCCATTGTACATCGGGAATCAAATTTCACTTTTTTCATAAGGCTTCTTTTTGTCTGTCTGAAAGCATTTTTTACTTTTACTCAATTGAGTTAAAATTCAGAAAAGGTGATCACCTTTGGCATGCTGTAAAGAATTGTTGAATCAATTTTGAAATTTAGATGCTGGAAGATACAGATGATTATCACTCTGCATCAAAGTTGGTATCAAACCACAGCTGGATAAAGAAGCATGGTTTAAAAAATGATGAGGTTTTATATTTGAAATGTGCTAGCTTTTATTGCTCATTTAGTAACTTTGCTAAAGTTTCACAAGAAAGGAAGCTCTTCAGTAGTTTGCCACTTAACTCTGTTTTGTCACTTCTGACAATGTGTCAGAGCCCAGAAGATACTGCTTCTGTAAGAGTCTCTCATATTAAATTAAAGGCAAAATTCATGCTAGGCCTCATTTCCTGCTTTCTTTAGTCAAGCATTCCTTGCCTTAGTATAAGTCAAGGACGTCTTGTCCATTTTGAACCAGAAGAGTAACAAAATAGGTTGTTAGACTTTACTAGTAATATGTCCTGTCACGGCTTGATACTGATATGTGTTTAATATGTTCATGTTTGTCTTAAAGTTCACATTTTTCAGAGTGCATACAGAGCACGTGAAGCCATTTAAAATTTCTTGATGGAAAAATCAGTGCATAACAGACTTTTCAGTTTTACAGGTGGGAGAATTTTTAAGTGTGGTATGGTTGGGGTTTTGATCATCCAACTTGAAATTTTACAGGCTTCCACTAATAAAAAGACCCTCTGTAAACCTCCTGATGCAGAATGATTTGTATGAACCAGTTCTCAGCCTTAGTCTGTATACAAAACCTGCAGCAAAATCTGAAATTTCTTATAAAGCTCATACAGAAATTTCTTCCCAGTATTTTGTGTTTCTCCCTGAAAGGCTAAATGCAACAGATTAGGTGTTAAGGCTTCTCTCTTGCCTCCATTGCAACTGCTTCTAGAACAGTATGCCTATTCCAGATGTGTTCTGCTTAAAAGTGCTCTCAAGGATACTGAGTAATGTCCTTGAAATGTAGTCATTGGTCACTTATCAGTCCAGTTTGGTCACTTACAGGATTCAAATAGGCATATGTTCCGAAAAACCCCAACTTCTGGCAGTGTGTCAAAGTGGAAGACTTAAGAGTTTGTCTGGATTTCATGCCGTCTATCTTTTTCAAAGATGTTTTAAAACTGAAAATAATTTGGAATAGCAGGCTTTTTTTAATAAAATAAAAACAAACCTAAAACCTTGAGTTAATAACTCAGTCACAGAAAGATAAGATGGTGCTAGAAGAAAAATTAATGTATTACCTCCCAATTATGACTTTCTCCTCTTGGGTGCAACTAACATTTTGTAAATGTCTTACGTAGGCGTTTGGGGAGAAGTTACTGGCCTCCATTAAAAAAAAACCCAAAAAACCAGCAAACTAAAACCAAATCACCAGAAAATAAACAAGTCCAAAGCAAAGCCAGACATACCACACCATCCCCTTGCTATCGAGATTTGGAATAGCTGATGATGTCTTCTTACACTGTCCCTTTGTTAGATATGAACCATCTTTCTTAAGATTCAAAGGGCTATACATAAATCAATGTCAGTGCTGATCAGGCAGCAGTTTCTCCCCTTTAGGTTTTATGTAAACTGTGCAATGAGTTTGTGTTGTTTGCTTGTCTGTCTCCCTCCCTAAAATACTTTAGATAATGAGAAGAAAAAAAGTAAAGGAAACAGATCGCCGTGTTCCCCATCACGTGTCCTCCATATTCGTCAAATTCCAAGTGGTGTTACCGGAGCAGAAGTCGTTTCATTAGGTCTACCTTTTGGCAAAGTAACTAATCTCTTGATGCTAAGAGGAAAAGGTCAGGTATGTAGTTTTCAAAGTTTCATTTACTAGAGCAACACTGAAGATGTGGCTCATGTTATGACAATTTTGATCCTGTGCTTGACTTAAATGATTGCAACAATGTCTAAATATTTCATTGATAGCTGAAGATTCTTATATTTTTAAATGTGAGAGGATGTTATGAAATTTTTTTTAAGGTTTTAATATGCTTTTGGATTAAATAATGAACTAGAAATTTGTCAGTAATATTGCTAAACATTATATCCACTTCATGTAAGAACATACAGATGATAAATAACCTTATTGTCATTACTGATGATGACGTATCTCTTCAAAGAGCCTGCCTACTTAAATTACTAACATGCGTGTTAATTTTTTGACATCTGTTTAATTCTATTAGATGTTACAGAGTAGTTTGCATCATGAAGAAACACAGAAATCCTAAAAATAATTAGCATTCGTTCAAAAAATTGTCTAGAGCCCTGAGCGGGATTAATACAATGCATAAACTGATGGATGTTTAATGTTCTGTTTCAACTTCTTCAATCAGTATGCATATCAGCTACCTAGGTAATAATGCTTGGTTTCAGGAATTTAACAAATTGATTAGCAGTGCAGTATGTTTAGCAACATTGCTTCCCATATGTCATACTTATTCCATGTCTTCTTAAATGACATGGTGTACTTACAATGTAAAACTTTCTAAGACAACCCACAAATTGAATAAAACAGCCCCCTGAACATGCACACACAAATGCATTCTAATGCTGAGCAAATCAGTACTGTACTTTCACATCATCTTTTTCTAGTGAGAGTGGAATTGGGAAAAAACAGTGCTTTATTCTGTCTTGTAAACAAAAACAGCATTGAAATCAGCTATGTATTGGTTGCAGGCATTTTTGGAAATGGCTTCCATAGATGCTGCTGTTTCTATGGTGAACTACTACACTCCTGCTGCACCTCACCTTCACAATCAGCCGGTTTATATTCAGTATTCCAATTACAAAGAGCTTAGGACTGACAATCAACATAACCAGGCTGTAAGTATATTTCCATTTAACAGGATATAATTGCATGAGTTGTGTACTGGTTTTGGCTAGGACAAAGTTAATTTTCCTCATAGCAGCTTGTGACAGAAAGTATTAAGGTGTTTTCTGCTTCTCACATTACCCTGCCAGTGAGAGTGCACAAGAAGATGGGAAGGGTCTCAACCAGGACGGTTGATTGCAGCTGACCCAAGGGATGTTCCACACCATATGATGTTGGGCTCAGCACTGAAAGCTGGGGGAAGGATGAGGAAGGAGGGATCTTCCGACTTGTGGCCTTTTTCTTTCAAGTAATTGTTACGCTCAATGAAGTCCTACTTTCTTGGAAATGTTTAAACACCTCTCTCCCAATGAGAGATAGTAAAGTGAATTCCTTGTTTTGCCTTGCTTGCACATGCAGCTATTGCTTTGCCTGTTCAGCTGTCTGTAACTGAACCCATGAGTTTTCTCACTTCTACTCTTACGATTCCCTCTCCCACTGTGGTAAGGGAAAGTGACTGAGCAGTTCTGTGGCATTTTGCTGCATACCAGGGTTAAACCACAACACTAGTAAATAAACAGGCTACTCTTCACTATACAAGTAGACAAATTCTGATGTATATAATTTCAGTAACTTCTTACAGACAGGGATTTCTCAATATCTGTAAAATTACTGTGGAGGAGCTCAAGTTCAAAAGTAGTTCATCATGAGAACCATGAAATCAAGCAAAGGTGTCAGGAGGGCTGTTTGTATGAACAAGTTGCTCGTGACTGGGCTTAAATGTAAAAGAGAGGCATAGAAAAATTAGAATCATGTACAGGTGCCCCAGGAGGATTATAGAGCATTATCTGAACATGCAGGGATGTGGTTAGGAAAGTTGAAGGCCACATGGAGTTGTCTCTGATGAGAGATGTGAAAAGCAGCAAGTATGGTTCCTTGAAGTGTATCAGCAGTGGAAATAAGATTTTTTTGTTTGTTTTTGTTTTGTTTTTTGAATATGTAGGCCTGCTGCTGAATGGGGCAGGGACAAAGGAGATGAAAAAGGCTGAAGTATACTGAGAGCCTTCTCATCAGCCTGTAGTGGTTAAGACTTGCCCTTGATATTACTAAGCACATGAGAACAGTGGGAAAGTCTTGATGAAGGAAGTAGAGAAGAATCACATTAGAGAACGTTTAAACTGATTGGATAAACAAAAAGTCTATGGCCCTAGTGAGATACACTTGTGAATGCTGTGGGAGCTGGTTGACGTCATTGCAATGCCACTGTACAATCTTGAAAAGGTCGTGGCAGTTGGAAGAAGTTATTGAGGACTAGAAAAAAGAAAATCCTTCCCTATCGTATCTTAAGGAAGGACAGCAAGGAAGATCAAAAGAAAGACTGGGAGAACCACTGCCTGATCAGCCTTACTTTGGGAAAGGAATGGAGCAACTCATTCTGGAAACTATCTCCAAACATTCTAAAGAGAAGAAAGTGGTTAGTCATAGTCAAGCATAGATTTTTAAAAGGATGTTATGCCTGACCAGTGTGATAGCCTGACCAGTGTGATAGCCTTTTATGATGAGATGACTGGTTTGGTGGATGAGACAGGAGGATATTGTTTATCTTGACTTTGGCAAGACTTTTGGTGTTGTTTCCAATAACATACCAATAGATGAACTGATTAATGCAGTCTAGTTAAGTGAGCTGTGAGGTGATTTGAAAAGCTAACATGGTTGTGACCAGTGGCATAAAGCTGGGGTCCAGTCACTAGCAGAGTACCCTAGGGGTTGATACTGGATTTTTGGATTCCCAGATGAATTTCAATTGACCTTGCATTTAGATATGTAGATTATGTACTGTGATGTGTATATCATGATTTTTTTTTTTCTCCGTAAGAATTATGATAGTAGTGATTTGGGCATAAATTATTCATTTGTGCTGGCATAAAAGTCACTGAAGTCTTGCAGGTTTGTCAGTCTGGTAAATATTATTTGGCTCTTTCCTCATTTAAGAGTGCTGGATTGGTTTGTTATCTGCAAAACCAAATAAATAACAAGATTTTTGTTTTAAGGATGTGGTTTGGGTAACAGCCTCAGGAAAAGCATATGTATATTTACAAATAAGACTCCTTGGGTCTCTTTCTGAGTATTTTCAGTGTGGTATGTGGCACTCACTTTACTCTATAACAGCATTGTTACTTTTAAAAATAAGCTGTTTGGCACTTATATTTGAGTTTTATCTGAATTTTAAAGAGACCCTAGTAGAGCAGCTGAATACTGTTGCTGTCCTAGTGCCTAGGCTGAGGCCTGAAGTACAGATTATTTTGCAGGGTTATATTTTTTTGAAACTAGGTAACATGTGGTATGTGCAATGTTTAGTCTGTCTTCCAAAGAAATAATGTGTTTGAGACATGACTTCAGGTCGCAATACTGCATTTGGAAAGGAACATCTCTCCATAGTGCTGCTACTCACGGGAGGTATGAAGACCTTTTTGGGGAAAGCCCATGAAAAACAAGTGTAGAGACTTGTGTAATCACAGAAATCCAGTTTGAGGAGTGAGATTTAAACCTAATTTTTGTGGTTAATGGCTTGGCTCCAAAAGAAGAGTAGGGTGTGCACTTTTAAGCTTATCCTCACCAAATCTTAGTCCATGAAGAGAAAACTCCTAGTAAAGCAGAGCAAATAGTTTCTGGTATGCTGACTGGTTAATCTATTACAATATTACAATATTGTCATCAACAATATTGTTGGAAAAATGTCTAGAATGACAGTAGTTTACAGAATCAAAGCAAAATCGTGTCTGTATGACATTACAAAGTAGTAGCAGTTTAACTAGAAAAAACGTAGTTGTGAGTCTATGAATTACACTGACTAGTTTTTAAGGGAGGGGCATGGAAAGTAGGGGTTATGATTTATTTATGAATGTGGGATTTGAATCAATATGAAGGAAATATTGTTTTTTGAAGTTACGTTTTATGTGCTTTTCATTTAGGAGAACTTTGTTTCAGTACTAATAATTTGTATGTAAATTAATTGTGCTCTCCGCTATGACCTAATTTCAGAGACCCCAAGCTGCATTGCAAGGTGTGAATGCTGTGCAGCATGGAAACCTGGGTATTACAAGTGCTCTTGCTGCTGAAGGTGGGGTCCTTCCAAGTCATGGTTCTGTTCTTCGAATCATTGTTGAAAACGTTTTTTACCCTATCACTTTAGATGTGCTGTATCAGGTAATGAGGATTGCTTTAAAAAGTCACAGTCTGTTCCAGCGTTGCTACTGTAAATCCATTAACTTATTTTTTTAAGTACCTGTAGTTCCTGAATCTTTTGAATGAGGACAGTCTCTTGAAAATTATTTCCTGAATTTAGGGATCTGTGTTTGAAATAGTTCTGAATAAATGAAATTCAAGTAAACGGGGCTTCTCTACTCAGATTTTCATGTTGTCTCATTTAGTTCCTTGCTGTGGAAGCAGTAACAAACTTGAACTGTTATTCTGCTCTCATGATGAGCTAGTGAAATATTGAATGTTATGAACTTGTGAATCCATATTTTAGCACTCTTTCTGCTGAGTAACCTTTGTAGTTTGCATTACATTTAGGGTTTTATATTCAATTTTATAACTCATTACAAGTGATGTAATACGCAAATTGCTTGGACAAATATTTTTGGTTGTTCATTTTTAGAATGACATTTGACTGCCTCTGAAAGCCTAGAATAATGGTAGGCTATAGTTATGAAAGACATTACTGTAATTTCTGCTAGTTATTTGAGCTATGCTGTTGAAAGTTCTGAGTTTAAAATTAATAACTTCGAGACCACTTCTTTGCATCCAAAGGATTTGTTTATACTTTACGAATATAGCAAAGTTTTTCATACTTAGAGCTTTTGTAATTAGTAGTAATTTATGTAGTAAAAACCATGCCCCCCATGTGAGTTTCTTAAATAATACAATTTAAAATAACTGGGATGATTTTTTAAGAGCCTGGGAAGATTTTTTTCCTGCTCTGCTAAGATCTCAAACAATAGTTATTTTCAGCAACACTCTATTTTTCCTCTTATCTCTTAAAATTTTCTGTTTCCCTGTATCTCCTCATCATTATATTGATTAATTAGTATACATATTATTTGTCACTTGGATGTAGCAATTTGATCTAAACCTTTGTTTGTATCTTTGAGTGTTGTTCACTCATTACTGAACCTGTGCAAATATTATGTCAGCTGCTTAGGATTATTACTGCATTCAGAATAATCTGAGAGCAAGCTCCTGTGGTTATGGGAGGTGTACTAGTTCTAATAGTACAACAGCAATGAGGAAATTTATATTAATTTTCTTTCATTTGATTTTAGTCTACTTCAGTGCAGCACAACTATATTTTCAGTATTTGAATTGCCCTCACTTAACTACTTTTCGAATATGTCTAGAAAATTTAGTGATATTTGAAAAGGGATCTTATTTGGAGTTCTTAATAGGGGACAATTTCCTCTAGTTAAACCATCACTTTGTGCCCAATAGCTACAATCTAACTTTTACTTTGAGTGGTGAGGGGTAATGGAAGTGAGTATTTTCACTGACAAGTATAGCATCTTATGGAACACTAGTAGGCAAGCTGTCATCCCATACTTGGATTGTATTTTGTAAGTTGTCTTGCTTGTCGAGAAATTAACTTTTTTTAACCACAATTGACCTTACAGTATTTATCATAAGAAGCTGAAAATTCAGTGTTTTCATTGCAGAAACTAAATTGATATATGCAGTGTGTTTAGGTTTAAAATCAGACAGGAAGGAGTACATTAAACTTCGTTACCTTAGAAAGGTCTGTTAAGTTTTCTGGATAAACATGGAAAAGCATATGTTGAGAAGCTGTATTTAGGCCTTTCTTCTGAGGAAGTGCTTTATGAACAGGAACTCAAAGACTAATTTTGAATCACTGTGAAAAAGTTTCTGTTCTGTTTTCTATGACTAAATGATGACTGCAGCATTAGAATCGTGTTTCTGAGAGATGGAAAAACTGGGTACAAAGGGTTGGGATATTAGTCTTGTATTGTTGATTCTGGGCCTAAGGGGCTGGCAGGAGATGCTTATCCTTATCTGTGGCCTTTCTTTCCATTGCAGGTTTAATGTTTCTCAGAGGTTTCTGCTTTCCTGACTTTGCATTGATTCTAACAGTTTGTTTGAAAACTAATAGAATTTCTCAAACTCACTCTTTGACTATTAATTTGGACATATTTTTTCTGCACTTGCATGATATATCCTAGCTTTAATTTTGTCTTCACTCTTTGTGGCTTTGATTTTGTGTAGACACCTTCATGTAGTGCACACTCTCATTTTGAATGTATATATATTTAAATTCAACCTTTAAAAGTATTTCTGCAATGTTTATGTTTGCAATAAATCAAATACTATTTGATTATAAACTATAGGGGTATAGGATTCCTATAGATAGGAATCTAGGTCTTTGTCTTGCTTCTTTCCTCTTCATTTTCTAATTTAGGTAGTGGGTCTTAATAAGCACATCAACTATTTAAGTTCTATTTTTGTTCAACGGATTTGCAGAATTTGTCTCATGCATGGAACATAAAGGTAGATACCTTGAAATGCAGTTTGCAGTTCCCATCTCAACTGACTTCCAGCAACAAGGAATAATATTGATAGAAATAGACAGATCCATTATGTCAATGGGTGGCTCTGCGGTGTGCTTGAATAAATTTCGGGGCTTTTGACTATGGCATGATCTATTCAACACCTGTTCCACTGACACCTGGTGTGATGCACCTTTCTCAGAGGGGAAAAAGGGTTCTAGTGTAGGAGCTAGTGGGGCCTGTTGATAGAGCTTTAAACTAGCTTGGAACAGGGAAGGGGTACGTCTATAAGCTAGAGAACAAGAGGCTGGAGAGCAGCGCTGTGGAAAGGGACCTGCACATCCTGGTCAATGGCAGGTTGAGTATGAGTCAGCAGTGTACAAGGTCTGGAGGGGAAGCCTTATGGGGAGTGGCTGAGGACACTTGGTCTGTTCAGCCTGGAGAAGAGGAGACTGAGGGGAGACCTCACTGCAGTTACAACTTCCTCAGAGGGGAAGTGGGAGGAGCAGGTACTGATCTCTTCAGTCTTGTGACCAGTGACAGGACTAGAGGAAATGGCATGAAGCTGAGTTGGAGGATGTTTAAGCTGGATTGGAAAAGGTTTTTCACCCAGAGGGTGTTGGGCTCTGGAACAGGCTCCCCAGGGAAGTGATCACGGCACCAGCCTGACAGAGTTCTAGAAGCCCTTGGACAATGCTCTCAGGCACATGGTGTGACTCTTGGGGTGTCCTGTGCATGGCTGGGAATTGGACTCGATTTATGATCCTTGTGGATCCCTTACTGCTCAACATGTTCAATTATTCTATGACTTGTGAAAGTCCATTTCTCAAATCTCAGCTCTGATTCATTATCCATAATTTCTCTGCAGACACCAGACAAATGCCTGTTTGGACTGTCCTTCCCTGCTCTTAGTTGATTAGACATTGCTAAATCTTTAAGGAAATTTTATTCTTCTTTCCCATCTTTTGTAACTTCTTCTTTAATTATTTTTTTTAACCTAAAACAAAATTCTGAGTTTATACAATTTTTGTTCAGCTCTCACAACATAAATATTTTTTAAAAATTTGAGATATTAAATGCTAGTTTTTAGTGTGTGTGAATTATTCATTGCTTCTTAAAGCCCATGTTTTTTCCTTAACAGATTTTCTCGAAATTTGGCTTTGTCTGGAAGATTATCATGTTTCATAAGAACAATCAGTTTCAAGCTTTGCTCCAATATGCTGATGCGATGAACGCATATTATGCCAAAATGGTAAGTGTAGCGTTTTCAGCTTGATTTTGTTTGTTTGTTTGTTTGGTGGGGTATTTTTCCCTGCTTAGGGACAGGGGAGCCATTAGGAGTATTTTGACTGTTAACTTGTGATTTCTCATCATCCTAACACTTGTTCCACATGAATAGCTTTGATATCTTTCATTAGTTAAGAGGATAGCACGCTATCATGAAGTGCAAACAAATGTGTAGCATATACATCAAGACCTGCATGAGTCTATCAAAACAAAAATCCTTGATAATACTCCCTCTCAGTCTTCATGAGGCTGAACAGGTCCAGCTCCCTCCGCTTTTCCTTGTGAAAGAGATGCTCCAGTCCCTTAATCATCTTTGTAGGCCTACCCTGGACCTGCTGCAAGAGCTCTATGTCTCTTTTCGGCTGAGGAACCCAGAACTGAACACAGCACTCTAGATGTGGCCTCACCCAGTACTGAGTAGAGGAGCCAGGATCGCCTCCCTTGATCTGCTGGCAATGCTCTTTATAATGCACCCCAGGATGCCATGGCCTTCTTGGCCACAAGATTGTTGGTTCACAGGCATCACAGGTCCGCCAGGACCCCCAGCTCCTTCTCTGTAGAGCTGCTTTCCAGCAGATCAGGCCCCAGTCTATGCTCTGCATTTGCCTTTGTTGGATTTCAGACAGTTTTTCTCTGCTCACCTCTCCAGCCTGTCAAAAGGCTGAAAGGCTGCACAGCCGTCCGGGCTCTTGGCTCTTCCTCCCAGTTTTATGATATCAGTGAACTTGCTGAGGAGGCATCTGCCCCTTCATCCAAGTCATCTTTAGTTCTCATATAAAGGGAGTAGGAGGTAATAAATAGTCTGATGTGTAGAAAAGCCTTAGCAATCTTTTCATGACACCTGTGATTCAAGTCCCAGAGAGGCAAACTAGAGACCTTTTAAGACCAGTGGTCAGGTCAGCAGATGGGTGCCTCTGTTCGCTGCCACAGTGCATCACCCCCAGCAATTATGCACCACTTCTGGGTGTTCTTGGGCACAGAGTCCACCTACCCAGTTGTTTCACTTGAAGTCATGCGCAGGTCTGGGGACTTAAATTGGAAAAGAACCTTAAGGTCATTGAGTCCAATGATAAACCTAATGATGCCAAGTTTGTTTCTAAACCATGTCCTGAAGCACAACATATGCACATCTTTTAAATACCTCCAGGGATGGTGACACTTGCCTGTTCCAATGCCTGGTAACCCTTTTGATGATGAAATTTTTCCTAGTATCCAGTCTAAACTCCCCTCGCAGAACTTGAGACCATTTTCTCTTGTCCTGTCACTTGTTAAATGGGAGAAGAGACTGACCCCTGCTTTGCTACAGGTTCCTTTCAGGCAGTTGTAGAGGGCAATGAAGTCTCCCCTGAGCCTCCTTTCTCCAGGGCAGACAACCCCAGCTCCTTCCAGCACTCCTCACAGGACTTGTGCTTCGGATCCTTCATTAGAATCCCTCATGTAAGGGTCAGTTCCTGCAGTTAAAATTTCCAAATTAGTATTCCTATTACCATCTGATATTGCATGTTGAGTGGGAGAGAAGTAAGGTTAGAAACCTAGGAAGTCAAGTCATGCTTAAAGCTATGTTTTGTCCAGTTGGCTCAAGGTGATATAGTACTAACTAGATACTAATACTAATGCTAGAACTCTTCACGTAACGTTTAGGTAAGGATAGTGGCAGTGTAATTGTCTACTTGGTGTTTAAAAAGAGGACTTTAAAACCACAAGGTGAATTACTGTTTGGATACAATTTCAAGATGAAAACTAATGGTGGAATGGTTTGGATTGGAAGGAACCTTTTAAAGGTTGTCTAGTCCAATCCCCTGGAAGTGAGCAGGGTCACCTCCAACTAGATCAGATTGCTCAGAGCCCTGTCCAATGGGCATTGACCATCTCTCAGGGCAACCTGTGCCAATGTTTCATTATGCTCATTGTAAAAAACTTCTTCCACATGGCTAATCCAAATTGACCCTCCCAGTTTAAAACCGTTACCCCTTGTCCTGTCCCAACCTGCCCTTCTAAAAGATCTGCCCTCATCTTTCATTTAGCCACCTTCAAGTACTGAAAGGCTGCAGTAAAAAATACGAACTTTTAGTGGAGGCCGTCACAATGTGCTTTATCTCTAAAAATGTAATTATTTTTCTTCAGTCTCTGGATGGCCAAAGTATCTACACTGGCTGCTGCACTCTGCGTATTGATTTCTCCAAGTTAAGTAACCTAACGGTGAAATACAACAATGACAAAAGCAGAGATTTCACTCGCATTGACCTTCCTTTTGGTGATGGCCAGCGAACCATGGAGACATCCTTATCTACTCCCTTTGGTAACAAACCTTCACCTCTAGTGCTAAATACACAGAGATCATAATTTTTATGTTGCATTTATGCTCTGCCTTCATATCTGGTTCGTAGAAGGGTACATTTTGCATACCTTTTTGTTTGTTAGGTCCAGTAAAATTTGTATGGAAATCATGAAGTCCAAGTCATAATAAATGAATATCTGAAACGATAACATGAGGAATACTCAGGGGCAAATTTAAAGCGTTGTAAAAAAGCTGCAAAATACTACTAAAATGCTGTGAAATGGTATCATTGGTACAGGTAATGTAGTAAATACTGCATATCAGAATGGAAGTCATCACAAGTTGACACTGACTGCCTAAAGCTGCTTGAAAAGAAGTGTTTTGAGGGTATTAGGTCTTATTTGTTGATATTTTAGGATAATTGCATGCTGCGAGAAACAAAACCATAGGAAAATTCAAAATTCTACGCTTATTTATATATGTCTGTAGTCATCTTCTGAAAGATAAAATTTAAGAAATTTTCTTAAATTCTAGAAGTCACTTTGGCATAGGGGAGACTGTCTGTTTGAAGTGACACTGGAGAAGTGCTCACAACACAATTTGAACAATTTTAGCTATTTTTCTCTCTCTCTAATGACAACAATTCGCAATTATACATAGCAAAGAACTGTCTTAGCTGTTGAGTAGGTATCTAAGTGCTGTCCAATTCATTAGCGCACTAAAAAGGCTGGGAGAATAATTTCCTATTTTCCCTTACTTTTTTGTGGCAGCTAGAGCAAATAGTGGGTTTGGTTTGATTTTTGGATAGTTGAGTTAGCTTAGATTAGAGTAAGAAAGTGAGTTGCAGTCACTACTTTCATGATTTTTGTCTTTACTGCTCCCTTTAAAGGCAGTCCTTGGATCTTTATGTAATGAACAGCTGTCATTATAGTCTGGGGCAGAGCAGGAGGGTGGAATATGCCATACAGCATTATAGAAATGTGCTGTTGCAGGTCTAATACATTCTAATTCATTAGACTTGCACTATTTGAAATGTCAGTGGAAGGGAAAAGTACAAGTAGAGTAGTTTATTTCTGCACTTGCTTGTAGGGCAGAAATAACTATGCTTTTGGAGAATAATACCTGAATACTTCTCCGTATCTTCCCCCTCACTCTTCCAAGCTTCTCATTGTTAGGAGCCTTGTTTTCTTTGACTCTAAGAGTAAGAAGTGCTGGAATAGTCTGATGTCTGTACCAAAATTTGTCTGTGGTACATTCACAGTGAAGCAGCAGCACAGATACTTAAAAAAAAAAAAAAGAAAAATAGCTGTAGACGGGGAGAAGCAGGCTTCCTAGCCTTTCTGTCAGTGGTGACAACATGCACATGTTGTCATTGGCATGTTCTGAGAGGCTTAGTTACAGAACATGAGGAAAAGATGTTCTAAGTCATGTGAGTACTTCCTCTACCTATTATTACTAGTGGATGTAGTTTTGATGTAGAATTATAAGATAAAGCTGATAACTATGAGAATAATACATCTGGTTTTTTCTGTAGACTCGAAGTTATGTTAATAGCAAAACTGACTGCTGAACTGCTCTTGAAACTTGTTTTTTCTCTCTTTTTTCTTTAATTTTCTTTTGCTTTCTGTGGAAAAGATACTGCACTATAAACAAACAGATTTTGTGCATATTTTGTATTTAAAGAGTTCTTGCATCCAGTGAGCGTAAGCAGAAATACATGAATTAGCTTGCTTAGAAAGCTAGGCTGATAGCCATGAAGCAAATGAATTTAAAAAAAAGAAAAAAGGCGACAGGCGACAGATCTTTCTGCATTAGCTCAGTTTGACAATTTTTACATTCCTGATTTTGGTATCAGAGTGCAACATGCAGGTCTTATTTGGCAGAATAAAAGCTTTTGATCTATTTCTTCATTAATGTTTCCATTGCCATTCTTGGACTGTGAATAAGTGATTAATAACTATATTGCCAGAACTTGTCAGTATAATGCACCAGTGCATGTATTTCAAGAACATATTTACTTGCTTTGGTGTGATAAATGTATTCAGCTTTTTGTATGAAAGACACTTTGTTGCCACAGATAAGAGGGGGTGTCATGTGATGCACTATTCATGAATACGTGATCTGTGATGTCTGTTCCATTTGTTTTTGTAATCCATAATAGATACTTCTTATGGTATTGTATCATCCCTATCAATAACCATTGGCTAGTAGCTGTATTTTAGTCAGTGGTGTGGAGGTTTGGGTAGTAAAACAGACATATTACCAAGCTTGTAGAATGTGTTTTCTGATATTGCATGCCCCATTTAAAAAAATTAAATCTGGTGTGTGCTTACATATGAACGAATCCACAGCTCAAGCTTGTATCTAACTGCCTCTTAGAACACAGCTTTGTGTGCTATTCTGGTAGCACTTAACTCCACATACTAATGTGGAAATCACTCAGCTATCTTTGACACTGGGACTCTCCAAATGTTGCTATTCCAAATCTGGTTAATGCTTGTGATTTCCAGGGGAACTATAAAAAACAGTGCTTATTTATAAAGTTACACAAACTGGGAAAGTACATCTCCTTAAAATACAGAATATGTATACTTCATGTGTTTCAGCAGCTAGGAAAATTCAGCATCTCATATTAGTTGTAGATATTTGTATTGTTTAGATTATACTGATCTTAGAAATATTCAGGAGTTGTATCTCTGCAAAACATCTTTGACTATATTTACTTGCAGAAGATTTCTAGAATACATGTCCATTGTGTGAATAAAAACTATTTAACACAGGCATATTAAGTTTAATGGATACTAATCTGTGCTGTGCTTTCCTGTTCAAGCTTGTCTAATTTACATTTTGCCCTGACTTCATTTTAGAGGGCGGTGTTGAGGCTGACCAGAATATTTGCCTTCAAAAGTGGCTGAAAATTGTCTTTGTAAAACATAGACTCTTGTATTTCAATGAGAGTTTTAACTCAAATGTTTTATAAGCATCTGGAATCACAGATGAAGACAAGATAGCAACACTGGTAGCTGATTCTGATTGCTGAAATCTCTTCTGTTTTCCAAAACTTTTAAAATCTGCTTTAATTAGATGTATCTCTTCTCTCTAGCCACCCAAAATACCGTATTTCCATCATATACAGGGCCTCCTGGGTTTGCCCCAGTCCTGGGCTTTCCTCAAGGTGTAGGTAAGTTTGTTTTCTAAAAATGTGGTATTTGTAGTTATGGCTAGTGGCCCATCTGAATACATCTGTTCAAAGTAATTTTTTTTTAATATAGCAATCAGAACACAGTATTAATTTGAGTAATTGTAATTCTCTTTCTCATATATATTCAGTAAAATAAGTTTCTATAATAAAAACCATATACTGATGTAGTTTATTCAGTAAGCAAAGAACTTAAATGCGATGATAGAGATTACTTGCAAGAGAAGAAATTAAGCATTTGTTTCTCTAAGAATCATAAAACTGCTATGACGTTCAAAGCAAATAAAGGGATAGCCAAACATGGCTATCAAGTGAGAAATAGATAGTTTTTTAGACTGTGATCTTGTCCTTTCTAGCACAGGATAAACTTCTATGCTGAATTATTTTTCTTCTTTCTTGGGCTGCAGTTTATGTCCCCTTTTGTTTGGGTCTGTATAGCTGAATATTTCTTTTCTCTGAAAGGGAGGTGTTTCCTGCTTTATTGGTCAGATACTAGTAATAACTAAATTCTTAAAAAGCACTTTTAAATCGAATACTGATGTTTTTGCCAAATACAACCTACTTTTGTGTTCTTCCTTTTCCACTGAGATGTCAAGTGGTGCTCTTTATACCCTTCCAGGTCCTTCCGTTCCGCCTGTTCCTGGAGCACTTGGTCCTCTCACGGTCACCACATCAGCAGTGCCTGGACACATGACTATTCCTGGTATTCCAGGAAACTCCGTTTTACTAGTCAGCAACCTCAACCCTGAAGTAAGTTCGACTGGTGGAAGTGATGCAAGTGTCACGCTGTACCAACTGCCAGAATCCTTGCAAACTGACATTAGCTGAAGGAATAAGAAGAATTCTCTATGCTGATAATATAAAAAACAGGACACCTCTATACTCATTTTAGGTAGTTGGCAATATTAAAAACTCCAGTCATCAGTGAAAAGCTTCCTGACACAATTTACTGGAGGGAACCCTATGTTAGCAGTGTAGCTAGTAATTAGACAGAAGTCTGTGGCCAAATATAAGAAATGTTTGAAGATGTAAACAACATACAAATGATAATTTACTGGTATCTCTGTTAGTATGAATCCTCTGTGTGCTGTTTTATCTGTAAAGAAGGCAAAGAATTTTTCATTACATTGGTTAAAAACCATGGAATTAGATGGAAGGGAGGGAAAAGAAAAGGAAATAAAAGCAGGCCAAATCAAGTACCTTTCTAAACATGTGTAGGATCTTTCTAGTTTTGCAACTTTTTCCAGACTAAAGAAAAAGAACACAGGTACACTGGTTTTGACATCACTCTACATTTATTTTTAAAAGTTAGTAAGTGCACATGTTCACTTTTCTTACCACACAGATGCTTTTTCATATGGTGGTAGTAAAATTACCAAGGACAACTTGGAAAGTTATTTTTGTAGTGGATATGACATAGGCTGGTCTATAATCTTACTCATGTTGTTCGAACACTGATCAGTGCTTAATTAAAAGCAATATATGTCTTTTAAAAAAATTTAAATCAAGCTTTACCAGGGCCATGACTTACAACAAAATGGTTTGAGTTTTGATAAGCAGTCCTATTGCAGCGATGTAAAATTCTTTTTATATACACTCAATACCTTTACTTAACTGTAAAACTGTTAGAATTAGGAGTTGTCTGCAAAATGGAAGTTATCTTCATATTCTGAGGTTTAAAAATCTATTCACCAGTTTCTCTAAGTAGTTGTGTTTCTGTTTTCATACTAACAGCCAAATTCACAGTGAGCCTCAAAAACCCAGCTCTAGATAGGGCTGTAAGACAAGTCATTTTTTCTTTGATTTTTCAATATATCAGTGAGTTTCTGATGGTGGCTGTGGGTGTGCTTTCTGCAGCCGACTGTTTAAGATGATTTTCTGAGTGTGAAAGGAGTGTGCTTCTTAAGAATAAGTGTATGTGAAGCATAGGTCAGAGCTCTTTTTAGGACACTAATGCTTTACATAGTACTACTCATCGCTAAGAATTCATGTAGAACTTAGTGCTGTAATGCATGATACAGTATCAGTGTATTAAGTAATGCTCAACTTCTTAAAAGGATAAAAAGAATGTACAACAACATTAATTTTTGGAAATTAGTGCTGTTATACATTCTTATCCTTATAAGATGCTGTTTCTTGGCAGTTCTGTAACACTTGTCCTTCAGTATTGGTTGTCTGACCCCATCACTTCTTTTTCTCTGCGTAGAAAATCTGGTTGACCTTATTTCAGTTCCTGTTTCTCTCCTGTTGCAGAGTTGCAGTGCGCATTTAGACATTCCTTCATGGCCTTTAAATTATCTGGTTTTGTCTTTCATCCCCGCCCCCCCTTTTTTTTTTTTAAGTAGAAATATTGCGGTCACATTTGAATGAGAAATTTCTTTTTAAAACAGAAACCTCCATTCTGAATTAAAATATTTGGGCCAGAAAAATAAACTCTTGATGAATTTAAATTTTACATGATTGTTCTCTACTAGTAAGTGCTCATGATAAATGGGTATGGGCTTATACTTAGGCTGCAATATCATCTATTTTTGAATAATTTAGGTATGTTTGGTGCACATTTGAGAAGTTGAGTTGAAAAGGAATAGGGCTAGAGAGTGCAAGTAGTGCTTCTGATACACAGGTATTTTTAGCACTTACTACTGGCAATACCTTTGCCTCAGTTGAAAAAATTTTGGCTGCATTAGAGTGTAAATTATCTTCTTTGGTGCTTGGCACACAAGAATTTAATTGAGAAACACTGAAGAAAAATAATTCCTTTCCATTTTTAGCCTTCTGTTCGCAGCTTCTAATTGAATATACAATTTAAATACCACTTTCTATATGCTTCATACGTAAACAGTTAAATTCTCTGTGTCTCCCTTTAGAGTGTCGTGGCCATGTAGAGGGATGGGGACAAAACTGAAGACAAAGCAAACACATTTTGAAGCAACTGGGTTTAGTTTTGTTGGTATTGTCTGTTGTTTACAAAATATAAAGGAGTTCTTTAATGCTTTCTTTTTATTTCAGCAAATGTCTTTCATTTTTTTCAGGGAATGAGCTGTTAGCTTACAAAGAATAAGGTCAAATAATGAAGGTGCTTAAAATATTAATAGCTTCTGCAGCATGACAGAATGAGTCTTGAGTGATGAAAATGCATGAGCTGAAGTGTTAGCTTGTTTACATATTTTACATGTTCGTAGCAAATGTGTATTAACAAGAGTGCCATACACTGTGGTTATTGCGGGAAATGGTTTTTGGAGAGACAGGTTTATGTATTAGTATGCAGTATCTCTTCCATTCTTTTTGTTTACCATGCACTTGTGGAATAGATGTCTTTATTTGCATGGCTTTAGAAGTAATATACTCATTTTATCATTTAAACAGGCCATCACACCTTATGGACTTTTCATCCTATTTGGTAAGATATGTCAAATATACCTTGAGACAGGGCTGGTGTTTCTTTTTATTTATCTGACCCATGCTGATTAATTCAAACTCCATTGTTCTGTTCACGTCCAGAAAATGCACTGAGAGAATGCACTGATTTTAAAATGGCAATAAGTCAGGAGTTATAAGCCACAGGTACCAAAATGGCAAAACAGTTAGTGTCAGAAGAATTTTAGTGTGTGGTCCAATTTGTTTACTACAAAAAATGGGAAAGCAAAGTAAGATGAAAAAACAGAGGTTGCGTCAGAGGAAATGCTGTACGGAATTGGCTCATACTTTAGTTGCAGGGGACAATGTTTGGCAGAGTAATATTTTAATATACCTCAGTTAAGAGGACTTTGACAACTACTGCACTATTTAAAAACTGAACATAAACATGCCAGTAGTATGACTAGGATCCTGGGGATTTTCCTCCACTTTTGAGCCTCAGAAAATAATACACAAATTTTACAACTCTCCTTATACTAATATTTTAACCAACCTGTTTAATGAAGTGATTATTCTTTGTAACAGTAATGTTAGTCAAAAGAAACAGACTTGGCTTTATACTTTTCATAGTAGTGCTCTAAAAAAACATCCTTTCTGGATTTCCACAGGTGTGTATGGTGATGTGCATCGTGTGAAGATCATGTTTAAGAAAAGAGGAATTGCTTTGGTTCAGATGGCAGATGCAACCCAGGCTCAATTAGGTATTGATTTTTAAGGCACAATTAATGCTTCACGCTAACAGGAGTTTGATATAAAGGAGGAACGTGCCATCTGTTAGTGACAAGCATAAACAAATTTAATTCATTATGCTGCATTACTACATACAAACTTTGATAATACTTTTAGTGAGTTTTTAAAAAAGGTCCTGTGAATCTCAATCTAGTAAATATTAGAATTAAAACATACAATTTTCTTGTCATTTATTTAAATAATACATTATATTATTTTCCTGTAAATTATCTTAAATCTAGCTATTTAAGAATAATCAACTGTTCTGTATTGAAATGCTGTTTTACATTTTTTTGGCATTTGAACTGGAGATTATGTTACTTCCTTATACCTTTATTTAAATGTAATGTTGTGACATAGCCCCCCTGGTAGATGTGGAAGTTGCAGGTTAAATTCAGAATGTAAAATCTGACACTAAGTAGAAAACAGTATTAGTATTCAAAGAATTTTCTTTTCTTTCCCTCCATTAACTCCTCTTCAAATTACGTCTCCACTGGTTAGCTATCAACTACTTGAATGGACAGAGGCTTTATGGAAGAGTCATGCATGCTACTCTTTCAAAGTATCAGACAATTCAACTTCCTCGTGAGGGACAAGAGGACAAAGGTTTGACAAAGGACTATAGCAATAGCCCTTTACATCGCTTTAAGAATCCTTGCTCTAAGAACTTCCAAAATATCTTTCCTCCGTCTGCCACCCTGCATCTCTCCAACATTCCGTGAGTATCTACATGTGTGATCTTCTTGGAAAAATGTTTTTTATGTTATGTTGTCAAGTTACAAAGTCTGATGTAAGGTTTAGTTTTCTTTCCTTGGCCTTTAACAACTTGTTCTGCTGTGCATCATTCTGGTATGTAATTAACAATAAGTGAATCCTCTAACTGTCCCTTTTTCATCAGTAACAAAGAGGATAACTGAATGAATTATCTTCTTTGAGTTTTGATTAGTTTACATTTTCTTGAGATTATGCTTTTGGTTTTTTACATATTAAATCATGTGTCACAAATTTTCTCAAAGGTTAAAGATGTTTTTTGAGGTAATGTACATGACAACAAATTCATCATTGATGTTGTTATTTAATATGGCTACAGTTTTTAATAATTCTAGCACTTTTTAAAGAATAGTTTCTACAAAATTCAGACCCCTTATGTGGAGAGCAAGTTGTAAGAAAGAAGAAAGTATTTGGTGTGCTCTTTAAGACTGAAATAATCTTTTTTTATGTCTAGAATATTGTCAACAGTGTGTGGAGTAACAGCCAAACATAAGTTTTTACAGGCTTCTCTTGTCAGGCAGCTGTGCAGGGAGGGAAAAAAGAAACTATGGCATTTTGCCCAAGTAAGAAAAGAAATTATAAGACACTCTGAAAACAGCTTTTTGAATAAAATGAAAATCTTTGAAAATTGAAAATATGTGAAGCACATATGCACAAATTACAAGATGAAATGTATTCCTTAGGATTTTATGAGATTTTTATGCAATCTGAATTTAATGGCGGAAGAAACAGGGTTGGATGAAAAACAATAGAGTGTGTCTAAAATATTTTTGTGGCACAATGTAATACTAAAATGTAGAGTAAAAGGCGAGTGTTTTGGGCTGAAGTGTTGGCATGATTTGAATTGGTGGAGATAAATTTGAACATATTAGCAAAAACTAATTTAGAAGCCAAAATTGAGATCTTGATATTATTACAGAACTCTGTGCTCTTGGACAAGTTGAGGCGAGTTTTTGTTTTGTTTGTTTTTGTTTTTTTCAATTAGGCCTTCTGTTACTGTTGATGATTTGAAAAACCTTTTTACAAGTAAAGGATCTACTGTGAAAGGCTTCAGATTTTTCCAGTAAGTTCTCTTGTAAAATTCTTAAGCAAGCTTTCATCCTGGACAATAGCTACTTGCTTTTTTGTGACTTTCTATGTGTATATAACTATAGGCAGGATTCCATGTATATATAGCTATAGGAAAAAGCAGTACACCTATCACAATTTTTATGATACTTTCAATCTTAAAATTTTGAATGGAATACTGTGTTAGCATAACTGATCTAAAAGTATGCAGCCTTTTGACAAATTCCACGTGTGTTCAAAGTAAAATAAGTTTAAGGAAAGTAACTGCTCACTTCTTGAAAAAATACAAGTTGTGTGTGTGTAAAATACCATATGAAAGATGATAGTGATGACAACGTATCTACATTAATTAAGGTTACTTGGCAGCATTATTTTAGTACAATCATACCTGCTAGAATAATCTCATCTATATGGACAATGCCAGTATTTCTTAGAGGTCTTCAAGCTTTATTTTGATCTAGCTTTTTGAAGTCCAATGTAATGAAAAAATGGCATGGCTTTAAGCCGTAGATTTGCAAAATTTATGTAGTTTTGTTATCTTTACATCTTAGCAGGCGCATAAGTAGTTCTGATTATTTTGCTGTACAAGTGTCCAGTGTGTGTGTGTGTGATATGGCTGAGAAAAACCCGCTTATGTCACTTTCCTGTGTTGGCTAGTGAGAATTTGGTTAGGATTAATAATGGTTTTTATTGTACTTCAGGAAAGATTGCAAAATGGCTCTTATCCAGTTGGGCTCTGTGGAAGAAGCAGTTCACGCTCTCATTGAGCTTCACAATCATGACTTTGGAGAAAATCAACATCTCAGAGTTTCCTTCTCAAAATCTACAATCTGAATTTTCTGTGAACTTTCCCTTTAAGGCTGCATAATGGTTCCCTAAAATCTTCAAAGAGGCTGAGACAACTGTGACCAACTCTGTCTCTTAAAAGAAAAACCTCATTCATACACAAAGAATTAAGTGATGATTTTTTCTGATTCTAGCTGCAAGTATGTCATCCATAGAAGGATTCTTCTGTGAAATAGCTTAAGCAACAATATTTATCATCAAATTTCCTACTTAAAATTATATTTTGAGAACATTCTTTCAGTTTTTGTTTGAAATCAGCCTTACAAAAAAATTTAGAGTGCTTTTCCATATACCAAACGAGTGTGTTTAATGAAATGGTAAATGTACTCTGTGCAGATTAAACACTAATTTGAATGTGAAACAGTGCTTGGGTTTCTTGAAGAAAAGCGAACAGTAACTGTGAGTATCCTCTAAATAGTATTTATGTTACCAGGGTGTGTGTTCATACTTTGGCAAATCTTTACAGATAACTTGTTTATAAAAATAAGTGCTGTTCTTATAGATTAAATTATTAGAGAAAAGGCAGTGCCTTCTCTCTGTGGAATAAAAGGTATTTGTCAGGTTTCTTCAAGATGTGGTGTTGGAGAATTAGGTTGACTTGACCAGGGGTTGGAAGTTTTATGCCCTACTTCTACTATGAAGGGATGTGTAATAGTACCTTGGAGAAAATAAAATAAGAAAATGGTCCTGATTTAAAATAATTTTTTACATTTCTCTAAATAATTAAGTGTTTGCAATCTTACAGAAAATATTCAGGTCTATAATGGTTTCTCAAGTTTTTAAGAAGTTATTTTTGCTAAGGTCATCTTTCAGGGCAGAAAAATTAAACCTCGAGTTTTTTTACCACTCCAAAGTCTAATACTTAAATTACTGTGTATTTACCTAATTTCTTATTATGTGCCTTACTATGTATGTATGATACAATAGATTAAAGTGTTACCTGAAGTATCTTGCAAAAATATTGTGGGCTTTGTGAAAATTCTCCTCTTGGTCTTTTTAAAAATGTTTTCCATGATACTTCAAGATAAATTTTTTCATTAATTAATACTTTGAATTCTAGCTTCTTGTGCTCTCTTACGGAGATTGCATATAGGTGGGAATGTGGCTTCATTTGTTGTGTAATCACACAGGGATCTTTAATTTGCGTAGTTGCACTTCTCTGATGGTAGTACTTCACTGATGAAAAATTCACACCCAGAAAAAAAATACACTAAAAAACCCAAACAAACCTATATAGGAAAGCCGAACTGCAATTCCAGGTCAGTTTCTGGACTTTATCTAACTTTTTGAGAGACACTGGCTGTATCAGAATATTTTCTTCCAGGTTTCTGCATTTCTTTATCAGTATTAAGGTAATAGAATGCTATCGTTCTTTCCTTTGTAAGTATGAAAAAATGTTTGATACTGAATCTTGATTTCTGTTTGGGGAATAAGCTGAGATGCAGTTAAGTTTGGTCATGAGTGTACAGATGAATACTAATGACTTCTGATCATATTTTAAAAAGCTAAATTTCATTTTAAGAGCTTTTTTTCCCTAGAATTTTCTTTTACATAAATTAATTAAAAAGAAATTTAATTTGACTTTACTGCATTTTAAAGACCTATTTCTTTCAAACATGGCATTTATTTACTTCTAACTATTGCAGAATTCGTTTCTGCTGTGATGTTTCGCCACTTGTAATTGTTTTCATTCATCTGAATTGTATTACTTTATCTTTCTAGGAGAAAAAGTATGTTTCTTCTATGATCTGAGTATTCTGTAGTGAGCTTTCTCAAATTTTCCCTCTGAATTATTTTTGCAAAATCGGCCCAATAGTAGCTTGCCAGTTACTAGCTTAATGTATGTAAATTGATTGCAGATGTAGTGTTAAGGAAACTTCCTTGCCCAACCATCCAGGCACCACTCTGGCAGTCACTCTCGCACCACCTGAGCTGGGTCTGAGGCCCCTTCCCAGCTACATCCCCACACTCTCACAGTCACACCAGGTTTCCTCGCTGGATTGACCCCAGGTTTCCCATAGCAGAGTCTAAGGCGTCTCGACCCTTAAAATAATTTAGGCATAGTGCAATAACAAACCAGCAGCTTGAGCTGGTGCCTCTGAGGAGGAACCCAGAGCAGAGGAGCCCCTGGGCTTTTATCCCCTCACCAGTCTAAGTGTGGGAAGGTCTGGGGTCATGGGCTCCTGCCGTGTCTCAGTGTCCGGTCCCCTGGCTGTGCCACAGGTCCCCAGGCCCTTGTTGTGCTGAGGGTCGGCTCTTCACGGCCTCTTTGCCTGGGCTCCACCAGCCAGAGCTCAACCTGCAGCTCCCACTGCAGCTGCACCCCGAGCTACCTCAGTGAACGTGATCCTCAGCAGTAGCAGCCAATCTGACTGTACACATGTAGCTATAATAAGTGCCGTACGACACAACTATATAAATACGCAGAATGTACAATGTACTGGAAAGTTCAACTGGCTTAGGAATAATATTCTCCTTAGGGATATGTTATCTTTTGGATTTCACAGAATCATAGAATGGTATGGATTGATCTTCATGAGGTTCTCACAGGCCCACCTCTCAGTCTGTCCAGGTCCGTCTGGATGGTATCCTTTCCCGCCAGGTGTTTTGACTGCACCACACAGCTCGATGTTGTCAGCAAACTTGCTTAGGGTGCAGTTGATTCTGCTGTCCATGTCATCAACAAGTGTGTTGGTGACATGTTAAACATGGTTTAACAGCTCTGGTACCAGTGCTTACCCTTTCACAGCACTGTTCATTATTGGACTCCACTTGGACATCGAGCTGTTGACCACAACTCTTTGAATGTGACCATCCAGCCAGTTCCTTTTCCAGATCCACCCATCAAATCCATGTCTCCAGTGTAGAGACAAGGATGTTTCTTGGGACAGTGTCATGCTTTGCACAAGTCCTGGTAGATGACATCAGTTGCTCTTTTCTTATCCACCATTGCTGTAACTCTGTTGTAGAAGGCCACTAAATCTGTCTGGTATGATTTGCCTTTAGTGAAGCCATCTACTTCATAATCTTACTGGGAACCAAGGTGGAACTGACAAACTTCTAGTTCTGGGTCTTCCTTATTTTCCTTTTTACAAATGTAGACTATATTTCCCCTTTTCAAGGGAAGCTTTACCTTTCGCAGTTTCATGGACTTGGGCTGCTCAGAAAACCTCTTCTCGTCCCAGGCTACATGTCATTATTTCCATCCTCTGTAGGATTTCTTTTAGTGTTTGAGTTCATCTGGGAGCTCCTTGTTCATCTAATGCCATCCCGACATTTTTGCCTGACTTCCTCTTTGTTGGGATAATCACTTCTGAGTTTGGAGGAGGTGATCCTTGAATATCAACCAGCTTTCTTGGGCCCCTCTTCCCTCCAGGGCTTTATCCCATGATATTCTAAAAAGCAGATCCCTGAGGAGGCCAGAGACTGCTCTCCTGAAATGCACGGTAGTGAGCTTTCTGTTCACCTTCCTTGCTGCCCTAAGGATCTCAAACTCCATTTTATGGTACTTGCAGTTGAGGCTGCCCTTGAGCTTCACATCCCCACCATCCCCTCCTTGTTGGGAGAAAAAGGTCTGGCATAGCACCTCCTCTCCTTGGCTCCTCTATAACTTGGAGAAGGAAGTTAGCATCCATGCATTCCGGGAGGCTCCTGGATTGTTTATGTGCTGCTGTGTTGACAGATGTGACAGGGTGGTTGAAGTTCCCCATGAGGAACAAGGATTGTGTACGCAAGGCTGCTCCTCTCTGTAAAGGGCATCATGTTCTCTGTCTTCCTGGTCAGACAATCTGTAGCAGACCCCCACTATGAAGTCACCTGTCCCTTGCCTGCCTTTAATCCTGACCCGTTAACTCTCAGTCAGTTCCTCATCCATCCCCAGGTGAAGCTCTGTGAATTCCAGCTGGTCATTGACATAGAGAGCAACACCACATCCCTGTCTGCCCTTACAGTACTTCGTGAAGAGCCTGTATCCTTCCACTCCAGCGCTCCATTCTTTGGAGCCATCCCATATTTGTCCATGTCATGCAATTGAGGTCATAGCCTGCAGGCATGATCTTCTTGTTTATTCCCCTTCTTTTGTGCTATTGTATAGATGCTTTGAAGTTGAGACACCAGTGAAGCTGACTTACTGGCTGGAGTGGCTGGAATTTCTGTATATTGTTCTTCAGATGCATTTCTGCTGACCTGTGATCCCTCTTCAGGCTTTGGGCATCTGTTGCTGGCACTGGCACCAAATTGGTAGGAGTGGGATGGACTGAGGTTCTCTTCCGCCTGGCGTCTTTAGTTTAAAGCCCTTCTCACCAGCTTGGCAAGCCTGTGGCAGAAGTTGCTCTTCCCCTCTTCTGACAGATGCACCCCATCAGCCCTCAGCAGACCCAGTTTCTGAAAGCAAGTCCCATGGTCAGATCAGCTAAACCTCTGGCTGGGACGCAGCCCCAGAAGCATTTGTTGATTTGCCAGATTTGACTGGCTCTTTCAAACACCTTACCTTTGACTGTGAGCATTGATGAAAAGACTGCCTGCAAAATCTTAAAAATTTTTAACTTAGGAGAAATCTGAGTGTGGGTATTTATTATGTTTGCTTTTTGGTTTTGTGTTACAAGTATTGTGTATCTTTTTTGATTCAACTTTATTTTTCTATTTTTGCAACTGAATTTGTCTTGTCAACATACTTTTAGATTTGTGTGTATCTGAAATATGCTGCCTCTTAGAGAGATCTGCTTTTACAAGATGTGCAGACAAACTTTGAAACTTGACAGTACATCTTAACATTTGCTTAGCAGCATGAAGGCACTAATTAAGGCTAGTTTTCCCCGTCTAGTGTTCTGCCTTGAATAGTTGAGAGCACAAACATAACCCCTTAGTTATGACAATGCATTGTTAGTGAAGGATCATGGCAAAAGGAATATTTTTTTTATACTTCATGCTTGACTCATTAGTGCCTGGCTGCAAAAGCACAGCTGCATCTCAGTTCTTGATTCTCTAAAGCATATAATAGCAGATCCCTTGATATCTGTGAAAATAGCAAGATTTGGGAAAGAATGGTATTATTCTACAGGTTCTTACAGTGATGTGGATGGAAAGGAACCTCCAAAGGCCTTAGTCCTACCTTTCAGTCAGGTTATGGATGACTTTAAGCAGTTACTCAAAGAATTGTCCATGTAAATTTTAAAAAAATCAAATGGAACTAATTCTTTTTTCTTCACTGTTCTGTTTGGCAGTCCTTACTGTGAATTTGCTTTCCTAATATTTAACTAGGCTTTAAACATACTGCATCCTATGTCTTTTGCCTTTTTCCCTGTTAATTGCATAACTCTGAAGAGGATTCTGGCTTCATCTTCTCTATACTGTGGCCTTAAGTTTTTAAAGATAGGTTTATAATTTCTTTAACATATGTTATTAATTTGTTTAAATAATTGGTGAAGTGTCTGGTAATGTGCACAGTGTAAGTTGGGCACGTGGTGTGGTTCTTTGGGGCTGTCCTGTGCAGGGCTAGGAGTTGGACTTGATGATCCTTGTGGGTCCGTTCCACCTCTGTGTATTCTATGATTCTATGACTGTATGGTTATGCCTTTGTATATGTTGTGCCCTTGAATCAACTCTGAGTTACCTCCTAGTCCATTTTTTTTGATGGATGCACACTTGGTTCAAAGTGTAATAAGGCCTTTTTAACAACCCAGGAGCAGCTAAGTGCCTTTTCAAATGATCCTTGATTTGTTATATAATGATAAAACTTCTGCTTCTTTGAATTTCTGCATAACTCTTAAAATATCAGAACCAATTTCTGAAACTTTGACTCATAATTTGACTCAGTTGCCTTGTCTACTGGTCCTGTAAGTTGCACTGGTTTTGTGTACTGATAAATTAAGGTCCTTTTTATTTGGAAGATATTCCACATATCTCTGGAGACTTGCCTATTTATGACATTACTGATTACAGACAGCAAACTTGTGTTTGTATGCCAAGAAAACTAACAGTGTTTGTGGATAGTACTGCCAGTGAGATCTGTGTGATCAATTATCTTGCCCTCCTCTGATTCATGTCAGTAGGAAAGGGATGAGTTGGAGTTTTTTATAAGACATGTAGACCTACTACTTATCATTTTATGCTGTTAGCTTATACTTCTGTTTTTCAAATGAGAGGTCAGCTGCCTACAAAAAGCATTGTTTTGCCTTAACCTTTGACCCTGACATAGGTAGAGCACAACTGTCAAACCTAGTATTGTTACTGTTGTGCTGAAAGGATACTAGTCAGATTACACAGAGTTTTTCTTTAAATTAACTTCATCTTCTGTCTTCTAAAGTTTTGTTTGCTGTGTGCAGGATTGTTTGCCTGCTCTTTTCAAAGCCAATCCTAACAGAATAGAAAATTTCTGAAGTATTTAACTTCAGAGTTTTATTGATGGGGGATGTGATATAGGAACAAAATCGGACCAAAGTTTTTGTGCCTTCAGTAGTTTTATATGTAGAGTTTTTCATATTTGTACATGTCTTTAAGTATAATAAATACATTTTCTCCCTCTGAAAAATGTGTATTTATATTGTGAAAAATTAATATTGTCTACTGACTATACAAGAAGTGAACTACAGCTGTTTCAATACATATTTAATTATTCTACTGCCTTTCCCATTGCAGCTTTTTTTTTGTACTGCAATATGTAGGAATCCAAGCATAACTCACGTTATTTCCAACTTCAGATAATAATGACATACTGTGCTTGGAGCACTCCTAAAGAAATTAAATGCTTACATAATTGTTGAAGGTCCTTGATAAATGAAAAAAAGCTTTTATGTCAGCAGTTTAATGTCATCACTGTAAGCAGTTTTTCAGTTCTTGGAAACTCTGCTTTATTTATGAGTGGGAAGCTACCACACATGAACTTCATTTGAAGCACTTTCCAATCCTTTTTGAATATGTTACCTACTTTCTGCAGAAGCTTTGCAGCAGCACAAGACAAAAGTTGCTAACCATCAGAATGTCACTTCACTCTCTGACCAAAGACTGTTCTGGTTTTGCTGAGATGTATGAAAACCTGTTTTCTCTCACACTCCTTTCTGTTGGGAAGACCTAATGCAAAGTGGCCTCTATTTGAGGCTATTACTGATGGTAGAAGCAGTGGAAAATGAGATTGTAATGTGAACCAAATGGTGTGAGAGAAGGCAAAAAGTTAATACATTGCTTGTGGTACTGTACTCAAGACACAGTAAACATCTCTAAAAAATGCTGTCATTCCTTCATTTTACATGATCTGTTCATAAAAGTTCTATTTCGGTTTATGTTCATCTGACACAAGAAAATACTGTAAATATTTGTAACGTCGTGCTTGGTTTTTGGTTTTGTTTTGTTTTTAAATCTGGCAAAAGAGTGTTTGGGGAAACAAATGGAAATGTAAAATGTTTTTTATATAAAATATTGTCTGTATATTTTAATAAGCAACAGCTTTCATTTGTAAAGCATCTTGTGGCATTGCATGAAAAGTATTCCGTGTCTGTGGAGATGACTTAAAACTGAAAGAAGATGTAAGATGTATTAAAGAAACCTATTTTGTGACTGTGTAGTGCATGGTGAATTTGATTTTGTTTGTGCTGTAATATATTCTGGTTTTTTAGGTTAGTGTGTTTTCTGATTACATGATATCTATACCTAACTCTTTTCCTAACTCTAGTTGTTGTAGCCTGTCTTTTAATAAATGTAATTATGGCTGTACTCTCTTACATTTTCCTGTGTTCTTGTCTATTGCTTTGGGTTTTTCTGGTCTTATAATTGTGCAGCTAATAATACTTTATTTTCTATCTTTTCCTTCAGCATACATGGGCATCTAAGCAAAAGCTTTCCATATCAAAAGTATTTTAAGAGGGTTAATGCACATCTTCAGCAAGAAGTGAAGGTCAGCAGCACCTAAACTTTCTCCTGAGCAGGGCAGAAATTCTTATTTCAGTAGGATGGAAATCTCTAACTCTAAGCCATGACAGTAGCTGATGGCTGTTTTGTTATTTGAGACAGGGATGAGAGGCTTCAGTGGTGAGAGACTTGGGGCCTTATCATTAAGAACTCTTTTGTTTATCTTTTATCATGCTGTACTCTTTTTCTAGTCCTAGGATCCAAATTCATATGCTTTGCACAAAGATTTTAAAAAATGTGAATAGCAGCTGAAAAAGATGGTCTGCTTTCAGCTTCGTGTTTCTCAACTGTCTTGTTGATTGCTTTTCTTTCATACTCCTTTGGCGGCCTTTCTCTGTGTTGCACAACACTAATTTAGACCCTCTAATTCTTGCATCCAAAATTCAGGATTGATGGTAAACAGATAGTAGTATATGGCCATAGATAGAAATAGGAGGGGACTGCAGCACCTCTTTCTGAGCTAAAATTCTCAGCCAGTCTGGCAGGGATTTAATTGTCTGCCACCCAGTAAATTATGCTAGTACCAGTCTGAGTGTAGATGCCTTTGTAGGGAGAAAAATCTGATTCAGTTTAGATTGAGCATTTTGCTGAAACCTGCAATTCATTCTCCAAGGCTACATATGAAGTCCCTGTGTGTAACTCCTGATTTTGTCCATGATACTTAAATATTTGATGAGCATTCTGGGGAAAATGCTAGCTTTTGGTGGCCATAATCTAGCTTCTTATTTTTTAACCAAGTCTGCCTGAGAAGGTGTGAGAAAATGAATTCCTGTTGTCTTCTCCCGTTACTCCTTAACCAAAATATAAATCCCACCTTGAACTCTTGTCTGCTGTTGTTTACCCTGCAATACAATCACAGTAATTTTTTTCCCTAAGCAGTTTATATAAATGTCCGTCTTGGAAAATGAAAAATAAAACACAACTTTTAAACAGAACAGATAGAAATCTTTTGATACCAGAATTTGTTCTAGTACTTGCAAGCTGAAAGAGAAAGGGCAGTAAGTGGTGAATTTGCCAACATATAGTTTCTTATGTGGTTTGGATCAGTCCCAAAAGATTTCTCTATGGCCCCAGGGCTCACCCATATACAGAGGTGGAAAGAAGATAATATATGCTTTGAAAATAAAATAGAAGTTCCCACTTGCATTTTCTTAACTGTGCTGAGATATTTGTACTTGAGTTCTTTGGCATGGAGCATGGGAGTACAAGGCTGTCTAAACAAAAGATAATGAAAGTGGAAACTGTGGTAGAATATGTAGGTGAGAGAAGGTCTGGGAGTTAGAGGCTGAGGGAAGAAGAGACCTCAGAAAAGCAAATCATCCCAAAGACCATTTCCAGACCAATGCCTTTCCTTTGACCATTAACTCAGATGCTGCAAAAAACCCAGAAATAGTCCGGTGACAATGAGAGCAAACATCTTTAGGGTAGTGCTAACCTAGCAGTATGAGTTGCCTGGCTCCAAAAGAGCTCTTACAAAGAGAGTAACACTTTAGTTCCAAGTTAGTGATCATTCTTATTCCATAGTATTTGTTGCTTAGTCTAAGACAGTTCATCAGGGTAACACTTTTAGGTCCTGTGTTTTATTTCCAATCTGCTTCAAGTACAGCTAGTCTGTCCTTTTGTGAGAATCAGAGCTTTTAATGGAAGCCAAGTATACCTTCTGTAATTTCTCCATTAAATCTACTGTGTAAAATGCTTTTCTAGCTGTGCACCTAAGGGAGATACAAGAAGGCTGGAGAGGGATTTTTCACAAGAGCAATAAGACAAGGGCAAATGGCCTTTAGCTGAAGGAGAGTAGGTTTGGATTAGATACTAGGAAGAATTTCTTTGCTGTGGGCGTGGTGAGACACAGGAACAGGTTGGCTAGAGAAGTTGTGGACTTCCCGTCTCTGCAAGTGTTGAAGGCCAGGTTGGATGGGGCTTTGAGCAGCCTGGCCTGGTGGAAGGTGTTGTTGCCCATGGCATGCAGATCAAACTATGTGATCTTTCAAGTCCCTTCCAACCCAGGCCATGCTATAATTATATGAACTGTTTCTCTTGTGTGTGCATATTGTTTTTACAATGAAGGGTCTGTAAGTTTTTATTGAGGGTTTTCTGTGGGTTTTTTTCCCTCCAGAGCCCATCTTGGCCTGCAAAGCGACATTACTCAATGTTTGGAAACTTTTTTTTAAAAGAGGGTGGACTGGAGGATATTGCATAATGCTGCAGGCTTACAGCTCTGTGGTCGGATACAGGTTCTATTTCTACCCTGCTATGGTGTTGCCTAGGACATACCTAGAGAATACATTCAGTAAGTATCACTGCCTGTAAAAATAAAATTGAAGCTCTTTTAAAACAAATACGATCTCAACACAAAAAAATTACAAAGGCTAAAGAAATTAGGATAACTCTGCTATTCGCTACTATGAATTCTGTTGATCTGGGAAAAACTGTCTGTAGCTCCATAGTCTGTTTTAGTCAACGCAGTGTGGGTGGGTGCTGGGAAGGAGGGTTGTGGGTTCTTTTCTAATTAAAATCTTCTGAAAAAAACCTGAAGTTGTCAGGTTTAGTTCTTATCAAAGAATATGACAATGTTACTGGCTGACTTTTCAGCATTACTGACCTCTTTTTCTTTCCTTTTCTTCCCTCCTCCAATTCTGTCCTATGGCCAAATTGTCCAAAAGCAGTGTGAGATTTAATAGCAGCAATACAGTGCATTCAGCGAAGTGTCATTTCTGTATATGCAGAATTTGACTCGTCATCAGATTTAAAGTATCTTGTGAATTGTGTAACTAAGGTTCCCCATTTTGAAAAGGTCTGAAATTAGTTTTTCTATTTAAGGTCACAATAGATTTCTAAAACCGGTTTGCTACCCAAGTGTTCTCTTCTATCGCATCTATTAACTGAAAGTGGTTTCTATACTTTTCTTCATATGTGATATTTGGTTGGGTGACATGCTCTTTTCCTTTTTGTATGTTCTCATTATGACTGAACAGCTTAAACTTCTGCCTTGCTGAGGTTTTAATTATCTTGTCAAAAGCATACAGGGTTTATACTGTTGCTCTTTGTGTTTCAAGAAGTTTATCCTCTTTGTCAGAGCCTTCATTGGTGTATCAGATACTGAACTGGTTGAAGATATTTGACAGCAGACCTCTCCCAGTCAACTCTATCATTGTTGAGTGTGTTTGTTTCAACAGTAAAGGACTGTACATTATGCTATTAGAGCATAAGATCTTTCAATGTTAATTCAACGACAGAGATACAAACGTTAATAACACCACACTTCTTGATGCTAAGGCTTGATATGGTATAAATGTCTTTTTTTCTGCTTTGGTTTGGCACTGCTGGTTACAGCCTGCCTGACACAAGATGGCCTGAGTTAATTTCTTCTTCAGGGCATGCTATATATGCTTGTAAGATTCCCAAAGAATTTAATGGAACTCTTCGTAGAGCTTTTTACTCACCAGTCAGTGCAGAACTATGCTGCTTGGGCGAATAGTTTTTCTTTGAGGAAGTTGTTCAGTCACTGTGTACCTCTAGCTTTTACACAAACTGCTTATTCTGCAGGGCTTAGATTCTCGAAATTTTATATTATGGGAAGATTGCATTTTTCATTTATTTTCTTTTTTATGCATATGATTTTAATCAAGGCCCTTCAAAAATATTTTCAGGTCATTGTTGCCACTTATCAGCAGGAAAATAGATAAGGAAGAGATTACTTTTGAAGGGCCTACCATAAGATGTTAGCAGCAGCATCCTGTCTTGCCTGGGATATCTCACTCACTTACTGTCTCATGAAATCTAACAGGAAAATTGCTGATAACTTTGCAGATCAATTGCCTAGAAACACTGGGCTTGATTAAGATGCTGAATGTAACTTTGGGAGTCTTGCTGACTAATCTTGATTTTGTCCCTTTCAAAGTCTAGGGTCCAATCTAACTACACTTCTAAACTGATATACACATATCTTCTCACTTTACAAATTATGGGGCTGTACCTTCAGCCAAATTTTAAAACACCCTCTGGTGTACATCTGGTTGTACATCAAGTGGGTATTAAATAAAAAATCTATAATTGTAATTAGGCATTGGATTCATGTAGCACATAGCAAGAAAAAAATTCTCAGCCTCATGTAGGCCTAAATGGCCCATCATAATTTAGTTCTCACAGGCTTACATTATTTTAATGTCAAGTTTTTCTGCTGTATAGAGAGTTCATGAGCCAGCGGTGCCCTTGTGGCCAAGCAGGCCCATGGTATCCTGATTTACATGGGGAGGAGCATTGCCAGCAGGTCCAGAGAAGTGATCCTACCCCTCTGCTTAGTCCTGGTGAGGCCTCACCTGCAGTGCTGTGTCCAGTTCTGGGCTCCTCAGTACAAGAGAGACATGGAGCTCCTGGACCAGGTCCAGTGGAGGGCAACAAAGATGATTGAGGGACTGGAGCATCTCTCTTATGAGGTGTCCTGGGGTAACATTATGATATGAAATATGTATCCCATTTTGTCTGCTCTGGAGGCTGGCTCTGGTGCCTTTAAACTGAGCCTGTGAGAGGGTAGAAAAAACTGAGATACTTTTGTTTTAAAAACAAAGTTGGTGTTCAAGGACAGACAGGCTACTGGGGATATACTCAGTGGCAGTGGGGAGTGAAGTACACTCACTTTCCAGCCTGCTTTCGACTCTTTTCTCTGGAGAGAGTTTTCCTGG
Source organism: Falcunculus frontatus (assembly GCA_013398115.1). Taxonomy (NCBI): domain Eukaryota; kingdom Metazoa; phylum Chordata; class Aves; order Passeriformes; genus Falcunculus; species Falcunculus frontatus. The sequence goes on along the minus strand of VZRV01010291.1, from coordinate 1,418,725 downwards.
GATTTTTTTTTGGAATTTTTTCCTCTTTTCTTCTTCGGGACGGTTGCACAACATCGGAGCACACTGGGAGACTTTTCTTCCCAGGCCCCAGTAGGGGCCTTCTCCCCCCGACAGCCCTGAGGAGGAGGATATAGACACTAACACCTACACCAGACTCTGAAATCTTTCCAGGTTTCTCTCCACAGCGAGAGATTTTATTATTTAGCATTATTATCCTTTTCTGTGTGTTCTGTTAAATAAATAGTTTTTATCTCTTTCACTTTCCTCCTAGGAAAATTAATTTTTTCCTGAATCTGGTAGGGGGAGGGGTGGTGACAACCTGGGGTTTTTTCCCTCTGGAGATATTTTCTTCAAAAATTTGGCCAAACTGGCACATGAGGGAAAGGCTGAGAGAGTTGGGAGTGTTCAGCCTTGAGAAGAGACAACTGAGAGGGGACCTCATCAATGTCTGTGAATGTCTGAAGGGAAGGTGTTGAGAGGATGGAGCCAGGCTCTGCTCAGTGATGCCGAGCAATAGGACAAAAGGCAGAAACTGATGCACGCAAGTTCCACCTGAACATAAGGAAGAACTTCTTTATTGTGTGAGTGACAGTGCACTGGAACAGATTGCCCAGAGAGTTTGTGGAGTTTCCTTCACTGGAAACATTCAAGAGCCATCTGGATGGAATCTTGTGCCATGTGCTCTCTGATAACCCAACATGAGCAGGGAAGTCAGACCTGTGTCCTCCAGTGGTCCCTTCTAACCATTCCCATTCTGTGATTGTAAGATAAACTTGATCTCCTGCAGATTTTATTTGAAGATAAATAGGGTTTTCAGCTTTCCAATTCAAATGAAAAAGAAAATAGAAAGACTAGGTGACCTTTTATTTCCATAGAAATACCGGTTTTAGGTCTTTATTGCAATTTATAACAATGCAGAAATGCCATCACCCAGGGTGTATTTCTCCTCTGATTGCTGGTAAATGAAGAAATAATAGAGTTACACCTAATTTAATTTTCCAAGATCAAAGAGCAAAGCTTGTGCTGGTTTTGTAACAAAACAAAAGCACTCTCTTTTTTTATGCCAATGAATGCATAATTTTATGAATCTGAAATCCAACTCATTCTGCTGGCTTTGTATTTCCAGGGTCTAAAAATACAGTAATTTAAGGTACTTTCTAATTGAGATAAAAACAGCTACTTTAAACTTGATGAACAGCATGTGCAAGTTTAATTGCTTACAGAACAACTCAGAGAGTGGAGGTTGAGGTATTTACTGTGAAAGGTTCTGTTATTAGATTCCCTTTTTTTCCCCACTACAAAGTGTTGATGCAAATATGAGATTGCCTGGTGACAAAATACAATTGATCCATAGAGAAAGATGCCATGGCAAAAGAATCCTCAGCTGCCTGAACAGCTTCAGAATGGTTTGGCTTATTATCTCTGGTCACAGAACCATAGAATGGTTGGGTTTGGAAGGGACCTCTGGAGATCACCTGATTCAACTTTCCTGCTAAAGCAGGTTCACAGGAATGTGTTCAGGCAGGATGTCCAGGAATTTGTAAGGCACAAGTATGGAATTTATCTTCATAGATAACATAATTTGACAAGTTGCTGTATTTCCCATCTAATGTTTTTAGACTGACTTTTAGACTCACCTTGCCCATAAATACAGCAAAGCTGATGGTGAGAGGAGGATAATACAAGGATAATACCGTAGTCAGTGGGATTTGGGTTTTTTCCTGTACTTATCAAATAAATTGTCATTCATTTTTGCCTTATTGATAAGTTGTTCTTAAGTTTTATACAGCTGCAGTAGAAAGGCCAACACCCCTGTGGGTGACCTTGGGGAGCCTGGCAGAAAAGAAAACGTGAGTCTTGTTGCCAAGTTCCTTCTCTTCAGATTTTAGCATATATTCTAGGATCTGAAAGGAAAAGATGTCTGTTCCTCTGCTTGGAGCTAAAAAATCACAACATTACCTTTTATTTATTTATTTATTATTTTTAAAATGTATGAAGGGGATGCTATTACTGTTTCCTTCTGAACTTTTCCTTTGTGCCTCTCTGCCTCTTTCCTCCTACCTATGGTCTTCAGTCAGCACAGCCCTCAAAATAATGACACAGCATGAAACAGTTAGAAGCAATGGCTATCAGCGGTGTTCTTGGATGACACTCCTCACAACACTAGGATGCTGCCCTATAAACTGATACACACCAAATTCTTGTGGTTTACAAACTTCTGAAAACTGGGGCAGACTGCAGTAGCATGAAAGCTTCTACCAGAGGTTATGTCGCACCATACACATGTAGAAATACTATCCCAGTTACACATCTAAGTGGGAGGGAGAAGTGAAGAGACGCAGAGAGGGGTTATCTTATCAGAGCTCCCAGTGGGTTTGTGGCAAAGCCCAGTTTGGTCTCCTATGCTAAAACCCACAGATAGCAGCCATTTGCTCTGGAGAGCTGCTTTTCTGATTAGCAGCAACTGTCAGCAGGCTTTATCACCTACTATGCCCTTGTTATGAGATGTACAGGGCATGCTCTGATGTATGTTACATCCAAGGCTTATCCTCTAGGCAAATTGTATAGAAGCATTCAATATTTAAGGTTCAAATTCAGGTATCCAGTGCTTTTGCAGAAATCTCATTTACTTTTTCATCTTTACTTCATCTGCTAGAAGTTAAGACAGTGGCATAGGCACCCTAAGAGTACAGACAGAAATACTGCAAACAGCTTGAGTGATAATATTTCCTTTAAAAAAAAAATCATACGGGAGATTACTTTACTTCTGCACAATATTTACTGAAGCATTTTCAATAGAAACTGAAGAGGTTCAGCCATTTTTTTTCAGTTATTTCTGATTCGACAATTGCTGTTACTTATTCTGGGAACTAAGTGAGTAACCAGGAACCAATTATTAATGTGATTAATTTTAAATAGGCAAGAGAGGCAGAATTCAGATAGAAGAAATCTTCCATCAAGCTGTACATACTCTTTTCATTGCCAGTTGGAAAGAAGTGCTTGATAGCAAGCTGTTCGAGAATGCAACTGTGCTATGAATAGCTAAGTGATCTGTTAACAAGGATGAAATACATTTATTCACTGTGGCTGAAGATATTTGCTGTGTTTTTTAAAATGTGTTTGCTGAAAGAGCTATTAGTATCAAATATTTTGTCTTCATGTGTCAAAATAAGCAGTGTAATTTATGCCAAAAATCCTTAGGAGAAAAAAAAAAAGATATTTAGATAGCATGGTGATATTCATTGTCTGCAAAGGAGGCAGAACAAATACAGATGGCTGAGGAGATGTTTAATCCAGCTTGCCTTTCTGATTTTCAGTTATCTGCATTTAGACACTTGCAAGCTAAAAATGCACGGGAAACTTCCAAACATCTCTGGATGAATTCAATTACTTTGACCATCACAACTATTTTCTTTTCACAAAGAAGAGAAATTGAAGCAAATACTGGTACATACATTTTCTGGATAATTTAATGTTAGGGGTGAAGGAAACACTGTCATTACAAAATAGGCTTCCTTTAGGTTTAGCGAGGAAAAGATTAAAAATTTTATCCTATCCAGAAAAGAAAATATAGGTAGATATTAGTCTGTGTTTTCATTAGAGAGATTTTTACATGGAACGAGCAAGATTTGCCCAAGATGTTAAGGATCAGCATGTTGGGACACTAATCTGTCTTACCCTCCTGAATCTTTAATTATCTTTCTATATAAATTAGATAGGGCTTGGGCAGGTGACCTCAGGGCAGAAGTGATCTGTGATTAATCTCAGAGGTAGATTCAAACCTGAAGTAGTGGAAGAGACTGTTTGGGATTGCTGTGAATTCTACATCACTGTCAGTATAAGGAGCTAGACAAGTATGTCAGGAATCATGGAGTTGACCTTGTTGTAGAGCACAAAACAGAACAAATGACCTCTCAACATCTTTTGACACATTTCTTATGACCATGCACTAAATTTAAAGTAACCGTTGTGTGTAGTTAATTATTTGGTTCTGAAGTATGTCTTAAACAGCAATTAATTGTCTGTTTGAGACATGATAGACTGGAACATAACAAGGAGGTTAGTTCCAGTTTATGTCCTGTACTTTTTTCAGCTGATACACATCCTTGTTACTTTCCTTAAAGAATATTTTTATTACAATTTTAAATTTGTTCTCTTTATAAATATGATGTATTTCTTCAGGCTTCGTGCCAAAAATATTTTCCTGTTTGCTGCATGAGGTGTTTATAATTATAAAAAGTTGCTTCCACTACTTTTTATGAAAGGAACAGTAGAAATTGCAGTGATTAATAGGTCTGCTACACAGTGGGCTGCCAAGGAAGAGGAACATGGTAATTTCCAAACCCTTTTAATATGCCATGCAGAACAGTTGCTCTCTGAACCATTCCTTATAATTACTTACCACCACTGAGAATGCATGCTTCCAATTTCAGTAATTTTAAGGGAGAAATATGCAGTAATGACATCTGTAGTGTGTTCTTCCAAAAGCAGGATCACTTGCAATGTAACTGGCTGCTGCTGAAGAATCTGGTCAAGACGAGTAAGTGTAACAGAAGCTGCCTAAAAGTGTATGCATGCTTAAGTAGGCAGAAAAATAATTAAAAAAAATAAATAAAAAGCACCAAAACCCGTAAGAGAGCAACTTATGTAGAGAAATATATAAAGTTGATAGTTCAATGAAACTGGGTTTTGCTTCCCTTGAAATCGGACACAGTTTGGAGTTTGTTGTTTTGATACAGCAGTTAAAGATCAGGCTATGTCACTTAAAAGCAGTGGTGATGGAGGGTTCAGTTAGCGTTCAAGGGCATTAATGAAAAGCCACCATAGCACATGAGCAAAACTTCTTCAGGGAGCTCATTAGAGGTATCAAATATGCCTAATTCTACTTTTCTGGTTGGCTTCCCTGATTCATCACATTGGCACTCCTCTATTGTGGTAACTGGGCAACTGTGTGTGTAGATAGAAAGTAGTTCATGCAGCTTTCTAAAATGCAGGCTCACGGACATGAATGAGGGCTATGAGCGCTAGGGCTATTACTATTCTTCTTTCTGCGGCAGAAAATTCTTCAGGCAGTGCTGCTGGCGCTGCCTAAACCCGAGGTTTGGGGATTCACCCGAGGGGCAGCTAAGGCCTGCGGTGAGAAAGCCTTACTTTATTTCAAGCGCCAAGGACTAGCGGGGTACGGCTGCAGCAGTTTCGTACATCGGAGGACTGATGCGCCAACTTCATGCCGGGGCACAGGCGGCGCCGTGCGGGGAGGCAGCTGCGATGCCCTCCCCTCGGGGACACACCGAGCGCTCCTGGGGCCGGCGCCCCGCCCGAGGTGCTGCTCGGTCCCGTTTGCCAGCGGCGGGCGGGGGGCGGCACAGCTCCCACGCACAAACAGGTGTGTCTTTCCAGCCGCCCTTCCCGGGAATCATAAATAATCCTACCCTCCGTTTCTGCCCCCGCCCCCGCGCTATGGACAGCAGCAGTCCTTATCAGCTTTGCCACCTGCCTGGCCGGGGCAGAGGCGGTGTCCCGGGGAAGGAAAGGGGTTGTGCCAGGGAAGAGAGGAAAAAGAAAAAAAGAGGAAAATAAGAAAAAAAAAAAAAAGGAAGAAAAGAGAGGGTTTTGCGGGCAGTGGGGCCGGGGAGGAAAGGGGCCTCCCTGAGGGTGAAAGCAGGGGGGGCCGAGGGCGCGGCGGAGGCGATAAGGGCGTCCCCCCCCCGCCGGGAGGCAGCGCCAGCCGCCCTCCGCCCGGGGCCGCAGGCTCTGCCCTACCCTCGGGCTCTGCCCTGTCCGCGGCTCCCCTCCCTCCCTCCTTCCGCCCCCAGGGACGATGCACAGGCACTGGGACCGTGCGGCACCGAGGGGCGCGGCGGGGACATGAGCTCGGGGGGCGGCCGGGCCCCCGGGCCGCTCCTGCTGCTGCTGCTGCTGGCGCTGCCGCGGTGCGCGGGGCGGCGGCGGGGTAAGTGCGGCCGGGCGGGGGGACTGTGAGCTGGACCTCAAGCGCCCGCCGCTGGTGGCCGGACAGCCCTTGGTGGTGGTGGCAGTGGCAGCCCGTGGTGATGGTGGTGGAGGCAGCCCACGCTGGTGGCGGAGCATTCCTTGGTGGTGGTGTTGGGGGCAGCCCATGCTGGTGGTGCCGAAGCATCCCATGGAGATGGTGGCGGAGCAGCCCGTAGTAGTGGTGGCGGAGGTCCCCTTGGCGTTGGGGGCGGAGGTACCCGCGGTGGGTGCCGCGCTTTGCACTGGCTGGGGTGTCTTCTCGACACCTGCTGACGGCGGTGGTGGCAGCGACCTCGTGTCCTGCCGCGCTGAGAGGGCCTTGCCACGGCGGGAGCCGCAACTGAGGGAGCACATGGGTAGGACAAAAGCAATGAGGTGACTGTAGTGCTGGCATGCCAAATTGCATGTTGTGAAGGACAAATAAGCCATAAAGTTTCAGCTGTAGTAGTAAGGGGAGGCAGGGGGTGGAAATACTTTTTTTTATCTCCTGAAGCATCAATCTGAGGAGGAAACTCCCATGCCTTATCAGAGGATGGAGGTATCACGAGAAAGTTCTCTCTGTGGCTGCTTGTAAATTTAATTTTCTGATCTATGTTGGCTGACATTGCATGCTGACAGTTTTTGTTTTCTGTTCTTATCCAAAACACACACACAAGTATATGAAAACATGGATATTTAGGAATAGGAATCTATGAGCTTCCCACAGCCGAAACCCTGTGCATGTGGAAGGGCAGCTTTATCACAGCAATAAATTTGGTGCTTAAAAAAAGCTAGGGTGTTCAGCTGCCTTCTCCATCCAGTTATGGTTATGTATTCAGACACTGTAGAGTAGTCAACATTTTGTCAGAGATGCTAAATATACAATGATATTAGTATTCTTATCTATTTCAGCTATCTTAGAAAAGTAAAAAATTCCATACTTTTGTGTCAAGCACCGTGAGACACCAGCTTGTGCAGTATTAGTTCTTTCTTTTAAAATGTAAAAACGTGTAAGCATATGCATGCTTCGTCTACATTAAAACCATCCATTTTGATGTTTGTCATTTGGAAAGTATGTGTGATAACAAAGACAGCTAACCAAAAAAATTGAGGAAAGTGAGTATAATGCCCTGAAAGTATGAATACAAAGAAGAGAATAATTTTATATTTTATTCTAATTTCATGTATATTTACAGCCCTGCCAAATTATAGTAAATTAGGTTATATGTTGTATGCTTCTAAACCACTTTTAATAAAGATTTATTTCTAAAATTACTTTACTATAAGTAATTTTACTCCTGGCAGTATTCACAACATTTTTATGAATAACATTTTTACCATATACATGTGGATGACACATGATACAAAAAGATTGATAAGTGTCCCAAATGTCTATGTGTAAATAATAGAAAAAACACCAAAAAACCAGAAGAAACAAAAATGAAGACAAAAGAGAAACAAATGGATATGGACAAAAGATTAATGATATTGCATAGAGCTACTTATTATATAGCTTCTAAACCTTTCTGACTGCTGAAAAGCTCTTTTCCTTGTTGTCAGAGAAGAGAAGGATGGACAAAAATGCTCTGTGTAGTTATTTGTTTAATGTTCTCTGTTTAGTTTTCACCTTTAGTCTTTTAATACAGTAACTGTGGTTTTCCTGTATGTTTGAAAATGAGGTGGGAGGACGTAGTAGTCTATTCTAAGTTTTAATCCGGATTTTATCTCCACTTTAAATTCTCTGCCAGTTACGCTACCATGCGACCTGTAAGGTGCTTTAAAAAAAAATGTGTCTTTTTGTCCTTAAAGCAATCGTGAACAGATCAGTTCCTGATGTCTGTGCAACTTGCCACATTCATGCAACGTGTCAGCAAAGTGAAGGAAAAAGTGTTTGTATCTGCAATTATGGATTTGTAGGCAATGGAAGAACCCATTGTCAAGGTAGGCTGCCTGTTTATAAAATGGAAAGAAACTCTGTAAATTCCTAAAATGCTCTTTCTCAAGTACTGTTAATGAATTCTTCAAAGCATGCTAAAAACTTTGTTGTTTCTTGGCGGAATTTCCCAAACATAGAATATGTGTGGATTGTTTTTCCTTACCAAAAGACTTCTACATGTTCAGAAGTGTTGTTTAACATTGGTTTGTTACTGTGACTGATAGTGTCCTTCTAAGACCATCTCATAGATGACGAATCAATGTGAATCAAAAACAATATCAAATGCTGTGTCTCAGTGTATGTAATGGCTTGCCACTGCTTAAAGGGGGTGGTCCTTCATCAGTGATCTCTTCCTCTCCATCTCTTACCCTTCTTTCACAAAGCACTGGCAGCTGCTGGACCCTGCACTGAGTTCAGGTATCTCATTGTAGGAAAGACATAAAATCATAGAATGCTTTAAGCTGGAAGGGACCTTAAAAATCACACAATTCCAACCCCCTTGCCTTGGCCAGGGGCAGCTTCCACTAGACCAAGTTGCTCAGAGCCCCATCCAAGCTGGCCTTGGACACTTTCAGGCATGGGGCATTGGGGCATCCACTACTTCTCTGGGCAACTTTTTCCAGTGCCTCACTACCCTTACAATGAAGATTTTCTTCATAATATCAAATCTAAACCCACCCACTTTCAGTTTAAAGCAATTCCCCCTTGTCCTATCACTTCAGGATATTGTCCAAAGTCCCTCTCCAGCTTTCTTGTAAGTCCTCTTTAGGTAACGGAAGGCCACAATAAGGGCTCCTCAGAGCCTTCTCTTTTCTAGACTGAACAATCCCCAACTGTTTCAGCCTTTCCTTGTGGGAGAGGTGCTCCAGCCCCCGCTCATCTTCATGGCCTTCATTGGATTTGCCTCAGCAGGCCGATGTCCTTCCTGTGCTGGGACCCCAGAGCTGGATGCAGTGTCCCAGGTGGGGTCTCACCAGAGCAGAGCAGAGGGGCAGAATCCCCTCCCTCCCCTTCTGCCCACGCTGCTTTGGATGCAGCCCAGGACACGTTTGGCTTTCTGGGCTGTGGGTGCTCATGGCTGGGTCATGTCCAGCCTCTCATCCACCAGCACCCCAAGGCCTTCTCACAGGGCTGCTCTCAATCCATTCTCCACCCAGACTGTGCTTGGGATTGTCTCCACCCAGGTGTTCCATGAAGTGCATGCCATGGGGAAGAGTGGAAGGAGAGAGCAGGGCCCTCTGGTTTCAGCAGCTCTTGGACTCTTAGCTCAGCTTAAGCTGCGTCATGAAACTGTATTCTCGTTTTCATCCAGGGACAACAATTTCTGTTGGTCTCCAGCTTACTAGAAGTGTTTACATGCCAAATAATTTATAAAGGAAATCAGTAAGGAGAAGTCTGGTTACTTGAGCATGAGTGAAGAGGGGAAGATACCCCACTTTTCTTATCTCTCTCTCATGTTTTTAAAATGTACTGACAGATAAAGATGAATGCCAGATTGGAGCCAGCAAGATCTGTGGAAATCATACACTGTGTCATAATACACATGGAAGTTTTTACTGTGTTTGCCTTGATGGATACCGAGCCTCCAACAACAACAAGACATTTATTCCCAATGATGGCACGAACTGTACAGGTAGACATCGCAAAGAATCCTGAGTGTGATGAATCCAGAACTTAATTTTCTACTGCATAAATCTTTTTTTCCCCCCCATCACTGTAGAACTTATTTTCTAACACTACATTAGAGAACTTTCTGTTGTTGACGCACTTGTTTGACATCCAGGTTCCTAACAGCTATGAATTAGTTCCATTTTGAACTCTGCTGTGTTACAAATCATTGCTTCCCAGTCTCATTCAAACAATCTTTTCAGAAGAAGCATCAGTGGCTAGATTAAAGAAATAGGATGATTCTAATAATTCCTCAGAATTTATTTGAATTTTCAATTTTTTGGTTTTAGTGTAGAATATTAGCCAGTTCCTTGTTAAAGTGATGATCGGTTGTAACTGTTCAAGATATGTGCAGATACAGGATTTTTCTGGAATTGTTTGAACAGAAGATAACATTGGAAACTATTTGTCAAGTAAACCAGCAGTAAGTCTAAAGATAGTTAGCTACAAAATTGCAACAATCCTCTTTCCAGATGCTTGAAGATGAAACAGTGATAAACCCCTTTGTTTTCCCAGAAGAACCATGAGATGCTATGTAGAACTCTTCATGGAAGAGTTAAGCTTGGGCCTTATGTTAATTAATTAAAACAAAAAACCCTATTATGAAGTGCATCTATTTTTCCCTGAATTTTTAGATATAGATGAATGTGAAGAGTCTGGGCTGTGTGGTCACAATGCAAGATGTGTGAATACCGAAGGAAGCTACATGTGTTACTGCAATGATGGTTATAAATTAGAAAATGGAGAGCGTTCTTTTCATCAAGATGGAAACATAGTTTCATGCAAAGGTGAGAGTCTTTGGATGCTGTTTTTGCAAGCAGATAAAATCACATGTTGCACCATAGTGTAGTGCCTGTTCTGGCCTGCGTTTCTCCAGGGCAGAAACCCTGTGTCTGGACTTTGCTTGCTGTATGATTTTTTTTCTCCTCTTGTATTTGGTTTGTTCCAGTGATGTCAGGATCCTAGAGTCAACACCAGATATTCCTACAGGTTCTCAGCAGTATTTCAGATGCGCAGGGTCTGAGAAGATTATAATACTATGAAAGTAACATAGTTTCTGAGTGAAAAGGAAGTGTGTTGTAATCTAGTTGTTTATATAATCACACCACATAAAGGGGAAGAGAAGAGAGACTAAATAGGTGATAAGAGAGGTTAGATGAATGAAATGAGCCTAAGGGAGAGAAATAATAAAATAACAATTTAGCTATTTATTACAAACTGTGCCTCCTGCATAAATAAACTGGTCAGTTTATGTTGCCATGACAAAAAAACCCCTCAACCAAACCCATGTTTTCAATTTGAAAATCTGTCTTTAGTGTCAGTTTTCACAGATGCAAACTGCTAGCAGTGTAAGCTGTAGATATCAGAGTATGTGATGAACTCAGGTGGAATGAGCTGTCTAGATTATATTCAGCTTTTATTTCTGAATTATTGCCAGAACCGTCAGTAAAGCTCATAGGCTGTAATTGCTCCGTTTTTCTGACTGGAGTGCTCCACTTTGTTTGCCAGAATTGCTGATAACCCTGCTTCTTATCTGAGTGACTTGCCTCTCCGTGTTCTGTAGTGGAGTATCTGTACCGATTGTGTTTCTTGCAGAGTTGCACAAGGGAGCCCTGTCCAAGCAGATGTGCTGGAGGAGTGGAGCTTTTGTATGCAGGCTGTTTCAATGAGATGAAGGATTTGAGGGGCAGAACATTTCTTTTCAATTTATCTGCTGAAAAGTGCTTCACTTTTCCCATGCACAGGGAAATAAAGCTGTGCATTGGGGCCTGAAACTTTCCTCTGATTTTGAAGTACCATTCAGCCACTGCTGTAATGAGACTGGCCCACGCAAAGCACCATCACATTGCAGCGTCTCATCTTGGTGTTGTGAATGGCTCCAGCTGCATGTTGGTAAAGGTGTAGCTCAGTAACTGCTTCCCTGTGTTCCTCCAACTGTGGCCAGGACAATTCTTCAACTTTAATATTCTACCCCTTTTCCAACCCCTCAGATTCACCAGATCAGGTGTATTTTGTGATATGACCATCTAGTTCAGCTGATTTTAAAGTGGTCGAGTGTTGTGATTTATGTACTGTGAAATCTTTTAACCCAGTCTCTTTGCAGAAATCGGATGTGGCTCCCCTCCCGAAATGAAGCATGGCTACATTGTGGGGAACTACAGCTTGCTACCAGGAAGTGCAGTTCACTATGAGTGTCAAGAAGGGTTTTACAGCAATGAAGGAAATTTCTCATACTGCACTGCAAATGAAACTTGGGAACCTGCCACTTTAACCTGTAAAGGTGACAAGAGTCTTAAATCTTTCTTAAATTCTTCATTAAGGGGCTTTATGCATGGGAAGTGTGTTTGTGGAGATAGTAGGCTGTTTTCACAATCTGAAGGAAATTTTTTTCAAGATCTGGTTATTTGCAAAAAAAAGAAGAAAATAGAAGGACATGTTGTTGTTTACCTTTTTCTTTAGTGTCGTGGCATTTTTGATGCTGGTCCCTGAATGTGAGCTGAGGCCTAGAAAACTAGATTTCTTTAGCAGTTCATGGGAAAAGCCACTAAGTTTGAAGGCATCACTGACATCTGATGAAAACATCGATTTTCCTGACACCTTGCGAAGTCTTTTCTGAAGGTTTACTGTAGATCCAGAAGAGAGGCGTCATAGAACTCCTCATCTCTGGGCAGTCATTGTGATTTTAATAGCATTTGTGCATGAACAAACACTTTCACATCTCTGAAGAGTTAAGTTTCCTGTGACTGTCTTTAACACATCCACTTGCTTTGGTGTTCTAATTATCCATTCTGTGGCAATATTACTGCTTACGAGTGCAGGATTCTTTTTGTTTTTCTGTGAGTAGTTAGAAACTCCGTATATCAGTTAAATGATACTTGAAGTGCTAGCTAACAGAACATACACTGTGTATAGCAACTCTGCAGGGGAGAGCTGTCATCCTGGAAATTGTCACTTAATGAGGAGAGTTCTTGCTCTCTGTCTCTGAAATGACGAAAGTCCTTGGTTTCTAATATTTTCCTTCTCTCTCTCTCTCTCTCTTTTTTTTTTTTTTTCTCTGAGAATGAATAGAAATGTAACATTTATGGGAAGTGAATAAATTAACATAAGGGTGCTAAAACAATGTGTCTGGGAAAGGTAAAATTTTAACTATCACTAGAATTTCATAAGAAAGAAAAGATAATACTATTATAAAACAATGGAAGTAACAATTCTCTCCCCAAAAATAAATAAAGGACAATGAATTTGAAAACAACAATGGAGTGCCCAGAGTCTCAAGAAGCCCCTAGAGAAGGCTTGTGGAATGCAATTCTTGCGAGTTGTTGATATATATGTTTCTGTTAATGTTTTTCAGAAATTGCTTTTTCATGTGATTTTTTAAATTTCTACAATCAAACAGTAGGTCAGGTTAGAGTTTCTGAGCACATATCTTACAGTTAATTGAAATAAAATACATGACACACCAAGAAACAGCCGAAAGTCTGAAATGTCAAACTTATTTCCCCTTTGTACTGCAAGCTCTTTTCCTGGTTTTCAATTAGGACTTCCATTTTTTGTAAAACCAGCAAGTCTGTAGATTTTTTTTTTTTAAGACTAGCAAATGACCTTAAACAAATCTTCTTCCTGTGTGTGTGTGTGCTACTTGATTTCTGTAAGCATTTGTCAATGACAATTCAGCATATTTGTGTATTACCATTACAGTGTGTTTTGAGTATCATGTAGACTCTTGCCTTAACAGGAAACTTTTGTATTGTATGTTGTAACCTTTTCTGTGGTTTTGTATTTTTATAGTTTTTGTACACTTTTTAAAGTTTTGCTTTCTAAAGGCAGTTTCTGCTCATCTGCCTTCCTCAGAGTGTTGCTCATTGCAAATGGTATAGAACAAGCTTATCTGATGTAATCAGGTTTGTAAAAGCAGGGGAATCTTTTAAAGATTCAGAACAAAACCAGGAATTTTTCTGTGTACTAGCAACTAGACTGGGGAGGGAGTCACAGATTTAGCATGCCATTCTGAGAGAAAGGCAGAAAGGTGGCCTTTTATTTGAAAGCAGATCTTTGGAGTAGCTACAGCACTGTCAGTCGTAGTAGGAATGTTACAGAGGACCTGAGGAAGTGTTGTATTACTACAGGAGAAGAGTGTTAGCCGGTAAAGATGAAAGAAATACTTATGGGAGTGCAGCTGTCCTTGCTTCTGCTGGTTGACTAACAAGTCTGCCTTCCTCTTCCTTCATCTCCTCAGGTGTGGACTGTGGGGTTCCACCTTCTGTTTCGAACGCACGTCCGACATCTGTGAGTGGAACCACGTACAGAAGTGAAGTTACTTACGACTGTGTTCATGGTTACCTGATGGCAGGCGGCAGTCGCACTGCAGTCTGCAATGCCAAAGGACAGTGGGATGGCCTTGATTTGGTGTGCAAAGGTAAACAAAGTCCGCCTTCAGATTTATTTAGCACAGATACCATTTAAGTCACTGTAACAAATATCAGTCGTCCTCTTTGGACATTCAGTTTATACAGTCTTCCGGCATAGAAAGTTCAGTCACAAATCAAAAACCATCTATTGAACAGGGGTTTTTTAATCTGTTGCTAAAGAAGTTGTAATAAATTGTTAAAAGTTAACATTCCAAGACCAAAATCCCAATGCACATCAGGTATTGGGATTACCATGAGATGAAAATATAGCCTAAGCTGCTGACATTTTTCTAGTTCAATATCTACTCTACTTTTCTGATAACAGTTGAAGCCACTATCAGAAGCCAAACTGCTCTTAGTCATTGACATCCCTTCAAAATTCCCATATTTGAACAGTTTCCAGTTGCAAACTGTGATTGCTCAAGAATTCTATTGTTATTTGAGATGAATCAAGTCTCTTACAGTGCTATGATTTGGAATAATGTAGCCTAAACAATTCCCCAATAAGATGAAACACAGAGGTACATTTAAAAAAAAACCTCTTATTTTTTTAATCTGGACTCATATTCTTAATTAGGAGACCTTAGAATAATTACGTTCTTTAGTCGGTTTTCACATTTGCCCAGCTTCACTTTTCCCTTTGTTAGGTGATCAATATCTTTTCAGCTTGATCCACCAGGGTCAAGCTTTCAGTTTATCACAATCAAATGTAGTAATTTTTTTGACTGCTCAAAGTGTATGTTTTAACCACTCTCTACTTTCAGAGTGACCTTTAATATTCTTATTCGGGGTGATGAGTCTAAGTAGAAGGTTTGCAGTGTTACACAGATATGTGCTTCTGCATTTCAGTCTGTTACAGAGCAGCCATGGGCAGGTAGCTGGAGCAGCAGGAATTTTTGTGTCTTGTCACACACTGTCCTTCTATGAGTTAAGAATATGCTTGCATGTGCATTAGTTATTCCAAGGCTTGTTCTGATGATTTATAATAGATACATTCATACACACTGGGATATGAAAAGGAAGGTGGTCATGATGTATTGCCCATTGCACTACACATGTTTAATTTTTCCTGTAAAAGTTGTAAAGATCATGATTCTATAAGCTTTGGTTTTTACTTCTTTGCGTTCCTTTTTTTGAGTAGAATTTCAGAATCACTTAAAATTACTAAATGGTTTTAAAAGAACTTGTTTTCTCCTTATAAGCTTTAGTGAGGGTAAGATTTTAATTCTTATAGTGTTTGCTTCTTATAACTGAAGTGGTGAAGAATCTTTTATTGAGGTATAACGTTCATTGTGGATTTAAAAGCAGATTTTACCCTAAATAATATTGTTCCATCTATTTGATCTTCACTTTTTATTCTTTTTGTTCCCTGTTTTTATTATGAAGTCCCTGAAAACTGAGCAGATGAATTAAAAGTTCATTATCCCAGCTTTCTCATTATCTGTAAAGTGGTTTGAATAATCGATCAAATTTTTCCTCGGAATTGCGCATTCATCTTGTCTGTAGCAGCTTCTTTTTTCAAACCTTGAATTAAATACACTGACAATGGAACATAACCTACCTGATGCTGTCCTTTCATGACACTCCTTGGACCATGTGTCTTTTTTAATATCTACTGTTACTAATGGTAGGTAAAATAAAGGAATATATAGCATATGGAGGATAAGAGAGTGTTGTGGGAAGATAAAGCTTAAAGAACCTTGCTCTCCCTCCCTAATCAGAACACTTTGTTTTATTTTATGGGTCATCTTGTAGGACAAATGCCCCACCCTGCTAGAAAGTCTCCAGTCACAAAATTCTGGGTTCTGATGAACTGGCCTGACTTCTAGAAACCTCTAAGAAGTGGGAAAAAGTGAAGTGCAACTTGCTGGGACAGTTCATCCCTCCATCTTAAACACTTTGCTATGTCTTGCCTGTTTTCATTTCAGGGTTTTGTTTTCCTGTTTTTCTCTGTTCCAGAAATAGACTGTGGCAAACCTTTGCTGATTCCACACACGACAATGACCTGGGACAACTCTACCACTCTATGGAGCAGAGTGTACTATCAGTGTAAAGAAGGATATTATTTCAACGGAGACAGGAATTTTTCAGAATGCACAATAGATCAGTCGTGGGAGAATATTACATACATATGCAAAGGTAAGTATTACTGTACAAAGCTGCTGTTTAAATTGCAGTTTAATTAGTTTGTCATTCCTGTTCTGAAGTCAGGAATAGGAGGAAGAGTGAAGGCAAAATTTCCCCTTCTAATTTATGGTGTAGGGTGTGTGGATGTGGACTTTTGGATGGAAAGGTCACAGAAGAAAATGTTAACAATACAGCAGCTTCTATTGGATACCACAGATCTTTCTATAGCTGTCTTGCTTTTTATCTCAAGCAGAAGGAGACTAATGGGACTGGACTTTTATTGCTTCACTGAGAGCTTTCAACTTAGAAGCCCATGGAATGTCACCAGAAGGGAAGAAGGCATTTAACAATATTTTCTTGTGAATCTAATACTGTAAAGTGCACTCCAGTGGAAGTAGTGACAATTGAATTCAAAGCCCTGTCTCTTTCCCTCTCTCTCTCTCTCTCTCTCTCTTTTGTTGTTTGTTTGTTTCGGGTTTTTTGTTCTTTTCTCATAATGACCAAAGAAAAATCTGTTCATGGTTGCTTTTCCAGCCTAGATCTAGTTGTCTGAATTTCATTCCAGAATTATTTTCTTATTAAAGAATTTGTCCTGAGAAGGGAGAGCTGTAATGGAGGTGTTGTCATACTGTGTGCTTGGAAACAGGATGTACTGGCATTTTATTAGCAGCAACAACTAGCAGATGTTTTGGACTATGACTGTCGTGCTCTTTAGTGTTCTTCTGCGTCCTAAGAAAGAGTTGTCTGCCGCTGTCCATCTCTAAGTAGCTCTCCAGGCTCTTAAGTAGCAGTGCTGTCTTTTGCAGAAGATAGTGTTCATTTAGCTTTGGAACATCCTCATGGTTTTCGAAAGGGCTGGAAATGTGTCCTCGACTGCTGCCACTTCACTTCATACAGAGTTACTGCATGAGGCCTCTCTTCCCTCACTTGGCTTCTTGAGCATTTACTGTGAATATAGAACACGTGGCATCAAATAAAATAAGTATGCAGACAAGCAGTTCTCTCAGCTGTTATAGTGCCCAAGTGGAAATGGCCCTGCTGTTGTTCGAAGTCATGATTCATATTTAATTTAGGAAATTCACATATCTGTATTGTGTAAATTGATTTTGAAGCCAATATTGTGCAGAGTGACTAAGTTAGTCAGGTCTGTCAGTATTCTTGGTGCCAAGAGTTGTCCTGAGTGCTCTGAAGCTTTGAAGGGCCTGAACATGCAGACTGCACCCATAGGATTACCATGGATTTCAGCAAGAGCTTGCCAGATTCCAGCTCTAGCTGCTGGATCAGAGGGCCAAAAAAGTCAGTTATGGTCAAATAGAATGGAAAGAAAAACTTACAAAAATAGCCTAACTAGTCCAGACTTCTTTAAAAGAAAACTAATAATCAACAGGAAATTATTACAAAATCTTGCATTTTCTTGACTTCTACATTTTTCATATTTGCTAAGGGTAACAAATTGCTTTAAAATTAAATTAAATTTCTGTTGTGGCAATGATGCCTTTGAGACGTACATGCTCTTAATAGTATAATTGCATATGATTAATCAGTATCACCAATTAAAATGAGAGAAAATGATGTACCATTCTGAAATAATTTATGATAGAAGTTGTAAAACCAATTGTCTTTTCCTGCTGCTTGAAAAATTCTAATAGAAATAAGGCAATTAGGAGAACATCCTCAGGAAATTCTCTTTGACAATTAATTTCTTCATTTCTTAGGAGTGATTGCTATGGAATGTCCTTCATTTTCATTGTTTGGTGCATTGTCTGTTGGGATACATTATTAGTAGGTAGTTTGAATGCTAAAAAAATGTCTTTACAAAGTTAATTTTACTTGTGATGCTGGTTGGATTCCTTTAATCAGTAAGGTGAGGCAGTAGTCAGCTGGATTACAACCTTTCTTACCAGCTTCTGACTTATATACATAAAATGAGGAGACTGAAGTGCAGAGAATAGACAGCAATTAAAATACCTGCTGTCTAGCGTGCTCAGCGTGTGAGCTTGGACATCCTGTGTAGCTGGTCCTCACAGAACTTCTTTCCCTGGGGAGTAGAAGTATTTGGTTTCCCAGAATCTCAGAACAGTTAGTATTGGAAGGGACCTCTGGATATCATCCAGTTCAATCTCCCTGCCAAAGCAGGGTCACCTAAAACAGGTGACACAGGAACATGTCCAAGTGGGTTTGGAATGTCTTCATGCTTCCCTGAGCAGCCTGTTCCAGTGTTCTGCCACCCTCAATGCAAAGAAGTTTTTCCTCATACTGAGGTGGAACTTCTTGTGTTTTGGTTTATGGACTTTGCTCCTTGTCCTCTCTCTGGGCACCACTGAAAAGAGTCTGGCACCATCCTCTAGGCACCCACCTTTGAGATATTTTCATTTATTTGATTGCAAAAATGTGGTCCATATTAGTAGCAGATGGCATTTGTAGCATCATTCACCGCTTACAGAATTGAACAGGCAAAAATACACAAAGAAATCTGATACCTGGGATTTTTTTTTCTCCTAAATTGCTACTATGTGTGGGGATAGGTGGCAAGAGCTCTGTAAATGAGCTTACATGTGTGGATTTTCTTTTAGCTACTTGCGGAAGATAAATGTCAGAGTGGAGCTGATTCTATCTGCTTTCTGGTAAAAAGGTTGATATCTTTGAATTTCTTAACATAATTTCTTCCCCTTGGACACTCACTGGTGCTGTTGAAAGACTTCGGGGTTTTTTGGTTGGTTTTTTTTTTTAGTTTTTTGGGGTTTTTTTGGTTTTTTTTTCATTCTGCTATTTGTATTGTGTTTACCAGCGCCTGTCTTTCCTGGCTGCCAATAGCCAGGTGCTATTTGCATCTCTGTATCCTCTCCCAAATCTGCCTTTCTCTATTTGACTCCTCCAGAATTTTTTCCCACCTTTCACCTCCGGTCTCCAGGTATTTGTTTGCATGTTGTTTCTAGGACACTTTCTCTTGGGATGGGAAAAAGATTGTGAAGGTAACCTGAAGGTCAGTGGGGTAGCAGTGAACTTCACTCACCTTGGTTAATCACAAGTTAAAATTTATAGTGCTGAGGTATGGGAAATGGAGGGTCTTTGCTTCTCCCATCTTATTTGTGAGTTTAAGTGTAAGCTGTTGACCAAAATCAGATACATTTAAGACCTGGATGCTACCATCTGCTACTGTGTGTTTCAAAAAGTGAGTTCCCAAGCTCTGGAAGTCACTGTCACATTTCACAGTAGAATGAATGTTTCAAGGAACCTGTCTCCCCCTAGTTGCAGAATATTTTTTTCAAAGAACCCTTTGTGCTGTCATTGGATACTATGTTTATGCTACTGGGATTAATGTTAAACCAAGCCCTTTCTGTATATTTGGTTATCCAAACAAAGATTGCGTGATCAGTTGGAGTAAAGGAGAAAAAGCAGCCTCTTCAGAAAGCCCAAGACTTTATTGTGGTAATTGCTCTGTACAGGTTTTCATGCTCTTTCACTCACATACATTTAAAGTGGAAACTTCTGAGAAAAGGCCTGCCAGCTATTATTTGAATTTATGGTCATTGCCTCATAGCCTTGTCCTCAAAGATCAGAAAGCATAACAAAAAATTGATGTAGTTACAGAAAAAAAAATGCTACCAGTTCTGTCTTCCTCCTTCTGAGGAGACCACTGCATAAGATTTCTTTCCTTGCCTGAATACCCCGCACAATCTCTTTTGTTGTTTGCTGCTTTATTTTCCTTTCTTTTTTAATTTGTATTTTATAAACCCATAAATCAAGTTGCAGATTTTCTTGCTGAGTTTTGCAGATTACTCCCTCTCTTGTCCCCCCCCCACCTCCTTGTTATGCATTTTAATTCAGATCTCATGGATATGGAAACATTTTCCTTCTGCCTGTGAGTCCTTTTTGCCATCCACTCTTTTAATGAAAGTGTGTCTGATTTAAAGAATACAACAACTGAACATAATCTTCTGCTTTGTGCTGGTGCAGAGGTTTTGGGCAGTACTGTGAAACAGATAACAATAACAATAAGCAGCATTTAAATACAATTAACCACACAGCCATTTGTAAGAAATTTGTTTTAGAGGACACGCAGATTAATCTCTTTTCTTCCATCTTGAAAAACATGGAAGCTTTCAACAGCATTTCCGTATATAATGAATGTGTAATGGAGGAGTTAAAATTAGTCGAGAGATGAACCGGTCTAGTGAGTGAGGCATCTATTTATTGAATATGTGGAGAGGGAGATAATGCTAGAAAACAGTTTTATGGCAGTTCTAATAATCAAAGAAAAAGAAAGAAAAAGTGCTGCAAAATACATTAACAGTTTTATTGTAGTTCTAAATAGCTGCCTATGTAAAGAAATGCTAGAAACTCTTAATATACTGATTTATTTTAGTGGCAGCTTGATGCCCACATGTGACAAGGGGGCCTCTGTGAGATGGTAATGAAGCTTATACACAGAGAAAGAGTACTCTCATCTATGCTTGCTTTTACAGCAGAACAATACACCATTTCATGAATATTTCCTGAAGTATCTACCAATGCTGTCCTATAAATACCTTTCAATTTTTCAGCAGCTAGTAAACGTTCTTCAGTTTAGAATCTATATGAGGTTGGGTTTATGTGACCTTGGTCATGTAGTGAATGTAATAAGAAAATATGGTAGTAGGAGAAAGGAATGACAATTTGAAGGCTGGTGAAGGAAAGAAGAGGAGTTAACACATTCACTGTCAATCTGAGTTGTGACCAGAAGGAGCTTTGTTCTTAGCCCTGTGAGAACTCCTCGTTATCTTGTCATGTAAGAGCAACTGCTCTGTGTCTAATGACAGCAGTGAGAGAGCTGCTGAAACAAAGAG
Source organism: Falcunculus frontatus (assembly GCA_013398115.1). Classification (NCBI taxonomy): domain Eukaryota; kingdom Metazoa; phylum Chordata; class Aves; order Passeriformes; genus Falcunculus; species Falcunculus frontatus. Next base: position 1,397,786 of record VZRV01010291.1, on the reverse strand, counting down.
TGGGTGAATTGATCTTCCTAGCTGTGCTTTTTCTCTGAGGTGCAAGCCTACTCTCGTAAGTGTGTAAATTAACACAGGTATGTTGAGGGGTGTATCTCTGGTTGCTACAACTGTACCTCCTACATACTTAGTTCTGTGGGCTCCATTGTTTTAATATAGTGTTTGTTTTGAAGAGTGTTCTGCTGTGTTATTTAATTTTATTTATTATACAACAAGAAAAAATGTCAACATCTTTTAAAAAGCAACCCAAGTAAATAATGAACCAAAACGTTCATTCAGCTACAAATAAACTCTTTTCCAGTCTAACACAGAAGCTTTCTTAAAAGCTTCATGGGTCAGTTTATGTAATGCTGGCTGTATGTTTAAAGACTTCACAGTATTTAGCTCAGGGCATGCTTTGTCAGTTAGCCTGTTATTTTAAGTTTAGTAGCCAACACAGTTAAGAGAAAGCTTTCTACCTAACATGTGCTTACCTTCTTTATTTTTTCCTGTTTGGACAAAAAAAGCAAACCAAAAAAACCCCGAAGACCAAACCACAGGAAAAGTAACAAATAAGCAATTGCTCTTAACATAAGATTTGCATGAGAAGTAATGATTTTTCCTGTGTTCATGTTTTTGCTCACAGAGGAGGAATTATTCAGTAATTTATCCATATTCAATGAAACATGTGTGAGATGGCAAAGGAAAACCGGAAGACTGGGAGTGCAGGAAACATACACAGTAAGTAGGGCAATAATGGAAATATTTGAGATTGGGAGTAGCTTTGTCCTGGTTATATCTGCTGATTCAGCAGTGGGTATTTGTTTTGTGGGTTTTGTTTGTATGGTAGTTTGTCTTGACCTTCCCAGTGAAACACCTAGAAACCCAGAGGTGACTAGCTGGGTTAGGAAAGAAGAAAATTCCTGTCCTAAAGGTAGCTGAAAAGCTCAAAAGCTTTGGGGTCTCATTCCAGTAAACCACCTAGATGCCTGCTTGAATCTGTCAGAGGCTGCAGCATAAGTTTATGTTTTAGTAAAGTTCTGTTGAAGAGCTCAGATTGCCACGGAAAACACTGCAAAACTTGGGCTCTCTCCCTGTCTGTGACAAGCATCTCTAGTGAACAGTGTATCACTTGCAGACACTGTATAGAAGATGTTTTAGAGATGCAAGGTATCTTAAAATAGTGTGCCTTGCTCAAAAGGTTCAACCAATGTATAGGTGAACATTTTAGAACTGTTTTTTCAGGGAAATAGAAAACAAACTTTGTAACTAATTTTTTTTTCACATGAGTATGAGAATAAAAATTAAGGTATAAATTCTTAGAAACAAAACAAATAGTTTGGTCAGTGTTATGGAGAGCCAAAACAACATGAGAATTCCCACGTGTTCACAATAACAGCACAAGAAAGGGGTTTTTGTGTGTGTGTTGTTTGATTTTGTTTTTTCCTTTTTTTAATTATGTACAAGTAAGGAAAAAAATAAAAGGGATTATTTAGGGTGTCCAGGATAGGTACATTAATGTGGAAAACATTTCAAGGTTGGGTAATAATTTTGGAAAACAACCCATTTTTCTCCTCCTATGTTATAACCAAGGTACTTTTGGTTTGTATACTTTTATTGAGCACTGCTGAGATGGAAAACACAGCTCCCCAGTTCCCCTAACAGGTCAAAACTGGTTTTTATACAGCCAGTGGTAACTGGCAAGCTGTGGATCTCTGGTATAATGTGCTCTGTGCACATGATTTTCCTGAATTCAGCTATCTGAAAGACAGTTCAGAACAGCCAGAGAAGGTGAGCTTTGTCTGTCCCTTCATGTCGTACAAGCAACAGATTTCTTTTTTGCTACACGGGAAGCTTGTCTTTTACTGTTGTTTGGCATTCATTACTAATGCTTCTGTGGGCTACGGGGGAAAAACTAGCAAAAGGGAAAGAAAGTAACAAGTAGATGTAGTTTCTATCTGTGTGCTGGAAGCAAGAAAAAATATTTGCTTACACCCTACTCTTTGAGTTGGAGGTATTTGTAGGGTCTATAGAAGATTAGGTCCCCAAAAGATTGGATTAGATTCTGTAATAGATTCCTTCTATTTGCTGTAGAAATATATGAAAAAAATGAATGATTTTAACAGCCAGAAGAAATAAATATCCAGTTTATTAAGCCAGCTTGCAGCTAGTCAAAAACCTTTATATTTTCCTTGATCTGATACTCTAAACTAGGTGTAATCCTGTGTTTCCTTTAAGAAGTAGTAGGATTAAATAAACTAATATTCTGAATTTTGGAGAGCCACAACAAATCACACTATTGTTTTGTTTCAATAGTTTCATATACTGGGCCAAAGATTGGATGAGAAGATGTTCTCAGAAGATGTGATATTTAACATCAGTACAAGTGAAGATAATCCAAAGGTCTGTTTAGATCTGAACTCTGGAAGTAACTACGTGGTGAATATAACTAGCATTTCTTCCACAAATGTCACCGTCTCAGTTACGGTAGCAATTCAAACAAAGGGTAGGTTGTGTTTTGTATTCTATGTGCTTATAAAAGAACTTACTGTGCTTCAGAGTACACTGATTTAAGTCTAACAGACAGGAAAATGGGCTGTTTCCTAGAGGTCATCGTTCTATATGCTGACTACGTGCGTGTAGCCACTGTCAGCATCCTTTTTTTCTGCAAGATGTTTTTCTTTCTGCTCACTTGGCCATTGACTCTCTGAGCAAGGAGAGCAGTGGCAGTAAGTGCACTTTGGAAAGATCTGGCAAATTTGGTTTTTCAGGACTTGCCTTCTGGCCGAGGCAGGATTGGTACAGTGACATTTCTGGCTATGTGCCAGAAGTTTGGTCCATGGTATACTGCCAACTGGTTTTCATTTTTTGCCTTGAAATATGATTCTCTGCCTGTAGGAGAATTCCCTGTTGCTTGGCTGTGTGATACTAACCTAATCTGGTATGAGCATTACAGACAATGCTCCCATGTTTACCAGTGATTAACAGAGTTCTGGCAGTTATCAGTAACTGTACAGAAGGCATGTTCTAACAGTGGATTTCTGTAGTATTTTGGTCATGGAGACTTTGAGCTTGCCTTCTGACATACTAATTCTGGTGACACAGACCTTGAGAAATAATTGCTTTTGGAATCCACAAAAATGCCTTTGCTTACAAGCTTTTTCCTAAAGGGCATCAACTATGACAAAGAATTGTTCTGTGGTAATTTTATTTACATCAGGAGGCCTGAACCTTTGGTCTTTCTGTCATTATAACCTTCTAGGCCTGAACAAGTAAATCTTGTGCTGGATTTCCTGAATAGCATGCTTGGGTTTTTCCAAAAGTCAGTTTCTGTGGAAAATGATCATTCTTTACTTACCTTGTTTGTTCAATCAAAAAGGAATTATAACCTACCTCTGCCTCAGAAGAAAATGAAATTAAAAACCATTAAAAAAACTTTATTTTCATCTACTCATATTCAATTCAATTGAAGGAGGTAAAGTTTTTGTAATAAGTTGGTCCCTTTTTTAATTGTCTCTACAGTAAAGGAAGCTTTCAATAATGTATTAATTTTTAATGATACCTGCTTGAAATGGAAGAGAAATGTCAGGGGAACTGATGTGGAAGACAGATACTCAGTAAGTGACAATCTATGTTTTGAATCTAGAAAGCAATTTTTATCAATCACCTTTGTGAAAAAACCTAATTTTTCAAACACTCACCGCTAGCAGTGTTCCTCATTATAATAATGTGTCTCATAAAAACCCAAAGAGTAATCTTGCATAGCAGCCAAAGAAAGACCATGCTCTGTTGTTGTCCCCTGTTTCTTGCTTATTTTTCCCCATATTTTACTCTTAATTTGCTCTCCTTATCTGTACTTTCAAGTTTGCCATATTCAGGCCTCACACAACTCTATTCCAGTTCCACTGAGTCAGTTCTCTCTTCCTTGTGGTATGCCTTCAGCCTTCCCTTATCCCAGCAGGGAATTTCTACATGAACTACCTCTGCCAGGACTCTTGACCAACTGCTGTTGTCTCAAGTCTCCCTGCCCCAAGTATCTCCCTTAAGGAGGCACTAAGAGATTATCTGAAGGGATGGGATCTATTTAAAGGCAAATTAGTGCACAATTAATATACAGCAAGCATTTTAGTTTTCATTAACAGAGAAATCATTTGATCAGGAGAGGCCTTAAGTTAATAACTTCATGATCATTTCAGTCATCAACAATAAAACACAAAATCCTATTGAAACAAAAAAAAAGAACCCAGGAGCCTGTAAATTTCCCTGGAAATATAGGTGTCTGTAGACAGATCCTGGAGTGTAGTTGGCATTTTGACATGGGTCAAAATAACTTGACTTTGTCTCAGTCCTCAGGGTGAAACTGGAGAGGTGTTCACATGAGCTTACTTTTATAACTCACCAGGAGGGTATATTACAATAAAAGGGAACTGTTACTGGAAGCCTGTATGTTAGCAGGAAATAGAGACTGGGAGAAATTACAGTACTAATAAAAAAGCGGATAGACTAGGAGGAGAAGTGAAAGAATCAGGAAAGTGGCAGATCTGCTGAAAACGGATCAAATTTTGGAAGCATTGGAATTAGAGTAACCATCAGTGCCAACAGTTTTGACACACCATATGCAGTACTCTCTTCTGCTGTTTCTTCTAATTAAGAGCATGAGATGGCTGAATGCAAGTAATGTATTATAACATTTCAATTTTCATGCTGTGATTGTTTGGTTACAGTTTCATGTGCAAGGCCAGCGTTGGTATCAGAAGAACTTCTTTCATGAAATGACCTTTGAACTTTCCACACACAAGGAAGCTCCTGAGGTTTGTTTAGATTTGCAACCAGGCACCAATTACTCTATTAATATTTCCATGGTAGCTTTGAATTTTTCACTGCTTGTTTCTACGACAACACGAATTACAGGTAGGTCCTGCCATTTATTTTTATATATTTACAAAAGCACCTAGTGGGTGTATGGGGCTCAAGTGAATCTGCATTGTTGATCTCAGTGTTACGTGGTGGGTTGTCAAAGTATTCTTTCCATGCCCAAAATTTTCCATTGTTTGTTTTCACAGATTTTGTGGTGTTCAGAGGTGGAAGGGTGAGAGAAATTTAAGTGCGGAGTGTTAATGTGTCATTTTGGGACATCAGGGAAAAGACAGTTTGGTGGGTTGGACACAAGACCGGTATCTAGGGGAGCTGAGTTAAATTCCCTGCCCTGTGAGAGACTAAGCAACTTTTTCAGTAAAATTCTCTCCATGGTGGAGTTAATAGCTCAACTGCATTGTGTATGGGTGTTTGTGGCAACAGAAACAGATACCACTAAAGTCTGCAAGAATCCAAAGTACAGAGTATGTGAAACTGCAAGTACCTCAGACAGATACTTTTGCCTCTAATTGGTGGAGTAAAACACATAAAAGGCATTTAAGCAAATAAGCTTCTGAAGGAAGACCCTTGGCTTTGCAATTTAGCAAGGTGTATGGCGCTAAAATGCTGTGATGATAAACATCTTACAGCTCTCGTTTCGTTTGGAACACTTTTGCACAATCCCTGTACTGTCAGACTCTCCGTATTAGGTGAAGTGCAGTGCATGTTTGAGGATGATGTCACTCTTCCTGTCAGGGACACAAATTACAATAGGTAAGAAAGTTCTCTGAGTGTCTGTAACTCTGTTCAGCCACTAGATGGAATCAATTCTCTTCTGACTGCTTAGGAAGAGCTGGAGATTTGTGGTGGTGTTGAAATTGATAGTATTGCTGTATCTTGAATAGTAAATGATGGTTCTAAGCTTCGTGAAAGGTAAAACATCTCTTGTTTCCTAAATCTGCTGTTTAAGATATACAAGGACCTGTTTGTTTCTATTTTTTAAATGAAATTACAGTAATGATTTGGTAATTCCTTTTCACAAGTTTCCTAATTGTCACCAAAAGTAGTGTCCATGAGTTCATGAGTACGTGTGTCTTTGTAAAAAAACTAGTAAGATATGTCAGAATTTTGTTGATAGAGGTAATTTTTGGATACATACTCAGAGTAAAGGAATAGCTCTTTACCCTCTCATCCTGGGGTATTTCCTCAGTTCTGCAGGATTGCATCAGGTCACTTACTCAGCGGAGCTCTAGAGAACACTTTGCAGCAGGTGATGTGTGAAATGGTATTTGTGTCTTGGCAGCTGGCATATTTTCCTCTCTGCTGAGTTAGTGCTTAAAAAATCCACATGCATAGCCCTAGGAAAGGTCATTGTGTAAAAGTTAGGTAATTTCCATTTTGAAAGAAGATTTTACTACATAAGCCCGTTTATACCTGGTAGTTACTTTATTCAACAAGCAATAAAAGATAGGTGTTGCTCTGTTGTATTAGGAGTCTTTATCTAAAACTTGACATGCAAACACTTCTTATTTTTTGGCTTCCATTGGAAAAAGCATAAAAGTATGTATTTTTGCAATTGGGAAATTGGTAATTGGTAATTTTGGAAATTGGTTTATTGCAAAACCCCAGCCTTTTAAAGCAGTTAGCTGGCTATCAGTTTACATAGTTTTAAGGCACAACAAATATAATTCAACGAACCACCACACACCACGATGTGAGCAGGGGATGGTCACCCAGCATGTTTATCTACCCCTAATTCAGCTGTGTCTCTTTCCCACAGCCCTCTTCTTCTAAGCCAAAACAACAGACCTCACCCATGATTTTACAGGGGCAACAAGGCCTTCATTTTATAAAGCTTTACCTATATGCAACATTGGGTGAAAATTAAAAAGCCAATAATGATCTTGCTGCAAAACTTGCCAAATAATGAGAATTTAAATAATATTAATTGTGTTATTATCTCATCTAAGATGAAAAGGATACAGCTGAAATAATTCTTCTGGCAGTGCTGCTTTGACGTCTGTGTCTTGTGTCTTGAAATTCATTACCTATGCAAGCAGCTTAACTTATATAAAAACTATTTATAATTTAAGAGTAGGTGTGTAATTTTCATCTTCATTTGTCCAGTTATTTTGTAATCATGTATGTAGTTAAACTAGATGGTTTTTTTTCCATGGTGGATGGAATGATCTCAATTTATCTGCCAAATTAATTCTGAAAAGTGGCTTTATTTGCTATAGTGGTTTTCTGGCTAAATGGCATTGTAAAAATGCAAGATATGCCTTAAGCACAGAAGCTCTAGGGAAACTGAGGCTTACAAAAGTGTTTTACTGATTATGTTCTCATTGTTTAAGGTTTCGCGTGCCATCCTTTAAGAAGTACATGATCAGTTGGTCTGTTTCCACAGCTGGGGGCAAATCCAGATGTTGTGTCTCCATGACTTTTACAGACCTCCTACATTTTGAGAGTTTGGAAAATCTTAACTGTGGAGTTTTGGGTAGTGTGAAGAGACATGTCCTGGACTATTGCATGATCACTGCCTTACAGACTTAATTTCCTGACAAGGATAGTTATCTATGTAAATTTTTAGACAGTTGCAGAATACAGTAAGTATGTAAATGCTAGTTTGGGTATTTTTTAAAAAAACCAAGATTTATGAATGCATGTTATGAAAGTTACTTCCGTATCCTGAATATCTATAGCTATGCCCATATCCATCCTGAATGAGGATATGTTATATCCATTGTATTCCTAAAGAAAAAAAGCCAAGAACTTGGGACCTAAAAGCCTGCTTTTCTCCCTGGAAAGTAGCATCCTCTAAAAAAATAGTTCGGTGCTGAGCACAAAGTTGATTTTGCCTGTCATTTTGTGGATAGTAAATACAGTCTAGCAAATGCTTCATGGATCATTGTAACAGGCATCTTGCACAGTCTTTCATGTTGTCTTAACTTATTTTAGAGAAACTCTCACCCCGTGTCTACTTGAAATAGGAAATTTAGTCAATTATCAAAAATTATTAGACAGTGATTATATTGTAGATATAAAAAGATAGTAGCAAGATTGTCTTTTAAGCAAGAAGGAGTTTCGTGTCTGTTTCCAGAGAAGAAAAGGAGTGTCTTGTGGGCATACTTGTGATTACAGTACTTACACATGGCTCTGTGCATTTTCCTTTTGGAATATCCTTTACTGAGGCATGCTCAGGGGAGGCATTGTTCTTAATTTCACTACCTCTTTTTACATATGAATTTAAGATGATTGAACTTTGTAACCATTTTTTTCAAGTGTTTGAAAAACAAGATAATAAATAAGGAGCTAGGACTATTTTACTTTCATGGCTAAGTTCTAAATAAGAGTAATTTCTTCAGTTCAGCCACATTAAAATTCTATTGATATTTCAATCTGTTTTTGGGCTTTGCTTTGAGTAGATTCTTTATGAAAACTGTGGTGTTTGGGGAGTTCATGAATGCCTATGTGTTTATAGAGTCTAGTTAGCTTGTTTCTTGGTTTAGAGCTGACCACTGTGACTTAAGACGTAGTAAGACAGAATTTTTTCTGGACATTAGAAATAGATCTTTTGTGCCTGAGTTACTGATTACATTTTCTTCTTGTAAAATAATTCATACTAGGTTCAGTTATGATTTCTCATTGCTTTTTTTCCTCTTGATTTTCTGCTTAGGATCAAGCTGTATTTTGAGTTTGCTCAGGGTGTACTATTCACACATGCTGCAATTTCTTACGTATTTGTACGTGTACTTTCCAGTGGGTTTGTGTAGGCTTGACCTTGAGTCTGTGTACCTCAGATAATTGTAGTACTTCCTATGTTTCTCAGCTGCTATTCTTTTTGGTTTAGCCCAAGATTTACCTGCAGGCCACGTACTCATGTGTGTCTTGTCTCTGTCTTCATAGGAACACATGAGTCAGAAAGTAGAGACACAAGCAGAGAGTCTAGAAAGTGAATTAGGAGAATGTATTCCATCTCATATTAAGCATAATCTTCTAGAGCCCTGCTCCTTTGTCTTGGTGTGTGGAAAATGTACTGCATTACAGATCAGGTTGTGGTGTCTAGTTTGTTCATCTCCCCATGGTGGTACACACACACATAAAAAGTAGACTATTGTTCTGACCTGCTGTAGGATGGAAAAGATTTACACTTATTCTTTCATAAAGGGAGTTCTTTAAGGTCTGGAAAAGGAGGGAAAACCCAAAATTTACTTTCCAGTGAGGAAGTGAAAGACTGTTGGAGGTGCGGTGATCTGACAGCTCTTACTCTGACAGCACATCACGTACTTCCAGAGAAACTGTCCAGTAAAGTGTGCAGCATCAGAGCATAAGAACTGCAAAGAAGGGAGTTTCTGATTTATGTAGTGGGGAAAGAGGAGTGATGAAAACAGGAGCATGATTACTTTTGTTTTAATGTAGAGGGAAATTAGCTGCCAGTCATGTAAACAATTTCATACATATGCACACACTTTGTATTTTTGTGCAGAGATTATTTAGGTGCCTGAAAATTAAATTCATATGAACGCTACTTCTCTATCATTTTTCTGAACTCCTTCAAAGTAAGAAGTTTTCATAAGTATCTGTGAACTAACGAACATTCAGATAATTTCTCTTATTCTGTTTACAAAGCAATTGATATGGGTGACACAGTCTATGCTTTATAGCCAGTGCTTTGCAAGTGGAATAAAACTCTGATTTCCATGCTGTTTCTATGGAAATCCACTTTGGGTGGATTGGTCACAGAAGAGAAAGAAACAAAAGAAAACGTGGTGTCTTCTCTCAGGCCCTTTAGCTGAAAGTACCAACAGCACCTTGCAGAATTTTCTCTGACCAAATTTTCCTTCTCTCCCACAGCCAGCTACTCTGCAGTGCCTTCATCTTGGTGCAAATGAACAAATGCCAGTCTCCTGTGCCACACGTCCCATTTAGGCAGCTCCAAGTCCTGCAAAGGACCCCTACACTCAGCCAAGGTCCAGGTGGAAGGCAGAGCTGCAGAGTGCTGAGCATAGGCAGGGGGTGTAGGAAGTGGCTGGCGTTGCAAGTCTGGGTACTCGCCCTGAGAGTCCAGCACAGTGCTGCACGCCTCTGCTTACCCAGACTGGGTTCTAATATCAGCTTAGGAAGTGGGGTGGGAGCAGTGGTGGCTGTTTGCAGGGTCCTAACCAGACCTCTTCCACTGAGGTTAGGGGGCTGCCATACCTGGTCCACTCTTGTGGAAGGACCAGGCATGCGCCTAACCCAAACAGCCTGAGCCAACAGCACCAAGCTCCCATTCTGCTGACAGACCCTGAACACCTCCCCCCGGGTCTGCAGCACAGCAGAAGTGAGCACTCAACACAATTTGTTCCTAGAGATCACAAGGAAAAGGTGCCGCAGGAAGAGCCGGAGCAGGTGACAAACCTTAGCAATGTTCAGGTAGGGAGGAGCCAGGAGCCAGGCACCAGGAGCCAGGCATCACCCTGGCTCACACACACGAGGCAGCAGAGTCAGATGGCCATTATGCAAACCTAGAAACGATCTGTACAAGAAGCAGCAAGATGTAGGTGAATTTACTCGGAAAGGTGGAGTTTCTGGCCCAGAGGTGGGTGCTCTGCAGCTGCAGTCAGGGCCCCTTCAGGCCCTGCTCTGACACAGAAAGCCCCTGATGGGCCACAAGCTGGCTCCCTGTCTGTTGTGTGGCTATGAATGACACTCACTTGCAGGGTGAGGGCAGGGTGGCAGGTCACTTGTCGGCGCAGAGAAGACTGAGAGGTCCCAGCCGAGGTCTCCTAAACCACCTCTCCCTGCTTTCGTCTTTCCTTCCTTGCCTAGGGCCGTTTTACTCTGATGATCTGCTGGCCCTGGGCAGTGTTGCCCCCGAGAGAAAGGCCCATTTGTGCAGCAGAGCTCTGTCTCTCCCAGCCCAGAGCCCACAGCAGGCCTGGCACAGGCTGCAGGCAGAGCTGTGCCTGGCTGGGACACGGTACCGGGCACGGGCTCCATCTGTGCCGTCCTTCTGGCTGAGCTCACACCTTCCTGATAATGAACAGGATGGTGTGGCATTCAGCCACAGATCGGGAGAACAAAGGCTGCAGTCAGCAAAGGGAATCACATGAGTGGGATTTCCAGAAATGACCAGTCTTTAAAGAAGATTTAAATGATTTTTTTTGATAGACGTGGTCTTGATTAATTTATTCTCCTTCCTTCCCTCTTCCCTTCGATGAAGAGTTGCCATGTGATTTTGGACTTTGTTGTTCAGTTCTATTATTCTTTTTAAAACTTTTCCATTGGCCTTACAGTGTAACACCAAGCAGGCTTTAGCTCCAGCACTGAGGTGTGTGATGATTCTCAGTGTTGCTGCAGCAGGAGGCACTTCCTGGCACATACTTTCTTCCCTGCAGCTTACCTTCAGTTTCAGAGAGAAAATCAGTAGATGGATTCTTGTTGTAGAAAATCAGCCTTTATGTGAAGTGTTCAAGTGTTGCTAACATAGCACTGCTATGACAAGGAAGTGCTTAGAGTGGGACTATCTCTGGATATGCTTTCATTTCTTGCTATGCTCTTCTCTGTTTTCCTGGTGTTGCTACAGATTTGTTAGTCTGTTCTGCTGGTGAAGAGTTAAAAAAAAATAATTCTTTAAGAAAGGCAAGGTGCTAACAGCACTTGAACAGACTGGAGGATCTTGATTTCCTCACACAACTCACCCAGTGCAAGTCCTCACTTCTCTGTAGTATTCCTCTTTTCCCTCCAACTGTTCTGTGTGGTATTGTCAGTATTTTTAACATGTGGATTTTTAAATCTGGTAATAATTATGACCTCTGAGCAGACTTCTTTTTTTTTTTAATTATATTTTTAAATGTTTAATTTCTGGCAAAGTTCTTCTTTTATTAAAAAAGTAAGAGTGGGAAAATACTGCATATGGAATAACTCCTTCAGAGTGTATTTTCTGATCAAGGAAGCAAAAGTTAAACTATTCCTTTCCATATTATTTTTATTATTATTATTATTCCTCCTTCACACTGCTACAAGCTGTTTGCTCTCTTTATTAAAACAGGTAGATTGTCTTCTGTGTACTTCATGTTTTAATTACTTTTTTTTTTACCAGAAACTAAACACAGCAAAAGACTCCAATTTTTAACAGCACTATGTGTTTTTTCAGATTTTTCTGTCTTTTACCCAGTCACTAGGGCTGTCAGTTCTGGATGGCTACTTACTTTCATTATTTGTATTTTCCTGTCAAATTATAAAAATAGAAAGATTAATTGTTTTGACCTTAGTCGGCATCTTTTTGTTGTCTTGGTCCACATCTGTTTCCTCTTGTGCTGTTTATCTGGGAAAGCAACACAAAACTGTTGCATGTAAAGTACATTCTGGCTAGCACGAGAGAAGAACTTCCCAAGTTTTTATTGGAAATTGAAAAATTCTTAAGAGAAATTAAGAATAGTGTCCTGTGGTGATACTGAACGTCAAAGCAAAGGAAGATAGAAGAAATATACCACATAAATCCACCCTGACAGATGTATTTTCCTGTTACTCTGCCTATTGACAATGTCTGTGCTGAGGAAAAACTGAAATTAATAGATAATTTCTGGCTCTTAAATTATGTTTGCTTAAGTTTGCAGTTTGCAAAGGGCATAAAGATTGGCTGTCAAATATTATTTGTTCATTTATTTTGTTCAGATAGAAATTCTGCCTGTACCTTTTACAGTATCTGCAGTTGCAGATGAATTGAAAAGGCCCAAAGCAAAGACCATTTCCTGTTCTTGCGGGCAGCTATGCAGTGCATTTCAGTAGCTCAGAAAATTCCCAGAAAGGGTTTTCCGCCCTATGTCTACTAGAGGCAAGCAAGGCATTGTAGAACGATGGCTTTCATAGAATCATAGAGTATGCTGAGCTGGGACCCATGTGGATCATCACAGTCCAGCTCCTGGCCCTGCATAGAACGTCCACAAGAGTCACACAATGTGCCTGAGAGCATTGTCCAAATCCTTCTTGAACTCCGTCAGGCTGGTGCTGTGACCACTTCCCTGGGGAGCCTGTTCCAGTGCCCAACCACCCTCTGGGGGAAGAACCTTTTTCTAATATCCAACCTAAACCTGCCCTGACCCAGCTTCAGGCCATTCTCTTGGGTCCTGTTATCAGTCATCAGAGAGAAGAGATCTTCTGCTTTTCCTGGGGAGGTAGCTGTAGACCACTATATAAATCTTACTCTCATTTCAGTCCTAAACATTCGTAGCTGGTTTCTTCACTGGTAGTTCACCCATAGCCTGGTGTTGAGGATAACCTGGTAAAGAGAATTACCAAAGCAATTTATTTGGGTAGGTAGGCTTTCAGGAGGTTCTCTTGAGGATGGTTTTTGTCAAGGGGTAGGAGGTTTTCTTGCTAGGGATGCTCGTATGACCTGTTAGCTTTATTCTGGGTATACCGTGCTTAGGTTTTATCCCTCCACAAGTTTAATCTCTGTTTAAACCAGAGATCAGGTAAGCTTTCAGATTTCCTCTTCATAGGTTACAAACCTGAGATTTTGTTTGCCTCATGTAAGAGGATTTCTTCTTTATCCATCTCTTCCTTGTATCCTGTGAACTGGTTTCATGTAGCTCTGTTGCACTGATGATTGGAACTTCAGGCACTGGGAAGTAGTCACACACGGGCCTTGTGTGCCTTTGGTGGTACTATTCCAGCATTACATAAGTCCGTTTCTTATGCCTTTTAGAGCAGCCTTTTGATTTTTTCTTTCTGTAGTGATTTTGGAGCCTAACTCTCATTCTGAGATGTACTAATGTGCCATTCCTAACTATTCAAAGGAAATCAGAATATTCAGCATGAATTCTTCTTAGTAGCCCAGGTGTATCACCTTGTACTTTATACCGGTGAATTTAATCCCAGTTTCGCAAAACAGCAGCTGTAAAGGTGATTCAATTCTGCTTGCGTAATGTCTCTATATTTCTAACATTGAGCAGCAAAATTCCTCTGTGCATACTGGGATTTTGCACCACGATTGTTAACAAAATGCTAGTCATACTAACCTCTAATAACCTTCTTGCACCCCAGCACTTCTGCTTTCAACTTGATGTATATTTCTAGCTCCCTTTTTAGTGGTTATTTACCCTCTTGACAGTTTTTCTAACAAACTTCATTTTCTCCGGCAAAACCAATGATTTTCTATACTTCAAAAGATACATGCAGCTATGTGTATTCCAGCTCTTTGAAAAATCCATACATCTCAGCAATATTTTGCCTGGTGTAACTTAACTTTGGAAAATCTGCATTGATTTTCTTTTGTTTCTCTTCATGACATTGATTATTCTTTCTAGCTCTGAAACCTTGGTTTTCTGTACATCAGCACTGCATTTGTTACTCTTCAGTCAGATATCACATCAGCAGCCTGATACGCTGGTGTTCAAAAAGCCTAGCTCTACCTGTATTTACCTGTGCAAGTCCTTTCAGACTTCTGGGGTAGATGGTGTCCGTGTTTCGCACTGTGCTCCCTTGGTTGTGCACACTGAAGCTATTTTCATTTTTGCTTCCAGGCTGGTAGTGGTAATTTCCATATCAGTGTGCAGCTGTCATCACTGCCATTGAAATTAGAGGAAGAAGTATTTGTTCGGTGTTCGCCTTGATGCAAATTCCCACTAGAACAGATTAGAGTTCTGTATCCTTATTGAAATCCAGTTTAAGGGCCTGGACATTGCTACCTGACTATGAGCAGTATCTAAGGAAGTTGCCTTCTTGAAAGTACTTTTGGCACTACTAAATTATCCTTTATTCATACCATTGTATTTCTTGCAATGGGCTCTGTGCACAGTTTCATATTTTTCTTCTCCCTGACCATTTCAATTTGTCTAATAAATAATACTGCTTCTTCCAACAAAGCTTTCATGTCTCATTTCTCTGCAGTCAACCACCATTTTTGGGCATCTCTCTTTTTCCAAGCTAGCAAATGTACTTCAGTACAGGGGTTTGACTTGGGGCTGCCAGACCACCATACTCATATTTGCTCTGTGTTTTTCTTGGCCAGTTTGTGTTGCCAGCAGGCATTAGCTGTTTTGGGTTCAAGGCTCAGTTAAGGATGTTTTGGTGGAAAAAGTAGGTAACAACTGAAAAAGGAACTGAAAAGTAGCTACGTACTGATGCCTGAAATATTTCTAAAACCTTTCTGAACCACTGGTGTTTGTTTATTTTTTAGATCCCCCTTTCCCAGAAGTAGAATTTGTTACAGCTAAAGGTTCTGCACCTTTGCTCAGACTCCGGAAAGCAGAAGATCAAAATGGACCGATCAGGTTTGTCTTTGTGCCCTTCACCCTTTCAAAGAACATTGTGCAGATTCAACTGGTTTGGGTGGCAAGATTATTTTTTTTTTAGCAACAGGAGAAAACTTAAGATATGCCTCCCAGTTCCTTCCCCCTTAGCAGGGTAATATTTAGCTTCAGACTTCTCTGTGTTTTCTGGAACAAAATCCTGGTTTGGGTAATTGTGAGTTTTCACCACTGGCTTTGTGGTTTGGTTTTGTTTTTCTTTTCCCTTTATCTGCGATGAGGTTACAGGAGATCTTTATGCCAAACATGCCTCTACTCATGTGATTTTTCTATTCCAACAAACTCAAGCAGCCAGTACATTTTTCCCCCCAGAGCCAGAGGAAATAGTGGATAATGTCCTCAATTGTGCATATTCTGTAGTAGTATTTTCATACTTAGTGTATTACGACCAAAACGTATTTCTAGAGTAAAAGGATTTACCCCTTACTAAGTGCTGTTGGTAACAGAAGGAAAAGGTAACCCAATATTACACTGAAGTAGAAAATATTTGAAAGCTAATAACATCTCATGGAATGGCTGGTGTAACAACCCTAGTAGTCTTCCTATGGTTGAATATCATAGACTAAACATTTTTTTGAGAGGTATGAAGACAGGATTGATTTATTTTTTTACAAGTGGTACCTGTCCTCTCCTCCTTTCAATAGAAAAACTCTTGTTTCTGTGAACTTACAAGTTATTTTTAGAGAAAATGGTATATTATTTCATAAGTGAACTTCAATGTGAGGAGGAGGAGAAGGAGGAGGAGAAGGAGGAGGAAGAGATAGTCTGAAGTATCTCAGCTTTATGTTCTTCTGAACATAAATGAACATGCCACAATAATGTGCATGTGATGAGAAGACCCAGCTCTAAGCTGTGCATGCAGTGCTTTTGGTTAAAAATGAAGTGGAACACACAAACACAGAGAAATATTTTAGTGGAAGAAGTTTTTGTATTGGACACTGATAATAAAAAAGCAGTTAAGAGGCTACAAAAAGCAGTTAAGAGGCTTTCCTACAAAGAGGAAAAAACCAACATGAATTAATGAATATCTGATGCTTAGTATTTTGAAATGAGGGCTAATATTTACCTTTTTTTTGTTTCTCTCTAGTCTTTATCAAGTGATTGTGCTTCCTCTGGATTTGCAAAGCACATTTATTTGTGACTCCTTTGCTGCTACAACTTTCTTTAGTAACACCGCTGACATTAAAGGATATGTGGCAGCTGAGTTTCAGGCGAAGGATGTTGCTGATAACATGTCAATTGCTCTTGGAGACAGACATTACTATGGGAAGTTTTATAATGCTCCTTTAAAACTGGGAGAAGAGTATTGTGTTTTTTTGAGAATAATAAGTGAGTGGAATAAGGTAACAGATGTTTTCAAACCTTTTATTTACACCTCTTGAATGAAATGTTGCTGGGGAAAAGAGGAAAATGTTAGCTGTGTGTTAAATTTTTTGTGACACTCCAAGGATCTCCTAGTTGACAGAATTAGATTGAATTGGGAGAATTTTAAATATCTCTTGTAATTCCTTAATGGTACTTTTGTCACTGTAATGTTGAAGCAACTCTGGAGACCAAAAGGCAAGCAATGGAAATAATCAAAAATTAATGGCCATCACTGCCCTCAGTAATTGAGGGTGTTTGCATTGGGCCAGAATTTACTGAAAGAGATTTGTAAGAGAATTTGAAAATTACTCCTTGGCAATGACAAATTCACCCATTTTAATCCTTAATTAAATGTTTTGTAACAAAATATTCCAGTGCTCCAAATGACATGGAAAAAATCATTTTGTCACATGTTGTTGCCTTCCAAAAGGCAGTGAGGGTCAACTCCAGCTCCACTGAGAAAGCCTTATGAAAGAAAATGTGTATTATTAACATTAAATTTTTATCCTTTTAAAGTAAATATGTATTTTTACTAGAAACAAAAAGTTTCCAAAGCATACATCTCATCTAGTTTTCCAGTTTTATCTATCTCAGGAGCAAGCAGTTTTGAATTTTTTTATAGTATAAGCCTCAGAAGAAGAAAGTTTTTCTCATATGGGACAGGTGATAACCCTTTATGTGCAATAAGTTCCTGAAGGTCAAATACAAAAACTGAACTAAGCAACCTCTAAAAAAGAAAGAAACACCTAAACAGTGCCTCACCTTGCCATCTGAAAAAGATTGAAATAGAGTTTTTAGAGCTTTGTGTATACAGCATAAAGCAAGGAAGCATGCAAAAACCGATCCATTTGTCAGTTGTAAATAATTCTCTACAACTGTGGAAGGCCCCACACAAATCTTAGTACATGAAAAGAGTTTCTGTTAAGAAATGTAAGTGCCTCAGTCCAAAGTGAGTGAAATAAAAGAAGTTAATGTAGTAAGATGATTCCAGTATCTGCTAATCTGTGCAGTATATATTTTGTCTAGCATCTATTTAACAATAGTCTGAGAGGTTTTCATAGCAGAGATGAAGTGGTTTCTGATCCTAATACAAGTCTGTTGTTTGTCATAAATTTTTAATTAATTGTGTGTGGGGAAAAGTACGGAAACAACAATAGAAGGCATTTCATTTCATAAATAATATTAAGTTAGCCTAAAATGTCCTGGAATTCAGACAATGAACTGTATTTTATAGAAAAATTTACTCCGTGGAGCAGGATTATTAATCAGTCAAGTGTATACAAGTTTGACCTCTTTAAGCACTACTAAATACCTCTTTGAGCTTAGTTTATTTATCCTTGGATTTTATGCATTGTTTTCCCTAGCTCTTTAGCCTCAGTATTTTCTAATTTAGTTTTAACTGGTTTTACTTTTGTGGAGGTCTTTGCTGCACAGAACAAAGTAGATTTGTATACATCTTTGCCAGCTGTTTATTAAGCTGCTTCTAACTTACATTATTCTTTTTGCTTCTTATGGATTATTTCCTGATCTTTCATTGCTAACATTTGCAGACGTATTTTCTAGGCCACTGATTTAATGGATTAATACTACGGTTATTTGTAGAGGTCACTCTTGCTTCCTACCATTTAAAATGCATCAGCTCCTTAGTGTACACTTTCCTGTATGGCTTCTGTTGGTTGATGAAATACACAAAGTTACATGCAACAGTTTTGAATCATTATTAGGATTGCAAATACCAAACCGCTTTGGTTCGCAGCCCTGCTTCTATGAAATGGAACTTGGACTACTGGTTCAAAAGTATTGATTTATCATCAGTTGTCATGCCCTTTTATTTTGTGCAATTGTTGGTATTAGAAGGCTAAAAAACCACCAGAATTATGAATTGAGGGTTGTTGGGTTTTGATACTTTCTAAAATTTTGATTGCTTATATAACTGAATTTGGATTCAGGAGTTCAGTCTTCTTTTTAAAAAAATTGCTTGGCCCTCAATTCTTAATACCTTTGAAACCAGCATTTCTGAAGTGTCTTTTACTTGTTAACCCATTTCCATTTGAATACAGACAAATTAGGTATAATAGACTCCTAACTAATGTTCTCATTATTCAGTTTTATATTCTGGCATCCATAAGGGTCCCTTCTGTCTCCAGACCCCCTTCATACTGAAAATGGTACCATTTGTATAATCATGCTACAAAATCATGGCTTGGCTGTGATTTTTATTACCATTATTACTGAATAGCACTGACGTATTATCATGTTCATTTTTCCATTGTTCAGATTTGGAGGTCTTGAAAAGGGTGGCTGCTGTGAGGTTTTTACTTTCTGTTTATTTTTTTTTCCCTGAGATTCATGGGACCTCTGTAACTACCCTGACAGGCAGGAGGTGTTTGACTTCCTGCACACTAGAGTGTGTCATGAAGGCAGCTATTTCGAAGTGATGGCACTCACAGCAGTGCCCTCAGAATCCGGCCTTTGTTTGGGTTTCTAAACCCACCTCTTTTTCTTTATCTCTCCTCTGCTAAGAAGATTTTCTTTGTCAGTCTTTTGTCTTTTTAATTAACCAGAAAATTTCTTATAAATCATGGGTTTAAGAATCACTGAGATTCCACAATTCATGCAGACACAGAAGTGAGATTAAGCACACAAATGTGCCTCCATCCTTTTATACAAGTGCTTCAGAAGGTAGCCTTCTTTCTCAAACACACTTATTCAGAGTAACATAATACACACTTTGCTACAATATGAAAAATGCATGTATCATGTGTGTATTATGTGAAAGTCTGTGAAAGTCATTTAGCAGGAAGTACTACAAAAATATACTTCACAGTAATTACACGATAGACAAGAGAACCTAGAAAAGAAATTTTTGTGGTTTTATGACTATGAAGAGCTGGGGGAAATGCTCTACAGATACCAAAGCTCACTGTAAAAAAATCAAACTTGCTTAGCAAGTCTGCAAAAGCAGACCCCTGATAAATACTTTTTAATTGCAAATATTCTATGGAAGTTATTAAAAATTACCAAGCAAGTTATCATAACAGAAGAGAATGCTACATCTAGTATTTGTAAAACATGCCATCAGATACTATATTTTAACATACATGTTCTGCATGGGGAAGAGTTAACACAGCATATTCAGCCTTATCTTAGCATTTCATAAATTCTGAATTCTTATCAAAGCAACTTCAAAGATTCTTCCATATTACTAACATGCCTAGGTTGTAGAAAGAAAGGAAGAATAATGAGCTAAAAGCTAGAGCTAGCCTTTCATCAGAGCTCTATGTCTAATCTTATTTTTATAATTTATAATCTTTTAAGACAAAATAGGAGCTTCTACAAAGGGAATAATAAACTCCATTCCAAATAGTAGTTTTTGTTGATGGCAGATCTTTCAGAGGGTGTTAGTAACAATAAATTTTTCTCATGAGAAGTAGTGATTTTTATGTTTTCATTTTTAGGTAAGAACACAGTCCTGTGCTTTTTGGGCACAAATTAAAAGTAAGTCAATTTTTCCTTCAATAAAAAAGTCTAAGTTATCATGGCTTTGCTTGGCAGCATAAACTAATAATTGCTGTGGCTGTTTTTTCCTTTGTCATTCTTCTTCTGTTGACTTCAAGGATTGAAAAGATTAGAGAAAGAAAATTTTCCTTGCTCTTCAGTGTTCCGTTCTAATGGATTCAGCAATCCATTCTAAAATGGATTCTCTTGTTTCCCCCTGGTTTTCAGTGTTGCTATTTCTGTGCATCACATCCAAAATCTTTACAGCAATTTTTGTGCACAAAGGATTTGAAGCACAGAAAATGTGACATTTTAGAAGCCTATTTTAAGATAGTTCTATATTGACTTAAAGATTAAAAAATCAGTCAAAGAACAACAACGATAACTTAAAAACCCAAAAAAGAACAGCAACAACAAAAAATCCACCCAACATTTTCAACTTTTAGAGGCCACATTTTTATTTTAGAATGTTCAGATGGTCCTTGGAGAATTACATCTTTCTATGATCTTAAAAAGAGTAGAAGACACTGTGCAAAAATGAAATACATGGCTAATTTGTATACTTGTAAGTACAGTTTCTTAAGTATATAGTGGCATAACTTTAAAACCCAGTATATTTCTCTGTGTGGTTTTATTTTGATTTACTTTTTGGCTTTAAAATGTTTCCAATTAATGAGTTTACCTCAGAGGAGTGTGGAATCCACTAGAGATCATGTTTCCCTCCTTTCCACCATAGCTGAAGCTAGTCTTCCCCCACCTCATGCCTCAGCAAAAAGCAAACATTTGCCTCTCCTGATAAAGCAGCACCACTGGAGTCTCCTACAAACCCTAAATTCTGCTTATGAGTTGAAAGTCTCACAAATTTGAATTAGGAAAGGCAGTGACACTGGAAAGTGAGACAGTACTTAGGAATTATATCAAATCATGTGGTGCATGGAATGCTTGGGGTGCATCTTCTCCATATCTCATTATCACTAGAAATGATCTCTTGGTGACAACTCTGTGTTTATTTCTAAGTTTTCTTTAGTTATTCTTTCTTTAATTACTCTTATGACCTAGTTCATTTACCCCCACACTTAGAATATAATTTAGGCAGTTCTTCGTTGTGGAGACTCTGCTAAGATCAAGGATTCCTTAGGTTTGAGAGTTCCATTGCTAGGACTGTGTAGGCAATAGCTGTAGAATAACTCTGGAAAGACAGAAAACTGTCCTTTTCTGAATTTGTCATTTGTCAACATGTACTGCATCATCAAAGGCTGTAATACAGATAGATGGATTTTGGTTTTGGGGTTAAAAGAATGAGCATAGGACAAGTCAGGCCTTTGGCTTTTTGTTGTAAATCCATTTGCCTTTATACTGAGTGGACTTATAGCCGAAGTGTCCTTTGCCTGCAGCTGGAGAGGCTGAGAGTATTTTTGGCTTTCTGAATCCTTCAAGAAATATTTCTTAATTCAACTTGTGTGGAACACAAATCTGTAAATTAAATCTAAACCAAATGGTCCTGTCTTGGATACCATGTAGCTAGACATTGTGTGATAGATCATTGTCACAAAAAATGGTAGAAAACTGTATTAAAAGCACAGTTTCTTCTGCAACAAATAAGTAAAATTCAGTTTTAGGGTTTTTCATGAAATACATTCTACAATATGGAGGGAAGAAAATTCTGTAATTTCTACAGAGGGATGACATCTCCTCTAGAGACATGTAATTTGCTGGTGGAAATTGGTGTTAGAATGTTATAAGGACAGGTATATCTTTTTACCAAAAATGAGCATAATAGTAATTTTTTTAAGTACTCTAATTAATCTTTCTTCCTCAATTGGATGGTAACTACTAGATAGTCAGCTCCATTACTGTCATGAACTGAGCCTTAAGTCCAGCAATTGGGTTTTGTTACCGTACTTCAGCTACGAGCCGACTTAGTTGTTCAGTCGCCGGACTGAAGCTACACGATTTGGTTGGTTTGTTTTAATTGTTTGATACTCTCTTTCAGATTTACCACCCACTCTGCAATACATGACTGCTGTTGGATTAGGGTCGGTGGCTGCTGTCTGCCTTGTACTCTTCCTGTCATTCTCCGTGGCACGGTATGTGGTGTTGCTGCCTCCAGTTTTGTAGTCCTCCTTCACAAGGCTTACATGTTTTTCTTTTCACATAGTTTTTCTTGCCAACATGCTTGGTTTAGACATCCTGGGTAGTTAGAAACCGTAATCAAGGGTGCTTTCACAGTCCACCAATGCTGTGCATTGCTTGAACTGATGTCCTCTGTATCTCTGCAATTACTGGCAAAACATTTGAAAAGTGTTGGGCTTGTCTTAATAAAGGAAGGATTCAAGGCAGTGAGGAGCACCAGGACTTTAGTATGGAAGTGTTATGATTTAATGGGAATTAAATAAATGAAGTTTATATGCTGTCAAAATGCTGATGAACATTGCATATGTACAGAGCTAATTTTTATTCTTCCCAAGTTTCTTAAAAAGGCCTGAAAAGAATAGCTTTCAGTAATGGTTGAACTTTACCTAAAGGCCTAACATGATAAAATCATGTTAAAATTTTAAAGAAATTTATTTCTTTATGTTTTGTGATCCTTCAAGCAGGGTCAGTAACTTCACAACTGTCTTCCTTTCAAAGGTAAAACAAATATGCAAGTTATGTAATTGTGAATGTCTATGTACATGTAAAACCCCTTCACTAAAAATTATGTGTTTGTTTTTATTTCAATATACACATCTACAAGAATAGTATTCTGATTTGTGTCCCTTGAAAGGTCAGGAGCCTCCAGCTTGGGGGCTATGAAATATAGCATTGTTTGGTTAAGCTGCTTGTTTGGCATTCTGAAACAGAAGGAGCTAGTCATATTTAGGGCTGAAGAAAGCAGGTTTATTTGGATTGCAATCAAAATTCTGAATTAAAGATTCCATGGTGTCCTTTTCTCTTTAAGTAATTAAATAAAGGGATCTCAGGCTTCCCTTGGCAGTAGCATGAAGTGGTAAACTTGAACTTGCAGTCTTGATTGTTTTTGGGGATTTTAAAAACGTTTTCAGAGTCAGCTTTGATATTTGAGCTATTAATGTCTCGGTTTCTAAAGCAGCATTCCTGACAGGGGGCTTATTGCAGGAGGAAGGGCTTCCCTGAGCTGTCATGGTGTGAAAGGCTTCTCAGTTATTTCAGTTTCTCTGGCAAAAATGTGGCAGAGGGATATTAGTACTTTTCAAAATCAATTAGGTTCATAGTGATAGGAGAGCAATTTGAAGTATGAGAGTAGTGGAAGAATCATGTATAAGTATGAGCCACTTGTGAGTGCAGAGAAGATAGACCCTGGACTTCCACTTCAGTCTTGTTCAAAAGGAGTGAGAGAAGATTAAATCCTTAGGGAGCTGAGTACATTGAGTATATTTGACAGTGGTGTATTGTGGGGGACAAGGACTCAGTAAGTCAACAAGTACCTTTTAGGCCCTTGATCCCATGTACAGAGAAATTCTTGAATCCATTCTCCTGTTCTAAGGAATATCAGACAGAATCCTTGACAGAAATTAAAACTGCCCCAGCCCAGCAGTAGTCAGAGAAGGGGAAACCCCAGATGTCAGTTGTGATAAGACCCTTCACAGTGCTTGCAAAGAAGTTTCTGTAATACTTATAAATAACAAGTGTGCTTCTAGTTATAATTAACATCAGTTTAATGCATTTCTGAGTAAGAATGTTACTTAAAAAAACCCATGTGAACTCAACCTTCTGCCCTAACCAGTTGTAAAACTGTTGTCCTGTTTTAGACACTGTACTCCAAGACAGGTGTGGCCCAGTGGGAGAAAAATGGAGAGGAACTTGATGAGAGAGACCTGGGATCTATTGGATCTAACCGCAAATAGGGCATTCTAGTGGCAGGTTGCTTAGCCTGGCAGAGAAGATACTGCCGAGAAGCATGATATACAAATATACAAAATGCCACTGAAGAAAGACCAACTTCTACCTGTTGGTAGTGCCAGTGGTACACGTACAACCCATGGACAGTATACCCGTGTGTTTCTGAACTGCTGGAGAGGGAGGCATGGGAACAGATTGCTGTGAATGCAGCTTCTGGGTGGTCTACAAGAGGAGGTTAAACAAACTTGTCAGTAATGACCTAGCTATGGCTGATCTTGCCTTGGTGTCAGGTGAATGGTCTTGGATTATTTCTTGGGGTCCCTGTAAGCTTCTGTCACAAAGAGCCACTGTATTCAAGCACTCACCAGCTTGCCACATGTCTGCCGTCTCAGGAATTATGTTTCCACAATGGGTAAGGGTGTGAATTCCTGCTAGCATGGTTGCTGACAGCAGTTCCAACTGTTCCTCAGTGAGTAAAAGTCTGGCACTGAAGTCTGATGCCTGATGTCCTTACATTTTATATTTTTCATTTTAAAAAATTGATCATCCCATAGTTGTTATTATTAAACTGGCTAGTCACTCTTACACTTTGCTTCATTCCTCTTAGTTCTTTGCTTTCTTTTATGCACAATGCCCATTCATACGAATAAAGATAGTGTGAGAACTCCAGATTTCTGAAGATCTGCACTGGGCATCAGTGTTGTTGATGCCAAGGTTAACACTGGTCAGGTAACCATCTGGTAACCTATGGGAATGCTTCCTACTTGTCTCACACTGGCTGTAATGATCAGGATTTGTACCAGCGCCATGCATCTTCAAAAAACTTCAGAAGCACTGTCATGTATCTAATCAATATGACTGGTACAAGTTCTCTGTCGGGTCCATGCTTCAGTCTTGAATGATTTGTGAGATTTTTTTTTAACTGGAATTTTTTCTCTCTCCAGCTCTTATCTCCACAGCACAGTGCATCCCCCACCTGCTGCTGTAGCCTGTGAGGCTGTACATTTATCTACTCCAGTAGATGTGGCACAGGCAGAGATTGCATCATCATTCCTAGAGACTGAAAGTGTCTCTCTTCTCTGATGGTTTATTCTCTGACGTCGGCATAGAGAAAACATGCTCTTCTTTCAAAGCCAACATGTCGGGTATGGATGTATCTGCACACCACATATGTACTACAGCGTGGGCAATTTAAATGTGCCTGCCACTGGAAGTGAAATGTTTATTGTCTTGCCTTATTCCAGATGGTGTGGTGTGTAAAAGAGAACCTTCCCTCACAAACAGGTTATCGTGCATCCCATGTGTTGGTCACAGGCTTTCAGCTATTCCAGCTGCATGAGTGCCTGATAATGACTGCTTGTATTGTAAACTTGATTACATGAATAATCCCCTGATCCAGTTGAGACTGTTCGAGGATTAACTGCTACTTTAGATACCTTTGCACACATAAACTGGCCTATTGTGAGCGAAAACACAGACCTACCCCTAAATGAGATAATGTGCCTATTGTATTTCCAATTACAAAGGTAGAACACTTCTGTCAGTCACTTACAAGTAATGATACATCAGTAACATGTACACTTGTTAGCCACGAAGTTGTCACATTTAAGTAGTGTCAGCAACTGATATTATGTTCCAGAGATATTGCAATCATTGCTCATAGCAATTAGCAGTAATTGCAAATAATACACCCATCTATAAAACTGCAGTTTGCTGAAAAGCTGGTTGCTTTAATGGCATGTGAAACTAATTTAAGGAAGGACCTTCCTGTGTTAAGTACAGTTTTGTTAATCTCTGTTCTATAATTACAGCTGAATAAAGCCATTAAATCATTGTCTGTTTAATGGGCTGGTATGTAACATCTGTTAGAGACACTTAATAAAGCACAATTAACCAATTTCCTATGTCATACTCCCAGTTAATATTTTTTTTTCTTCTGTAAGAAAAAATCAAGTGACTTTATCTCCACTCCTCTTCAGAAGTCACTTTGTTATATGTTAGCAAAAACATTCTGTTAACTGGTGAAATAAAGAAGCAAAAGGTTTGGTTTTCACTCAGATTTGTGATTTTTCCGAAGTTAAATTTCGTGTTTTACCACTTTGAATATATGCTACGCATTTTTGGTATTGTTAAGTTTCTGAATTGCTAAGATTCTGATGCCTACTGCTCTTTTAATTTTAGATGTTCTGTCTCTATGACATGTAATTAGGGCCTTTTTGTGTTTAAAGTGCAACAGTGGATTCCATAGTTAGAAGCAAAGAGGAATTACAGCCAAAGAGTTTTCAATTGCTGCATCCAGCTGAGAGTGCTTTATCCAGGTCTGGGCAGATACCATTTCTGTTATCAAGCATTTCCACTGCTTACTAAATCTGTCCTTCAAGTTAATAGTTAATAGCTAAGTAAGAACACCGTTGTCTACATTAGGAATTAAAAGTCTATAGAATTTTCTGTTGCTAATTGAGAAAGAATAACAAAACTGTTCATACTGGGAAACCGTGCCTTAATTTCTCATTTTCTCCTGTGGAATTCATTCTCACACATTCCACACTTAATTCCCTTTCTCAATGGAATAGGTTGCAAGGTTTGGTATCGCAGTACAAACGGCACCACTTCTTTCTGATTCAGTCTCTTGCTGCTCTGGTCCTGTGAGAGAGTTCATGAGCAGCTGTTCTTATTTAAGAGAGCACTGGAGAGGCTGGAGATTATTTAGAGAGAGAGAGATGTGCCATCCTCTGTGATAAAACTGAGCTTCTTTTTACGCTTTACTGAGACCACCGGTGTTCCAGTATGTTACACAGGATCAGGAACATGAAGGCCATCTTGTCAGTGGGTGTAGTTGGAAAACTGGAGATCTTTGTGTAACCTTCAGCAAGTTGTTTCTTTTCTGTGTGCCTGTTCTTAACCTAGGTTGCTTTTTCATAATGTAAAGTTTTCAGAGCAAGGTTTTTTTCTTACGAAACATCCATACTTCTGCTGGGAGTTAGATAACATATTTAATGACTCATTTGGACATCTCCTGGCCTTCTAAATGCCCAGGCATGGACTGATAAGGGAGATGAGATGAGGCAGGACTCTCTGTCAGCTTATATTTTCCACAACCACTACAGTTCTGCAAGTTTCCTTCATTGCCTCTGCCTCCCTTGTCACTCTTGGCAGACCTACCTATGGCTGCGAGCATATCTTCATCTCTGTTTGTCTTATTACTTGTTACTTCATGTGTACTTATCCTTCTTTCACCTATATCTGTTTCATTTAAATGTAGAAAGAATAGAGCACTAATTTACCCTTGCCATCCTCAGAGAGATGTGCAAATGTTAACTGTTTGTTTGTTAGACCCTCTCTCTTTCAGATATATTGCTCTATTACTCCCAAACTTTTCTGCTGAACTAATTGCAACAATGTCAAAACCACACTCTCACGGTTCCAGAAATTCTAGAGCCGTCTCTAGTCATCCTTCACTACTGTACCTTCAGTTAACACTGAAATTTGACTTTTTCTTCCAATTTTTTTCTCTCTGCTTCCTTGGATATGTGTTCCACGCCCAGGCCAAGTAAGTTTAAGCCAACTGAATCTGCTCTGCTTTTACTGCTGGTCTGTACCCTTTCATGGTGCTATATTAAAATGTGCTATATTGAGAAACTCTTTGGTTTAGATCCATACCAATGTCTGCAGTATATGCAAAGTGTTTTAATCCTCTTTAGAGGAAATGGGAAATTCTTTGTGCTGGATAAACAATTCTTGTAAGCTTAAGTGAAACTACTTTTTATATTTTATTTTGTAATTATGAAGTTAGACAGGATAGTGTAAAAATCCAGCATTTATGCAAGTAATTGCTATGGTATGTCAAATGAAAAAGTTTTCATTGTAAAATACACTTTCTACTACATGTCACTGATAGGTCCTTTAAACCTTTTGGTGAGATTTCTTTGTTTCGGGCATGATAAAGACAGCTAGAAGCTGTCCATTGTTTGTTTCAGTATATATTGTCAATCAATTGTACAAACAGGGCGAGATAAGTGAGCCAGTGTTGTGATTTAAAGCCAGCAAGTCCATGGAAATGAAACACCTTGCAGCCTCTCCCTCCCTCCCTTCCCTCTCCAATCCAGTGGAATGGGGGGGAAAATCAAAGTAAAACTTGGATGTTGAGCTAAGGACAGTTTATTAATTGAAAATAAAGTAAAATACAATAATAATGGTAAATAATAATAATCATAATAAATAGTGAAAAGATAAAAAACCAAGTAATGCACAATGCAATTGCTCATTGCCCACTGACAGATGCCAGATCCTCCTCCTGAACCCAGGTCAGCTACGCTTCTGGGAGACTCCCCCCAGTTTATGTACTGGGCATGATGTTCTGTGGTGTGGAATATCCCTTTTGCCAGTTTGAGTCACCTGTCCAGCTATGCTTCCTCTCAGTTTGTTGGGGTTTTTGCATACTTCCTGACTGGCAGAGCATGAGACAAGGGAAAAAAGAGTCCTTGATTAAGGATAAACACTATTTAGCAAAACCCAAAACATCAGTGTGTTTTCAACACCATTCTCATTATGAATCCAAAACACAGCACTGTAACAGCTACTGAGAGGGAATAAATTCTACCCCAGCTGTAACCAGGACAGCCTCTATGCTCCTTGTGTTTGTGTATGTTCTCAGATTTAGCTGCTCTCAATCACCATTTCTGTTTCCAAGGTCTTGCACTCTCTTGTCAGGCCATTCCATACTCAGCACTGTTCAGCCAGAATCCAGCGTGAGCTCCCAGGTCTCTAGCTCAGATGAAAGGATTTCTGTTCCTAGAGATAGAACTGCTAGGAAGTGATGAAAGTCCATGAAAAATCTAACTGCTGCAATCCTCTCAAGGAAGGAATTGGTGCCCTTGAATCATATACTGAGTAGATTCTGTGAAATTAGTTGCTGATCTCAGTGCTGAGCTCTAATGTAAGGGAGTAAACGTCAGTGTTGCAAAAGTGCTGCAGTTCCTAGCAGCAGAAGAATGACTCTTTGGACAGCATAGGCACTTTGCTGTCATTTCTGACAGAGATGAGGTCTGAGGAGTCAGAGGGCAATGAGTGTATTTGTGGTATTACTACTATGGAGCTATTTCCAATTTGGAGTTAACAAAATGGCACCATTACAGTCACAAAAAATAGGGGAGACTTGCTCTGGAGTTCTGTTTTTCCTCCTCCCCCTCTTTCCTCAAGTTTTTGTGTGTATTTGTTCCAGAAATACTGCTTCTGTTCCTGCAATCTCACAGCTGAGTAAGGAACAGCAAGCTTTTATTAGTGTTTTCCCAGCCTTGAGGCAGCACAATTTATGCAGTTCAGTCACAGTTCATGTTTCACGTTCCCTGGAGTCCTTGTTGGATAACCATGTTGTACATTATTCTTGTATTATATGTGTGTGTGTATACATACATATATATAGACTTTATTCTGTTTGTTCCATTGCACTTAACTAACTGAAGATACAGTCAGAATTTCCCAGCAAGGGTGGAGGACTTTGGTTTTCTGACGCAGCCCACAGTGTGAGCTGAAGGGATCAGCGTTTCCTCTCCCCAAGCATCCGTGGGGAAACAGGCAATCCTCTGCCGTTCCCCCTTGAGGAATCTCAGGAGGAGCTGTCGAGCTGCCTCAAAAACTCCACAACAGCCACTGCGATTGCAGGCACAAACACACGAGCAGGCAAATCCTGTAGGCATCGATCCTGAATAAAGAGGTTGAGAGGGGTCTCTTGTATGGGTTCCACTGAAGTTTATTCAGGAGAGGGTCCAGGGACAAGAGATGAGAACTTGAGAGGGTCCAGGGGTTATGTACGGGGACAAACAACCAACCAGGAGAGGGCAGAGGGGCAGAGAGGGCATAGATAGACAGCAAACAGGCCAGTGGGGAGAGAGGGGGGAGGGACTAGGGGGAAGGGGGCCAATGGGGCCTCGAACAGCTTAGAACTTTCTAGAACATAGATATATGAATGAGGGAAAATACATATTCAAGGAGTAATGCGTAAAACTGTGCGGGGGGTCAACATGCCAACCTCAACTGAGCAATTGACATAACAGAACACGGGACTGTGGGAACTCACCATAAATGTGGGGGAGATGTTAGACCTCTGAGCTGGCCCACCAAGAGCCCAAACCTGCTCTTGTGCCCTGTGGCTCCCCGGTCACTCTGGTGGTGGCCCCAGCCACCACAACAGTTTTCACCTCAAGACTATAAGAAATACTAGCAGAATGGGAAGCACCAGAGAAGGAATTATACAAATGTAGCCATTTCTTAACAGAAAGTAATTTCCAAAGGCCTAGATTTTCCTGAGCAGCTTTCAGCATGGAATATTTTGGCCAGACTTTGGTAACAGTTCATATAAAAGTCATTCCTGCAGGCATCCTGGGAGAAGTGAAAGGCCTGGTGAAAGATGTTCCAAGCTAACGACCACAATTCAGCTGTGCCAATACACTGAATAAAGACTAATACAACAAGAACAAAGGGTAGTGTTGGTGAAAGCCAGCTCTCAGCTTCCCTTTTTAACTGTGTAAAATGGCCTTCTCAATTCTGCTCTTGGCCAATGAAGATGTTAGGAAGTTTCATTTTGTTTTGCATTCCTGTGAATTCTGACCCATTCCGGGTATTTTATTTTCATGCATACACTTGTCCGGTCCTTTTCTCTAACTTGGAGTATTCATTCAGGCACAGAAAAACAGAACCAGGTCATTATGGAGTGCCAAATTTGTAGCAATTGCAAATATCTGCTGAGAGGCACAGGGACAAGGCAGGAGTGTTTGACACGTTCTTTGACTCTGTCTCCAACATGGATGATGAACCAAGGGGGTCCCAGTGCCCTGAGCTGGAGTACCATGACTGTGAGAGTGATCAACTCCCAGTCAATCCTGAAGTTGTGCAAAATCTGCTTCTGCAGTTGAATATCTACAAATCTGTGGGGCCTGATGGGATTTCTTAAAGAACTAGATGATGTCATGGCAAAAACTCTCTTGATTTTTGGGCAATCTTGGGAACACAGAGAGGTCCCAGCTGGCTGGAGCTGATGAATGTTGTCCCAGTTTTCAAAAGGAACAAGAAAGAGGACCCTGGAAACTACAGGGCTGTCAGTCTCACTTCAGTGCCTGGTAAAGTTGTAGCGAAGATTATTCCGGGAGGTATTAAAAAACACCTGAAGAACAACACAGTCACCGGTCACAGCCAGTACAGCTTCATGAGGGGAAAGTCCTGCCTGTCAAATCTGATTTCCTTTCATGACAATGTAACCCACCAGCTGATCAAGGGAAGCCAGCTGATGTAATCTTTGGATTTCAGTAAAGCTTCCAATCCTGACCCTCCAGGATGCCTCTGGACAAAATGTACAGCAGGAAGCTGAATAATCATGTTATGTGATGGGTGAGCAACCAGAGAGTGGCTGGGCACTGGAACAGGCTCTCCAGGGAAGTGGTCACAGCACCAAGCTTGACAGAGTTCAAGAGACATTTGGAAAATATTCTTGGTCTCGTGGTGTGACTCTTGGGGATGGTGTTGTGGAGGCTGGGAATTGGACTCAACGATCCTTGAGGGTTTCTTCCACTCATCACATTCTGCGATTCTGTGAAATAGTGCATCAACAGCAGTTCTGCATTTTCACAGTATACCAATCTCCAACTGGCAAATGAATAATATTATTATGTGATCATGCAGCATGTTTCAGTATGATGATTTGAGTGGTTTATGGCTTAATGAAATCTGCCTCCTTCCAGTTCTGCTAAATATTACCTTAATCACAGTACTCTTTGTGGCTTTAATCTGCCAGATGCTCATTTTTATTACAATAAACAGGTTCAAAACTGGGCCTAGATCCAGGTGTACTGAGGAATTCATCTTTCTCCCCCAGATTTTAATGAAAATCCCTTGAAATTATGGAATCACCCACGTTCTCACCCTGTGCCATTTAACACTGTTATTTCTAAATTTAGTGCAACGATACATATATTTACATTAGTTTAGAATCTACTGTTATGTTTTTGACTCAAGGCAGAAAGAGGAGACCAGAGAGGCGAATACATTGTGCGTTTTTTCAAGAAGATTGAAACAATAGGTGTAAGAATGTTTCCCAGTATAACCACAGCAGTATCCAAAGACTCTTTAGCAGTACTATTATGTATCCATTTTTTGTCTGCACAGGAGATCACTGTGAAGCAAAATGAATGGGAATTTCCAGCTGCACTTTGCCTTTGTGCGATTCCCTTTATTGTCTGAAAATACAATTCCATACTTTTTGTGTGCCTTCCTTCTTGAAAGACTTTTTTTTTTTTTTTAAATATATCCAATAGCATTTGAGATTAAATAGCATTGTTTGAGTTATTTTAGGATCCTATTGATCTGCTCTGCTTTCTGCAGCGACTCTTGGGGTTTTTTTATTGCATAATGTGATAATTACCACAATAGGACTGATTAATATTTTTCAAATAAACCAAATTTTTTAAACACATTTTCGTGCATCGACTTTGGGCGTTTGGCAATGAAAAGCCATGCCATCTTTGATGAGGTGTGACAAGTATATCTTTATCAATTATATGACTTACTGCAAGCAGCAGTTCTCGCTTCACTCAGGTTCACCCTCCAAAGCAAAAGGCAGAGTTCATGCATTGGAAAGGGGCTGCATTTAAGGTGACAAAGTAAGACTTAAATGGCAGTGATTTTGTAATCACAGGAGTGATGAACCCAAAACACTTGGTAGAGTATCAGCAAGCAAGAATACAAAATTAATAAGACAAGCAATCCAGTTTAATGCCATTTAGATGTCTTGTGTACAAATATGTCCCAGCAGACAAGAGTAAAGCAGTATGATAGAAAAATACTTTTGCCTCCAGGCATTTTATCTGGTACTTGGACTTTCCCTTCCCAAGTATTTTCCTTGCAAGTCTGCTTTAGTTATTGACTAATTGCTTCCTGTGTTTAGTCATATCCTTTCCTTTTAGTTGTATGCTTTCTCTGCATGGGTAAAACTGCTGCAGACAGGATATTCTTCATTATAAGAATAAAGGCATGGTGAAAACAGTTTCAAGTACTTTGATACAGTCTGTGGAAACTGCAATACTTAAAAGAGATACTATTTCTCTACACTCTGGGTATCAGGTGCTGATTTTTTACTTTTTTTTAAGACTTCCGGTACCTCTTAAAAACGTTATCTCAGCAGTAATTAAGAACCTGAAAATCTTACACTGAACTTCACTTCTATATCCCTTTCCATTTTCAAGGTATGTTTTCCTGTGAGTGGCATGTGAGTCAAGACTTGAGAGTCATAGAATCATAGAATATCTCAAGTTGGAAGGGACCCATATGGACCATTGAGTCCAACTCCCTGCTTCTCACAGGACTACCTAAAACTAAACCATGTGACTATATCCAAGAGCTTCTTGAACTTGGTCAGTCTTAGTGCTGTGACCACTTCTCTAGGGGTCTATTCCAGGGTCCACCCTTACGCTGAAGAACCTTCTGCCTAATGTTCAACTGAAACTTCCCCTGATGCATCTTCATACCATTTCTTTATGTCCCATTGCTGGTTACCAGAAAGAGGAGATCAGCATCACCCCCTCTGCTGACCCCCTCTGCCCTCACTCATAAGCTTGGGATCGGTGTCTCCAAATGTTGCTTCTGCACTACTTATTGTAAGCAGCTGTCTGTGGTGGTTTGAACCTGGATTGATGAACAGATCTTTCAACCAGTAGCGCTTATCAAAATTTACATATTTAAGCCCTGTGGAGACGCAGGAAGTTCCCTTTTGGTTTGAGCCTTCCTGCAGGGAGGGGGGGGGAAATATGGGCACCGGGCTCTGTTCTTCAGAGCAGCCCCGGGCCTCTCCTCCCCTGGTGCTCAGGCACAAACCCTGGGTGCCTGTGAGAGAGCCCCTCAGAGCCGTGGGCAGCTGAGGAACAACCAAAATTTCTGCATAGCCGAGACCACCCAGAGCGGCTGCCGAGGAACCCCCCCAGCCCCGAAGTGGCCGCGCAGACCCAGCGGGAGCTGATGGAACTTTCTGCAACCAACTCAGCCTGTGTTGAACTGCAAGATAACATCAAATAACCGGCGGCATAAAGGGAGCGAGGCTTTCTCCATCGTAAAGCCCAAACAATGGAGACTACCCTGCAACATGGTGTCTTCAGGGTCAGAGAGAAAGAGAAAGTGAGTGAAGCTGAAGATGTCAGCGGGGCAACAGAAGGCGGAGTCACGCCTTTCATGTGCAGCTTAAACCTGCTTTCTGCAGACCGTGGTAAAGACTGTAATGTCACAAGCTGATGTTTTTCTCTTTAATCCATTTAAAAACACGAGGAGATGAGAATTCGGTATGCAACCTGTGAGAGAAACAAAAGAAACCACACCAAGTTACCCAGGAACTGTGAGAGATTGTGAGAAACTTTTAAAATTTCTGTGAAGAAGAGGGCTGTTGTTTTCAGACTGGAATTTATCTATCCTTAAACAAGAATACCCCATGTGTAGCCCATGTTATTGCAGTATAAAGGAGATTGTGATTTCTTTTCATAGAAGAGATATTTTTCACAGTGGCAGATTTTCTGGATGGGGCTGTTGCTGGTGCAGATTGGGAACCACAAGAAGCAAAAGAAACCTCTGTTTCCTTAAACAATAGAGAAACTTTTAAGAACTGTAAATGCTAACCAAGAATCATCCTTTATTATCCTTTGGGTGAGTTGGGTAAGAGGGAGAAGTGCTAGAGAAAAAAGAGTTTTGTTATTATTTCTTATTACTTCTTTTTACTTTTAACTCTATTGGTAATAAACTTCTTCATATTCTTTAAACTTGAACCTGCTTTGCATTTCTCCAAATCTCCTTTCTTACAGAAGGTAAGAAATGCGAACAAAACCGCTACAGTGACCCACAGTTTTATGTTTTCTAAAGAAACAACCCTGCTACAAACTCAGTCTCCTCACAATAATGTCTTTGCCTATAGGCATATTCAAGAGCAACAGGAATCATAAAATTGTCATGTTTTGAGTCTGGTGAAAGCAGGCAATTGAGAAAGGCAAGAGTCCAGCCTCTCTACTTGTCAGGCCTCAGAGAATCCACTGCACTAGTAATTGACTTTTTGTCCGAGCTTTAGGAAATATGCAATACAGTAGAATCCATTGCACAGTCAATTCTCTCTGTTTCTTGCATGCAAACAGAAATGAAAATCTTTTACTGCTTAGTATGTGATTAGTCTCCTGTGCCTTCTAAGAGCTGAGTTCATTTAACAGCGCTACTCAAGTTCTGTTAGGAATTCAGGTCAGTAACAAGATACAAATCCAAGGAAAACTAGGCTTGACTGAACCCAGTGTTCGTAGGTCTGCTTGTCATCTGAACTCTTTCAGCATCCCTGCAGACTGTTCTCTGCAGACTGGTTTAAAGAATTATAGAGAAATGGTTTTTTTCACTATTCATTTGCAGTATGTTAATTCTTAAAACCTGTTATGAGAATCAGAAAATCAGTGGAACTGGAGGCGGCTGCCATGGAGAATCACAGGAGTGTTTCTCACTAGATAAGAACAGTGACATTCTCTGAACTCATCTGTCTTTAATTAAGGGGAAAAAAATTAATAAGAGTGCAATCTTTCCATAAATAGGTCTTCTATGATAGTGCTGGTCCAGAATGATGACACATAAGCAAAAGAAGACTCAGCCTTCCCTGAGGAATGTGTTTTTCCACGACTCTAGTCTTCTGGGAAACATGGACATAGCACAAACAGTATCTAGGAAACATGCAATGCATAGAGAAGGTTTACAAGCTAAACCTTGGTGTTCATACGAATAGAGGAAACAGGTTTATGCAGGTGTGCATAAATGAACTGAAGATTTTAAGTGTGAATCAAGATAACGTTTAGATTCATTCAGATAACAAAAGCCTTTGAGTCTCAGATATTTACAGCAGGCTTTCCAAGAGTCCACTAAAACCATTCTCTTCACACCCCATTCATGCTCTTACCCATTTTTGTTCTTTCAAGAAACTGTGCTGAGAATGAAGGTACCTATATCTGTAACTCTCTGGATTAGAGGCTGCTGATTAAAGGTCCTTGTGTGTGTTAGCAGAAATTTATTACTGTTTTTGCAGCTTGTAGTTTACATGCTAAATTTGCTGTTGCCTGACTTTAGCAAAAATGTGCTGATTTTTAATTATCTAGGGAAAGTCTTCACTTCAATCTTAGCCTTCTCACAGCTGTAGAAATCTGGCTACCAGCTGCTGGGAAATCACGGGTGACAAATACAAGTCCTGAAACTGCAGAAGCAGCAGTTTCCTTTCCTGCCACCCCCAACTGCGAATGACTGTAATCCATCCTTGTTCTTCAACATATAAAAGCAGCTTTCAAAACCGAAAGAAATTGTTCTCATTCCTACCTTTGACATCCCTGAGCAAACATACTATTCTTTGACTTTCACTTTGTTACCTCTTTTCCCTTGTATTAATTTTCGCCTACATTATAAGTTACATTAATCTCCTTTTGTCTTTTTCCTGATGGAGTCAACATCCTGTGGGAGTGTATGGTTGCATTTTTTTTCCT
Organism: Falcunculus frontatus; assembly: GCA_013398115.1. Lineage (NCBI taxonomy): Eukaryota > Metazoa > Chordata > Aves > Passeriformes > Falcunculus > Falcunculus frontatus. The sequence goes on along the minus strand of VZRV01010291.1, from coordinate 1,361,407 downwards.
CTTTGGAGGGAGGGAGGAAGGAATGACTCCTTTTCTGGGGGGAAAATAAAATCAGTTAAACCCCTAGGAAATATATTCCAATTAGAAGGTCTTCCAGCCTGAGGATTTCAAATGTGCTTGCTGTGACATTTGCTCTTTTGCACTGTTCTGCTCACATTTCAAATCAAGATAGAAAAAGTGCACAGATATACTTTAAATCTGAAACTTTCTGTTCAGCAGCAGGAAAATCAGAGAGAGATGAAGGAGTGCCTCTTAATGCAACTTTAATCTGTATCTTGCAATCTGACACCAACAAAACTTTGCTGATTCTTGGCAATAAATTATTGATCTAAAACCAATTCTAGTGAGAGTTCATACTTAAAAAAACATAGTGAGGAGTCAATCTGTCCCAAACAGCTTTAGAACACCTTCCCAGATATGACCGTGTCTTTTGCTGCTGGAATTTTGAGAAGGAACTGCTTCTTCTGCTGCGAGTCATTGAATCTCCTTTTGTCATGGTTCCCTACAGGTTTGTAAGACACTTGCCATCACATTTAAGAACATATTTTTCAGGATCACAGAATCCATTGCTTGTCTAGCCTTTGCATTTCTCCATGGCACTCCTAACAGACTGTCTGTGACTCAAGACCAACACTCATGGCTGTTAACCTTTCTAGCGTGTCTGACAGGAAGAGTTATCAGATACTTGCTTGTGAGATGATCTTCACCAATAGATTTTCAATCAAGGGATCAGCAAATGAAAGCAAGTGACAGAACCTCTGCGATTTCAGGCTGTCAAAGGCGGCACTGCAGACAGCAATTTTTTGTATGTGTCAACAGGGAAGTATTACCACAGCTACTATTAACTATCCAACTAGATAATGAGGAAGTGGCCCAAGACCCATTAGAGGCATCCTTTTGTGCAATTGCTGAGCTTTTTTTAAAAAAACAGTGTTGATGTCAAGACTGAGCATTTCCATCCAAATAGGTCTCCTTCTGAGAGAAGGTTGAAGGCCTGATGTTATTTTGAAGATACAGTTTCTAAAAATGATGTGTCAGGCTCAGGGAGGGACAGAGTCCTTAACTTCTTTAGATTTCTTTTTGGAAGGGTACACTTCCCTTGGCAAAAAAAAAGACAAAACCAAAACCATGAAATCTGATTAAAAAGTAAAAGCATAAGGTAAATAGATCCCAAGATGTTGCATTAAGGTTTGCACCAAGGCAATGCTGATAAGTTTTTCTTGGAAGGTAAATCTGAGGCATGTGCTTTTTGGGAAGGAAAAGAGAGCCCTAGTGTTTTGGATATGGGACGTGGATAAATGTTGGTGGTCAGGGTATGCACGTTTGCCTCTGTGCAGCTGAGACACTGGCACCCCTTTGAATCATTTATAGATTCATCCTTTTGAAAAATACTGATAAACACCATATCTTGTCAAAGGTTTTTAAAAACAAATACGGAGCTTTGTTTAAAAAAACCCATTATTAAACCTGATTTTGCTTTTCAGAAAAAGAAACGTAGATTTTATGGACAAATGGCATTTTTAGGCATTCTTGTATTCACATCTTTATTTGTTTTGAACTGCTTCTTCTCTTTTGTACTTAGGAAAAATTGTGTCAGTACCCAATGCTCTTTCTTCCCTTTGCTCAATAAAATTCTTATAACGTTTCCTTTGTTGCTTAGCTGGGGTTATTTATCTTCAAATGCCCCTCACTGGGAAGAAGAACCTTGTGTCTGGTTCTGAATATAGATGATCATCTTATTCCCACACCTGTCAATCCTTATGTGTTCTTTATACACCATCCTCTTTCCCAGAGAACCCAAACCACTTTGCCACAAGAAAGCATGAGGAACTGAGAGATTAGGTGTTGTCCTGACTGCCGCAGAATTGGGAAAAATATGAAACTAGAGCTGGTATCATTTGACTCTCGATTTTGTACTGTGAGCACTGATTTAGACAATGCTATTTCTTTCTTTTCTGATAACTATGTTTTATGGTTTAAATCTGGTCCTGCCAGACATACCCGTCTGTTATCAAGGCCTGGTTTTCATATTACAGGTTGATTTTACATTACATCGGTGAATGAGAAGGCTACATAAAGTGCTTGTAAATATAGGGGTATTTCCCATGGATTTTTACGCACCATTGTGTTTGTGATTAGAATGATATATTTTGAGAGTAGGTAGAAAATAGAAATATTCCATTCTGTAGGAAATCATTCTTTATTTTTTTAACTGTTTGGTGAAAATTATTACTGTGAATGTTACACTGAAGGGTATTATATCTATTAAAAAATGTTAAAATATTGGGCACTCTGTAGCTGCTCAGCAAGAGGATATCACAGGTCTCTACTAGATCTGTTAGCTACTCACGTAAAGAAACTGAGAGCAGAGCACCCTGTCTGCACCCTGTACATGTGATATCATTGCATCAGGCAGTGGTACCTGCACAGTTCCCCTAAGCCTTGGCGTGAACTTTGCAGTTTCTGCTGCTTTAAACTGGCCACCAGCTAAACCCACAGTACCCTGTTTTCCACAGCTCCAAAACGATATTGGGAGCCAGAGCAGGACAGAACTTCCTGTGGGATTTCTGTGGAGTTATCTGCTTGCTCTGATAGTCTGTATCTGCTAGTGTGTGATACAAGGAAACAGATGAAGAGACTAGAAATATCAGAAACTCAGGCACGTGGTTGTGATCTGAATATTGTGGCTATGGCATGACAAACATCTGAAACTCCTTTGACCCTGAAGAGCAGAAAGGAAAATAAAAAGCAACCGAGTTTAGTGAAATTATGGGTTTTTTCCTATCTCCTGCTTTGTGAGAAACACCTCATTGACAACTGAAAAACAGTGCTAAGCTGTGGCTGACAGTTGTATTATTGGTCCACAGTGAAATGACTTGTGGAAAATACAGACAATCTTGAGGGGAAAGGACAATTATCACTTAGGAGAGAGGCCACTGATAAAAAACTCTATCAAAAGAACTTGGTTAAGGAGGGGAATGACTTGCTGAAGAGATAAAGGAAAAGAAACCAGATAGAGTCTGGGAAGAGATGAATGCACCACTTCTGCTTTTTGTGCTATTTTTTCCTACGTCCTCTTTGTTTGCAGCTCCTCATAGCCAGCTGCATTTAGCAGTCAGTTTGAGAGTCCAGCCAGGCAGGTCATTTGCAATTCGACAACACGGGTGTAGTGATTGCAACATCATGGTCACTCTGGATGTGCTAGTGTGAGGAGCAGGAGACATTGTATTTCTCCAGAAAAATGTTTACCTACAGAGAAAAAATGATGTACTGAGAGGAGTGGGGACAGCTGAAGCAGCCTGAAGTTAAAGCTGAGATAAAAATTTTCCCTGTTAACATCAGGAGAATTTGGGTTTTTTTTCCTTCCAGAAATACAGAAATTTTTCCCCTGACTTAAATTTGGCAAAGCTCAGGGGGAAGAAGGCACCAGTAGACACCTTTCTAACCTGGTTGTTCAGGCATCTATCAAAAGACAGATTTTCTCTTTGTGATCGAGAGCAGGAGCTTCAATTTGAATGTCTCGTCATGCAGAATGGCCTGAATACCATAATCTTAGACACTTTCATAGTAACTATAGAAAGCATATCCCCATCCACTCAGACAATCATATTCCCATGCTAATAATGCTAAGCTCCTGTGATCCCTTTAAGGAAAGAAAGGCTTTCTGCTGCTTTTGTTCTTTCTTTCCCTTTTTTCTTTTTTCTTTTTTTTAAACAAGCAGTGTGTTTGCACCATTTTCATACTCAAGCCCAAAGCCAATGCTTGTGCTCTAGCAGGTATAGACAGAGCCATGATGTGAACTTGAGCAGGAACTGCACACCAGCTCTGGGGTTGAGTCTGTGCTACACAGCACAGAAGACCAGCTGCAGCCTCTGATGTTCATGGGACTGCTGTCTTGCTGTCTTCCCAAGGAGAATTGCACCACCCCTCATCCATTTTTTTGCCTGACACTGTATGTAGCCTGCCCTGTGCTTTCACAACTCACATTTTTATAGTAAAAAAAGAGCTTTAAAAGATTGTAAACTGAAATAGTATCTCTTATTTTCTTGTTTTATTTTGTTTGGGAGACATCTGTGAACCCTCCTGCTTGTGCTTTGACTCTGCTGACCTGTAGCAGCCTTGTCCCCTCCACATAGGGTCTCTGTGAGACTGTGGCTTCAAGAAGTGTGAAATTTGGATTATTAAAATCCAATACAGCTGGGTTTCACAGCCTCATATTATTTTTCACAGGTGATAAATAGTTGTTGGTAGTTATATATCCAAGGACTTGTACTGGTTTTGGAGTTTTTTGACAAGAACAAGGATAATTTTGTAACAAAACCACTCCTTTTCATATTGAGAAGCACAATTTTACAAAAGGGTTCCTGAAACATAGATAAATAGGCATTTTTTTTAGGTACAAAGTATGAAAGTCCAGTGATTTAAAACCACCTTTTTTTTTCACAGTTTCCCCATGTAAGGGAAAAGCTGGAGAAGGAGGAGGGTATTCCTTCAGAATCTCATAGTACTGCTTCTGAGCTCTAACTTCACATCCGAAGGGAGGCCATCTGCACAAGCTGTTCCATTGACATTTTGATAAGTGAGATGTTCTCTAAGGCATTCAGGTGCTAGCAGTACTTCTGGGGGTAGGTGAACACCCATAAACATCTGGGTACCTACATGCTTACAAATTAGGTTTCCTGAGGATGGAGGCATCTGGAGATGTTTTGGATGGACAGGAGAGTTGAGGGCAATAGCTCCTCTTGTTAACTGTGAGCTGTGGATAAGATAAGGAGGTTCTGGTGAGAAACAGCACAGTGGCATCAATGGGCCTCTGCTGCAGAAGTCCCCTAGCAAACCACCAGCAAAGGTGAACATGACAATAATTTGGAGATGCGCTGCTGGACTGAAGTGACATTCCAGAAATCCATGCCCTAAGAAGTGGAGCTAGTGTAAAGCTGGACCAAGCTAACCAAGAGTGCAGGTTTTACCAGCATCAAACTGTGAGATGCAGGGAAGTGCTTGGGTAGTATTTGTTTAATGGGTATTTGTGCAAGTACTGTGGCTATCCTTATAGCCACAGGCACTGAGAGAATGTGTGTTTTCCAGTCTCTGTGAGTTGCATATATAAGTATATATTGATGCTGCACTTCCTTGACTCTGACAAAAGGTTTTCCTGTTGCTTTTAACAGCATAAAATTACTTTCAACCCTACAGTCATCTAAACTGCAGTAAAAGAAAGGGCACTTTCTAACTACTCCATCAGTGTTTGTACAGCACACCGCACCCCACACCCCTGAGAACATAGCTCTGCTGATAAAAGGTTGGATGCATAGCTGCACCACTGCCTAAGTGCAGTGGTAGCTGGGAGAGCTCCAGATTCCAGTATGCTTCCAGGTGAACAGAATGCACGAACAGATGTCAAATGAACAGATCTGATATTCTCTGATGCAGATTTCTCAGGCTGGTTGGAAATACTTCACGTTTTTTACTGCACATTAAGGTTCTTCTTGTTGTGCCTTGCCAGAGAGTCCCTGAAGATGGCCCTGAAAATTCAAACCCTGCTTCTTGTTTGATGTAACACTTACCAAGAAACAAGCTCTTTCCACTCCAGTTCACTATGGCACAGATTTTCTTTTTTTACCTCTGGACCCCTTTGCCTTCTCTTTATGAATTGCTGAAAGTTATATTAGAATCAAGAGTAACTTTTACATAACTGAAACAAAGTAACTGTATCACACAGAGAATTGAAGGCCTAGAAAGCTCTGGCCTTACAAGTGAAGAATGACTTACTACTTACTCTCCAGCAGGAAAGGTTCAGAGAGCAATCCAAAGTGTGAGAGCCAAAGCACATCCATAAAAAGAGCAATTCCGTTCAGCTCCCATAGGGTGGATAATACCCAAACCATAGAATTGTTTGCTTAGTAGTGATTTTTTAAAATGTGTTTCTTGGTTGTTAGCTCTCCAGTGTCCCTTTAATATAGATATAGATATATAGATATATAGATATAGATATAGATATAGATATAGATATAGATATAGATACAGATATAGATACAGATATAGCTACAGATATAGATATAGATATAGATACACGCAGAGGGGTTGAATGGTGGATACACTCACAGATCCGTGTCCTGCTCTAGCTTTGCATACAATATTTATATGGCTTCCTTTGCCATGTGTTTGATTACACAATCTTATACTGTATTTTTCATGATAACATCCCTATATTATCTGGAAATTCACTTAATAATAGTTTTTTGGTAGAGTGCGGCTTATAAATGACTTTTAAAAGATCTGAACTGGAGAGGTGCTGCTAAACACATGGTAGAAAGAGCCCTGTGCCAGCAGAACAGTCACTATAGAACTGTTCCACAGGTCTTCAGCTTTCACCCCCCTAGGCTGAGTATTACCCCCTCTCTGTCTGTGTTTCTCCTCTGTACAATACAGGTGGTAATGACTGCTCTTTCACTGAGACCCTGGCAAGGGCAAGGCATTCCCACCTATGTAGTTTTTTCACAGTGTAAATACCAGCTGGGGACACTAGCATCATCTTTATTGTTTCAGTGCTGGAGGTCGGGCAACAACAAGCAGCTGGTGAGCCCGCTGGCTGCAGTGGACAAACTCTAAAAGAGGAAGCAAGCCTGAGGTAGGGATGTGGTACAAAACTATCAAAAGCAGCACCGCAGCCCCTCTGGTTTAGGATATACAGGCTCACTACAGAGGCACATGTGCCGTCATTTAGAAAAACAGAGAGATTACTGAGTTTTCTGCATCCAGAAGAGACAAAATTTTTTAGGAAAATCCTGTTTGTCGCCACAAGATATCTTGTGCAGACATTAATACTTCTGAAGAATTTCTAAGATAGGCCCTTGGCCAGGCCCCTCGGCCAGGACTTGTATTTTTTTCCCTTCAGAAAGAGGCACTGTCCCGATGAAAGCTCAGGGCCAAAAAATGCATGCTTGCAGTCTCATAGAAAGGGCTTATATTTTATTTACATGGTGAGAATGCCTGGAAAAACTAGTGTGGGCCAGTAGAGCCGGATCACCCCCACCAGCTTTGCTGCAAAGTAGCTCTACTGTAAGAAGGTCAGCTCTTTCACACAACCCTCACACCTCATACAGGCTCTTCCTTCCCCTTGCATCTACTACCCCTGACCCACCCCAACTTTGTGGTTCGGTCTGGCAGCAGCAGTTTTCCAACAAACGTGTTCCAAGCTGCTTTGAAGCCATATTGAGCAGAATTCCCACTCTTCCTTAGAGTGACATTACTTTTATGGACAGACTACTTAATCCTGTGTCAGCTAAAGCTATCAGTAGGGGAGTAGGTTTTGTCTTCTTCAAATCGCTGCTAATTTTTCTACAGCATCAAGATTGAGAGCACATTTATTGTATCTTCATCAGTTCATGCAGCATCACATAGAAGCTGTTAACTCTTTTTAAGTAATCTGAAAACAAAACACTGTATGGGTTTGGCTTGTTTGGGCCTTCTTGTTTAATTTCCTTAGAACTCGACCCACATTCAGGAGTACCTGGCAACAGGAGCTGGTCATTTCTGGAAATCCCACTCATGTGATTCCCTTTGCTGACTGCAGCCTTTGTTCTCCCGATCTGTGGCTGAATGCCACACCATCCTGTTCATTATCAGGAAGGTGTGAGCTCAGCCAGAAGGACGGCACAGATGGAGCCCGTGCCCGGTACCGTGTCCCAGCCAGGCACAGCTCTGCCTGCAGCCTGTGCCAGGCCTGCTGTGGGCTCTGGGCTGGGAGAGACAGAGCTCTGCTGCACAAATGGGCCTTTCTCTCGGGGGCAACACTGCCCAGGGCCAGCAGATCATCAGAGTAAAACGGCCCTAGGCAAGGAAGGAAAGACGAAAGCAGGGAGAGGTGGTTTAGGAGACCTCGGCTGGGACCTCTCAGTCTTCTCTGCGCCGACAAGTGACCTGCCACCCTGCCCTCACCCTGCAAGTGAGTGTCATTCATAGCCACACAACAGACAGGGAGCCAGCTTGTGGCCCATCAGGGGCTTTCTGTGTCAGAGCAGGGCCTGAAGGGGCCCTGACTGCAGCTGCAGAGCACCCACCTCTGGGCCAGAAACTCCACCTTTCCGAGTAAATTCACCTACATCTTGCTGCTTCTTGTACAGATCGTTTCTAGGTTTGCATAATGGCCATCTGACTCTGCTGCCTCGTGTGTGTGAGCCAGGGTGATGCCTGGCTCCTGGTGCCTGGCTCCTGGCTCCTCCCTACCTGAACATTGCTAAGGTTTGTCACCTGCTCCGGCTCTTCCTGCGGCACCTTTTCCTTGTGATCTCTAGGAACAAATTGTGTTGAGTGCTCACTTCTGCTGTGCTGCAGACCCGGGGGGAGGTGTTCAGGGTCTGTCAGCAGAATGGGAGCTTGGTGCTGTTGGCTCAGGCTGTTTGGGTTAGGGAAACCAAGGTAATATCTGCAGGAAAAATATTACAGTCCAAGGATTTGTCAACATCAATTGATTCCTAAATTTGATGAAGGACTAAAAAGATGGTCAACTTGGAGAGTCTTATGGATTTTTTGGTTGTGTTTTACATCAGTTTGAAAAAAGATGATGAAAAGAAAAACAGAAAACTGTAAACTTTTAAAACATGGTGTATTTTAAAATGTCTAAACACTTCTGCGTAGCAGTTGAGTGCTTTAGAAAGGCTAGTACCTGGAAATGCCATGGAGAGATTGAGCAAATTCCATGTTATAACATTGTGTTATGCTTAGTTGATGAACATGATCAGTCCTCATTTATGGCAGAGGATATAGACAGAGAACCTGGAATACACTGCTGCCAGCGTTAGACTTCCTTAGTCCTAAAGGTATTCAGGTGAAGAGAATGAGCAGACCAGGCTCCAGCTGCATCAAGGCTCTTGACTCCGGAAGAAATGGAAATGTTACATGGAAGAGAACAACAAACCGATTATGTGTTCTGCAAGGACAGAAAAGTGGTTAGATTTCTTAAATCCTGTTTCAAATCAACCAAAAAAAGTATCCTTCTTTTACCTCTGGTAGATGAGGTTGGATCAGAACCCTGTGAGGCTGTTCCTGATTAATTCCTCTTCAGTTCAGACCAGCACAGATTTCAAACAGTACAGAGAGGGGTAAATGAAAATAGTTCTGACCCACTGTCTTGCCCTGGATGCTGGGTGTTGTGGAGGGTGGGAAGGATCATGGGTCAGAGATGACTATGTGGGAGGTACCAGCCAGCCCATTTCTGCCAGCATTTATGCTGCTCCTGCTGCTGCAGAGGCAGTTGGCTGGACCACTGGAGATCCCACACAACAGAGGCTTGCTAGATATTCAGGTCATGTTTTCAACTCAGAAGAAGAAATACCATACCAAAAAAAAAAAAAATACTTTCTGCTTTCTTGACCTCTTTACCAGTCCAAATTAAATCAGGCAAAATAAATTCCTGGCTGTATCCCCTCTCCATCTCAATTCCTGAAAGAAAGCAGTCTGTCTATAGAGAGGAGGTGAGCAATACTTTAGTTAATTCCTGTGATAGACATTTTGTGCCTTGTAGCCACAGAGTGGAAATTTGAAAACACTTAGGGGGAAGGTGATACTGAAAAAGATTGCCCAAGAAAAAGAAGCACAAAGGTCATAGAAGAACCTCTAGTAAGCAATAAGCTGCAGAAATGGACCAAGAGTGTGAATTCGAAATTTAGCTGCTACTGAAAACAGCAGAATAGACACCTACTACAAAATTAAGTGTAAAACGGTGTCATGAGTGATTTCCAGTTTCATGCTGAAGTCCCGATCAAATCTCTGGGGTCATTTCCAAAAGTACCTGAGGGAACCAGTAGTTCTTATTGTAGTAGTAGTAGTAGCTTCCACAACAGTTCTGAAAAATGGACCGAAAAATTTAGTCCTAAAAAATATTTCTTCAGAAGTCATTGCTAGAGTTATCCTAGAGCAAAGTTGCTCTTTACCTTAAAACTATTTCTGATGAAAGATCATCATTTGCCAGAGAGGTCCGTGAAGCTCACACACAGCTGCTGAATACTGAAGTAAAACTATTCTTTACTGACTTCAGAGGTCCAGTACAATAAAAATAACAAATTGTATCCTTAAAAAATGTTTTTAAAAACAGTAGTGAGAGTTGGGATATCCTGTCTGCAGACCGAGTCCTAGGGTAAATTACTTTTTAGGTCCTTGCTGAACCTCAGCTGCTACTTCCAGATTGTGCTTTTTATTCAGGGCTGGAGTATTTTGACCAACAATGAAATTGAAAGACTCAGTATCTTTCTGTGGTAATTATCCATCTCTTAGAAGCCTGGTAGCTGAAAGACCAAAGAGAGGCATTCAGAAGGCTAAATCATTATTTGAAAAGTATTGAAAGGGACAGGACTTAAAAAATATTTACCTGATAAAGCCCCTTCACAGGCCAGTTTCTTTCCTCTGTAATACTGTGGATAAACTGTGTAATTCTGTCAATAAAATTTATATGTCTACTTGAAGAAAGAAAAACAAGGTTTATTGCACAAATCATTCCCAGTGATATCCCAAAAAATACTTGTATTTAACAGGATGCTCTAATGGCTGCCTGTACAAGGGAGAGGAACACCAGAAGGAGCTTTGATCCTCTGGAAATCATCTTTTATATTTTCTCGCACAACATAAGACAGTTTGTAGTGTCCAAAACTGGGCTAAACGTGATTTCATTAGTGTTCCACATTCCTGTGAAGACTTCAAAAATATTGAAGTTAAAACCACCCTGAGAATGTTTGTCATGAGCAGGAATAAATATTCCAGCTGTACCTCAAACTCACGATGAACTAATCCATGCAGAAAGGTAGAAAGTCTATAGGTGGAATATCAGTTATCAGCTGGCCTAGTGCTATGGCTACTACTCTTTTTCTACTTGTAGAATTATAAGCAATCTTTACCAAAGATTTTAAAACAGAAAGTATGCTAATTATTCTCCAGGCAAAGAGTAATAGTGAGTTACCATTTCTTTTAGGATCAGCTTTGTAATTTACCTACGTTTTTTGTGAAATCTATTCCTGCTTAGAGCGGAAAGGCTTAACCATAAGGAAGTAAATGCAGCCTAAACACAAATTTTATTAGTTCCTGGAGTGGTAATAGAAAACATTGCTTTGCATTGTTTCTTACTGAAACTATATATTAATTATTAAAATGTTATATTACAAAGTAGCAAACACTGTTTCTGTTATTCAGAACAGAATACAGAAAGACACAGAACTCACAGGAAAAAAAGTGTACATTTAAATAATTTAATTTCTTAGAACAATTCTGTCAGAATAAAAAATTCCCTCATACATTAGTGTTTATTTATAATCCTACTATTTTTGATTACTAATTATAGAGATATATGAAACCTGCACCAAATCCCTTTTCCATTTCTTAAAGCCTCAAATTAAACAAAAGATTTACCAAATGAAGACATGTGACACCTAACACTAGAAATAAGTATTTACAACAAACAAACCAGATTTGATTTTCTAGAGTTTTAATAGTTAAAATTTTTCTGTGATTCTAAGTTCATATTCACCAGATCAGGGATATTTTTTTTCTTATTGTAAGAATGTCAAAGTGGCTTTGTTTCTTTCAGTCCCTAGGTTGTTCATATATTTGCTTTTGACAGAAAATTCAGAAATGACGTGCAAGTGAAGAGGATGCTGTGAAAAACCCTGTGCAGAACTGAAATGCTTGCTGGTGGTGCAGCTCAAATTCAAAAGCATCAACAAGGAGATACTAACAAAATAGCAAATCTCCTAACTTCACACATACAGATAATAGCCTGAGAAAAATGTTTCTGTATTTCATATCCAACTATTTGCTAAACAACTTAATGACAACCAGCACAAAACAAATCAGTTCATTGATTTGCACTCTCTATTGTAGTTAATTCTAGAAAACTGGGAAATTCTAGAAAATTCTGGGAAAAATTTGCCCGGTGTCTGTCTGGGGAGCAGCCATAGTCAAAACCAAGCAGATTCCCAGGCAGCTCATGTACCATAGCTAGAGCTCAGGCTAAAGCTGGGCACAGCAGTGCTTATAAATTTACAATCTGTTGGTCACGTAGGAGGCAGTAGCCCCTGCTTCAAAACTAGCCTGCCTTTGCTAGCAGGTTTCCAAACAGCTTCCAGCACGGAACAATCTGAGGGTCAGCAGTTCGCTCCCTCGAGGGGCATCCTTGCAATGCATCACACTGTATTTTGAACAGCTTTTCCTGTCTGCAAATGGTCAAGTGATTCAACCACATGTCTTGTGAGGATAAAGAGAGAAATATGCCAATGAAAAGAAAAAGACGCTTATGTTCAGGTCAGCCTGCAGTGTGTGACTGCTAACCACAAAGTAACTCCTTCTGCTGTGCTGTTAAGAGTCCCATAAAAAAAATTCATCTTAAACCAGAGCCTTGGTGACCAAACTTACGCTGTCTCATGTAGAGAATCAAAACTCCAAATAAAAATCAAAGAGTCTATTCCAATTCTCAGAGTTGCTCTCCCTATATTAGATTTAGAAACTAAAATGTACATCCTCTCTTACAAGAATTAAGATTAATCGAGAGATAGACGAACCTTGAGGTAACCACTGAGTAATGAGAGTAAAACAAAATACTACTCTTTTGCAGAAATAATGGATGTTTAAAGCAAAAATATTTACTGATTCAGCTGTGATACTGCATGTGATGGTTTTTCAGTGTAGTTTACATTAAAAGCCTTACAAATTATCACCTCATAGCTGTCAGCACACCAAGCATTAGCACAAAAAGATGTGAAGTATCTAATTTGCCTTGTGGAGCACCTCTGAAGGCTTTGAGCTTTTAGCTCTGTAAATAGCTGAAAACCATCTGTGGTTTCCAATTTCATTGAACTGGCTGACGGGGGAGAATCAGCAGATGTGTTGTTTAATCTTCCTTTCTTAGTATTACGTTGTGTAGTATTGGCTAACTCAGCTGGTTCCCAGCTGATTTTTCCAGATTTCTGGAATGGGGAAGGACACCAAAGTTTGGAGTTTCTTTTGTTTTGTTTTGTTCTGGTTTTGTTTTTTTTTTAATCTCCTCAATTTACTGTTCTTTGTGAGCATCTGGCAAAACATTGGAAGGACAAGGTCTTCAAAAAAACTTAATGTTTACCCCAGTCTGAATATAAGGCTTACATGTCCTTTGTATCTATGTAATGATTCTCTCCAGAGACTTGCAAGGAAACAAAACAAAATAAAACGGAAGTAGAAGGGAGGGGAAGAGACCTTGAGAGATCTGTAAGACCACCCTCCTGCTCCAAACAGGGTCAGACATGAGATCACATGCCGTTGCTCAAGGCTTTATCCAGCTAAGGTTTGGAAATCTCCAAGGATGGAAGTGGTTTCACCTCCCTGTGCTGTACGTGTTGGGGAATAAAGCCTTTGCTTCCTTCCAGCCTCGCTGGCCTGGCTCAGCTTGCTGCATGCCAGGGCACAGAACTGCCCTTGGCTCCAGTGGCATCACTGCTGGGCTCTGCCTGTCTGGGGCAGGGCAGCCCCATGCAAGCTGGCCCCTTTCTCACCCTGTCCCAGCCTCTCCACAGGGCAGCCCTGCCCTTGAGCATATTGACTGGTCTGTTCCCATTTGGGGTCATCTGCAGGCGACCAGTATTTGCCATGAGTGGTTTTTATTTTTTTAAAAGTATTTATTATAAAGCAATCAAGCCTAAGGAACTTCTTCAGAAATGTGAAAAGAAATGGAAAAAAAAAAAGAAATAAGAAAAAAAACCACATAGAAAGAAGGCAAAGCAAATAACTCCCTTAAATATGTAATTCAGGACCAACTGCCTATTGACAATTGGTGGTAGACATCTGAAACCTCATGTGTTTTGGACAGAATCTAGACAAACAATCTTAAAAAAACCCAACCCCTGCCCCCCCCAAAACCAAACCAGAAGACCATGGCTCTGCCATATAAATACATGCAAATAACCTAAAGGCCCTGGGTCATGTTGAATTTGTATGTGCTGCAGAATTGGCCACAAGAACTTGATGAAGTTCTGGAAATTTTCTTCCTTCTCCTAGACAAGAAAACCTGCTGCAAGATGGTATTCCTAGTTTAAAACCAACATTCTCAACAAGCGTTTCTCCCAGGCTGAGAGACATCATGAGAGGAGTTATAGAAGCTGCTCAGAATTTCTGGGGGCAAAAAAGCAGACACGCAGACAGGTATGGGCAGAAAGGGATCACTGGAAACCTCACATCCAGCTTCCTGTACAAGGCTGGGTTACCTTCGGCACCAGGTCGGGTTGACGAGGGCTTTATTCAGCCTGGTTTTGAAAGCTCCCAAGAGGGAAAATTCCTCTGCCTTTCTTGGCATTGTGCTCCACGGCTTCACTATACTCAAGCCAAATTATTTTGCCTTTCTCTAGCCAGAATCTGCCTTGCCACAACTTTTTACCGTTGCCTCTGCTGTACACTGCTGAAAAGACTATGGTTCTGTCTTCTTGATAATCCTCCTTTAGGCTTAGCAGAGAAGACAGTAATCACTGCCCCTGATCCTCTGGCTCTATTCCTGCCTGTACAGCTCTCATGCAATCTGAGAGTCTGAAGGTATTCAAGGGAAAACTCAGCCTGAAGTGCAGATAGCAATGTGCAACTTTGGCTCCAAATACCTGTCTGCACTCCTGCTTAGTACCAGCCCTTTGGAGGGATAGAGAAAGTGCCCATATGTCAAAGCAATGCTGTTCCTTGCTGTAAGTAAGGGCAGATCGTGCCTCCTTGATCTCCTGTGCAGCATCCCACTGGGCACGAGAGGCAGCCCCCCTGCGAGCAGGGAGGGCTCAGTGCTGGAGCAGAGTAGGGTGTATCACTTTTGACTTCAGAAAGGGTTTGCTCTTGGGGCAGGGCTGCAGCATGTGGCATTTGTTAGCACTGTATGTCTGTGTCAGACAAATGAGGCTCAGCGACTCTGATTTTTGAGAAGACGGGAATTCACACATTCACATGCATTTCACACAGCTTTTGAGTTTTCCACAAAGTCTCAAACGGAGGCAACATCTACCTTCATCTTCACGATCCTTTGTAGTTACGCCAGGCTTAGGAGTCAGTAGATATCTGCTATTATTTATCAGCAAGTGAATGTCCAAGGCCTCGGCTGTTTTGCTTCTTCAGTGTGCTATCCCTCCTATGCCAGGACCTCCCGGGAAGATCTTCCATCTGTCACTGTTAGCCTCAGGCATGGAACAAAACAACTTTTTTATAGCTTTGACCTTCCAGGTGTGAACATCCACTCAGCCTCCCTGATGTCTGTGTAAGGCCATCTGCTATTCAGAAAAGACTACTCACACATGTACAAGTGGTGGATACTCGTGGATGGTCCTTCCCCATAACTAGCTGCTGGGGTGTGTCACAGAGGGCCCGATTTCTGGATCATTGACCAACAGGGGTGGGAGGAGATAGCTCTCATGGAGAAACTTAGCCTTGTGGGCATGGAATTTCTACATTGTCGCCAAGGAAATTAAAGAGGTTTCCAAATCTCAGATAACTTCAAACACAAGCTTGTAGTCCATCTTTGTGCTCCCTCAACAGGCCGGAAAGAGGGGCAGCTGAATGCGGGATTTTCACAAGCATAGTCAGCAATCCACCGATGAGTCCAGCTCCTGCCTACATGTGTACTGCCAGCCTGGCATTTTCACTTTTCCCAGGTAAAAATATCACCTTTCAAATCCCACAGGCTCCTTCAGCTCTTTTGCTACAGGAGTTTGGTTAAAGAATTCTCTATGGACTTGTAAACATTTCTGCACCTCATTACTTGCCACTTCTGGATAGAAGTCTGCTTGGAGATTCATTAACAAAGATTATCATTGTGAACCATGACTAATTCCTCCCCAAGCACTTCCATCTCTCAAGATCATGTCTAGGTTTAAAAATAAATGCCAGATGTCCCTCTTTGCTGGTGCTTGTGTAAAGTACAATGGTAGCCTGATAAGATTATTGCTGGACTGATCACGTGGTTTGTGTCAGAGGTTCCAAAAGGGACTTTATTTTGCTTTACAGATTAGAGAAGAATTTCCTGAAAGCTTTACAGGAAATAGAAAATAACAAGCTTGCCCTTATGCTGCCGTACTGTCATGCTGGCAGAAATTAATTTTATGAATTTGTAAAAATGGAGGGGCCAAAAAGTAAACAAATATTGATTCACTTGAAACAAGACAGAAGAAGCTGTAATTTGTTGCAGTTTGCAATAGTCATTCTTAAGTTTCAGTTTGCAATCACTATTATTCAAACCAATTTAGAAAAGGAAAACAAAGCTGTTTTGCCTCCCCACCTGCAATGCCACATCCTTGGGCTTTGTTTTTTGCTGTTATTACTTAAAACTGCAACCTGCATAGCTGCATACAGAAGGTTAGGCCAAGCAAGTTGTACAGCGCCAGCTTAGGCGCTGCTCTCCACTGCTCGTAATTCAAGGACTGGTAAGTTTGGGTAGGAGGGGTGCCCCACACTGTCTGCAGCAGCCCTACTGACAGTAACTGAGTTGTTCCTTCTTAAAATCGCTGTGACCAGGCAGACTGATACCAACAGGGAATACAGTCTCTGTTTTAAGATGCCCATGAGCACATGTTCCTAGTAAGTCTTGAGAAAAGCCCCTACTGCTTAAAAAGGTCTTTGTATTCATCTGACAACTCTGAAGAGAAGCATGAGGTTTGAGTGCTTTCCTTACTGGCACCCATGGGAAGGGACACCTCCACTCCTGAAGTGGATGGTAGTGTGACAGTATGAAATCAAGTCTGGAGTAGTAATTTAGTAAGAGTAAAATTGGGAAAGAAGAAGCTTGAACTCTGAAAGAGGAAACAATGAAAACAGCAAGTTTGTGGTTTTGTTTTCAAGATGCAGACAACCTCTGAATGTGTTTGGTGATGCTGAAAGAACATGAAGCCATTGGGCATGGTTATAATTCATTGTCCTCCTGCATTTGTGATAAAAAAAATAGATATACTATAACTCTCATGCTGACCCAAGGCTGACTAATTATTTGCATCTTCCCACTGCAGCCAAGGTAAAAGTGGAAGTCAGGGAATGATGGTCCTAAAGATATATTTCTTATGCAATTGACTGTTCTATTGTTTTTCAAATATTTCAGTGATTTCAGAGGACCAAAAAACCCTGTGTATTTACTGGGCATTGCTATTGGTTTTTTTTTTTTTGTTTTGGTGGGGGTTTTTTACAGGCAATGTTGATACTTTGCACTGCAAAATTAGATATCTGATTTCCTGACTTGACTACAGAAGAATGGCAATATGCGTTGACACGATTGAAAGAGATTCAGAAAGGTTTCTGCAGAGAAAGGTAACACTGGAAAAAATTTTTATCATTTCTTTGGAGAATTGATTCATGGTTCCTCTCCCTCTATCCTTATCTGCCATCTCCTTCCGTTTTTCACTGATGTAGAGATGACCACATGGATTCACTGACAGCCTTGGTGCCCACAGGGCTCACTGCAACAAGCTTGAATTTGAACACCTCTGTCAATAATCTGTGATGCTTAATCTGAACTTTCTGGTGTTTGCAGAGGTAGTTTTCCCAATTGAAAACATGACTAAAGCAAGAAAACTTGTTTTATCCAACTATTTCAATACAAACTATTAAAAGAAATCTAAATCCTTCTCCTAAAATCTTCCTCTGGGATGGCCACTGGAAGACTTTCACACTCCCAATGTAACCTTCACACATTTTCAGGCTGTAAAACTCATGTTGGGTATCAAGGCCTCATGGTGCCAGATGGATACAGCAGAGCAGCCTGTTTTCCTTGTTCCTTTCTTACAAACCCCAGCTGCCACATGCCACCCTCCAGCTCCTACACAACCTTTGCACTTCCCTGATACCTCCCCAAGCAAACCTTGCCAGCCACCAAATGGGTTCTGTTATCAGATAATGGATATGTTGCTCTGTAACATAAGCAGAGCCTCTCAAGTTTTGAGGGCCTCTCAGACTGCTTCTGTTCTGTCTTAGATAGCTCTTTACCAAGTTTTCTTACCCTTTTTTTTCCACTTTTAGTTGGCTGTTTCATTTGTTCACTTTCTCTGGGGTGAGCCTTTCTGCTGCAGTGTTGGAGGCTGTTGCTGCAAGTAGAAGATGATGCTCAAGCATTTTCAAATGATGAGCTGGCTTAGACTTCTGCACCTGATACAGTTGCAAACTTTTCTCCACTCTACAATAGTACTTCCTTTTCACATAAAAATAATTAAAGGAAAATTCTTTTCAAACCACTTCTTTCTATTTGTCTCCCTTTCTCTGTGTCAGATCTCTTCTCCGCATTTCTTTTCCCTCTGAGATATTTTCTTTTCTGGGAGAGCATCCGGAAGGAGTTATTTTCCTTTTAGACCTTGGCCTTTAGACCTTGGTGTTCTCAGAGACTCGCAGGCATCTCAGGGGAGGGTATAACAAGACAAAGACCAGTCCCTCAGTCTAAGTGTGCTCAAAGGCTTTGCTTCTCTGGCAGGCACATGATGCTTGGCCCTTCCACCTTGGTGCAGTGAGGCAGACTGTTTTCATGCACATATGCCACGTTAGAGGCTTGTGAAGGACATGAGCATCTCTTGAAACAGCAGTTTGGACACAGGACAAGTGGAAAATTAGCTTGCATTAGAAAACACGGGCAGTGATGCAGGCAGAGAGGCTCTCTGCCTTTGCACATGCCCTAGGAACCACATTACATACACATAAGTATGTAAAAACAATAATAAAATATGTGATAGCAGGCAGTCAGAATGAGCCATAAAAACCAGCTCTTCTTGAAGCCAAGGCAGGCTCTGTCTTTCTGACAGATTTAAGCAGGATCAGTGAATCTTAAAAGCAGGCAGATGAGCACCAAAATCACACCTGCCATTCGTTGTGCTTTCACTGGTGTGGTAGGATTGAAACCCTGTTTTGGACTCTGTGGCAAAAAGAAAGTGGTTATGTTCTGAATATTTTCCAGTTTTACTACCTACTACTACTATTGCAGTTTTACCCAGCCGAGCCTTCCCTGTTAAACATTGAAGTTTTTTACTAGCTTCCATATTGTTCTTGTTAAGTAGGTCAAAATCATAAAAACATTGTCTTCATCTTCTCTTTCTTTTCTTTCTTTCTTTCTTTCTTTCTTTCTTTCTTTCTTTCTTTCTTTCTTTCTTTCTTTCTTTCTTTCTTTCTTTCTTTCTTTCTTTCTTTCTTTCTTTCTTTCTTTCTCCTTTTTGATGGCTAGTAAGGGAATAAACAGACTTCTGCTTGCTGTATTAATGCAATATGACTCCCTAATTGGTGGTTACTAGCCCCTTCCCCCTTCCTTCTTCACAGTCATCAGTTTTGTTTTCTCTCCTCCTTCGCACAATTATTCTGTAAGAGCAACAGACCACGGGTGACTCAATTTCCCCATCTTAATCAGTCTCAGAAACTTGTTTTTCCTCGCTCAGAGTACCAGATCATACTGTACCACTGACTTATGAAAGTGACACTGATACTGAGGTTCAGCTGTGTAGCTATGTCTTTATGTGAACTGGTAAGGAATCTCAGAGCAAAAGGTTGCCGTGGGCAGGGAAGGTTCAAAGTCACGCAGATGTTTCTGAAATGAAATGGTGTTGTTTGCTTCATGACATTGCTGCTCATTCCTGCTGTCTGTCCCTAGCTGCGGTCCCAAATCACCACACAAAAAATGAAGTGGGAAGCATTTAACTTTGTCCTATGGCATAATTCTTCCTCTGTTTCACAGAGATTTGTGCTTGTAAATGGCGTTAAAACCCCCATGAAGAGGAGCAGTGCTTTCTTCTTTTTTGAGGGAGTGTGTGTGTTTGCTTTTTTTACCCAGCAAAGTTTAGGGGGGAACTCCTGGGGAACTGCTAGCTTTTCACAGAGTTCCTTTCTCACCTGCTCTGTGGTCCTTTCTGCCTGTCCCCACCAGGGCAATCGCAGGCTGCTCAGATCCTCCAGCTTCTGTGGCACACACAGACACCTCTGACTCTGGTAATCACAGTAGAATTAGTTGAAAGACATGCACTGCAACCACAGAAGCTCAGATTTTGAAAGTCATTACACTCAACCTGCCTTTCCCTTGCAGCTGATCCCTGGGCCTACTGGAGGGCTGTTTTCTCCTTTTCACCCAGGGAGTTGGCCACTTCCTACAGATAAACTGCAGGAGACCTTGGACGTGTGTTGTGTCTGCACATGGACACCGCGTGAAGGTATATTGCAACTCAGAAAGATTAAAAGCTCAGCTATCCCTAGAGCCTGGATTCAGCTGCATGACAGCCCTCAGTTGTTCCCAAGCTGCAGCTGAATGCAGGAGCAGTGGGGAGACACCTCCCCATCTCACTTCCTGCCCACAGGTCCTCTACCTCCACAGCCACCTCTGGCGGCCAGAGCCCGTGTGCTGTGCTACACTGCAGAAAACTATCCATTTGTAGCTCAGTCCTCCAGGGATACTTAGCAAGAAGGAATCATCTGGGGGAAGGATGCCTTTTTAGAAACATTCAGAAGCTTGCTTTCTCTTGAGTGGAGGAAAACCCCAAAACTTTTATTTGTTTAGATAATCACCTTCTCACTTTTATTCTAGTAATCTTAACTATTCCCCTGCTTTTCAAACAAAGCATGCTGAGTCACAGAAAACATATGCTCTTTCAGTCTCTGTGTTTTGGGAGCTGCCCAACATGACAGATGACAGGCATTAAAGATCCAGTGGTTTCAGGGAAGATGAGATGGTCTGGGACTTCTCCCATATTGGGTATTTTGAAACCCAAGAGCCATGGAATAACAGTGATATACGGTTTGGGAACAATTTTTTTGCAGGTCAGTAAGAAGAGAAATGCATGTACAGTGAGTCACCTGCAGTGGCTTCTCTCTGGGACAAGGAAGGGCAAAGAAAAGCAGATTGAAGAAAAGCCCTGGAAATGCGCTCACTGTGATGGTAACAAACAAGAGTGCCAACATGTGTTCCCTAGGATCTTTCACCTATTGTCCTTTACTAGGAGTCTCAGTGTCACCTTGTGCCAAGGACAGATACTGGACAATGGCCACTGAACTTCTGCTGCAACTGTCCTTGAACCCACCATCTTTGCCACTGGAACAGCATGCACAGTTTTTGGACAGCCCTGCCATCACTTAATTAACAGCCTGGGACAACTCCTACTTGAGTTGTAATTTTGCCCTCCTTCCAGTTCTTGATACTGGAAAGGCTCAAGTAACAGAGCCCAGGTGGCAGCAGGACAGATGTCTGCCTGACTTCTCAATAACTGGGAAGTTGAATCAGTGAAGCCTGTTTTTTCCTGTGCTAATCTGCCTGGTGGTTGAGCTACTCTGTGAATGCTGTGATGACTAATACAGGCTGAATACATTGTCGAGGGGGAATGCCTGAGGAAGAAGGACACTATTAAAGTGTATGTTTTAATGGAAAAAGTAAGAACTGACACTACTTGGGACCACAGCCCCTTGGTCACATGCAGTCAACACTGTCAAAATATGTTCAAAACAACAGTCATGCATCAGTGGATCTTTGCCGTTGTGTTCATTGAGTGTTAGACAGTAAAATGAAAACTCTTCTCTTTTTCTTTCCTTTTCTACTCATGGGAAGCTAACAGAATTATTTTGCTTTTCATGCTCATGTTTGCAGGTTTACTCACTGGTGTGAACCTCGTGCTGTGCCTAGAGCCATTAGCACCCCAGCCCACTCCCCATTTACATTTTAAGAAAATCCAGTTTTGCTTAACATCTGACTGTAATTAAACAACATATATGATGATGATGATATTTCCTCCTGGGCTGGAGTTTTTCCTAGTCCACTTAAGGAAACTGTGAGGAGTTGCTTAGCTACCTAGCCTCAGGACCCAGAGTTTAGATCTTCATGAGAAAAAGATATCCAGTTTTGCCTTGAGGTAGAGATCTTCAAGGTGTTCTGGCTTCCGGAGAGGAAAGGATGGAATTAATGCATTAATTAATCCTAACTTCACTTACTGTTGATGCAACCTAAGAAGATCTAAATCAGTCTAGCTTCGTTATGATTCTCAATCACTTCCTTGCACCTCCACAGCTCTACTTGGAAGTTTCTTTTTGCTAAAAAATTGTTCCAGCTGTGAAGGTCTTTCTAACATACATCAAGAATGGAAAGAACCTACATCAGACACAGAAAGCAGTTAGTTCCTTAAATAGTCAAAGTGTTTCTTTAATGCAGTTTAGAAAATGGTCTCCTTTTGAAAAAACCTGGTCCAAGATAAAACTAAAGGGTGCTGAATTGCAAATGTTCTCAAGAACTACAGGATGGTCAGAAAACTTAATGTACAAGCACATAAATATTGATCTTTGTGCCAGTGTGCACACATTAAACAAGTGGTTTTTTGGGAGAGAACTGTACAAAGGCACATACACATTCAGGTTCCACCATGCCATTTCTTTTGCTTCTGTTCTGTAGTGTGGCAGCTGGGGAACTGCTTGGGGTTTACTATCTGTGCACAACACTGTTGCCAGGGGCTGATAACTGTAGCTGTTTGTGAGGGAAGATTAGCTGACAAAAACTGTGGAAGTGTGTTCTGGGCTTTCCCCAGAGAGGTAGTCTCTACCTTCCTTGTTTTTTTCATTTACTTCCTTTTTCTCAATCCAAATAAAAAAATCTTTTGGATGGAGGGTCTTACCCACTGACTTGCTAGGATTTCTGGGCACTGGAGGCTGCATAGGCATTTTGTGGGTTTGGGCTCCTTCCGTGTGTTTCAGTGGTTTTGAATGCTGTGCTCTGATGTTGGCCCACACACATGTGAGATCACATTACCTTGGCAGAGCAGCAGCCCTGTGGCAAGGGTAATGGGGGCTCTGCAGTCAGCTATTAACCTGACCCCTCCTGTAAATGGAAACGTGAAACTGCTGAACACTGCAGCTGCAGCACGGCTGCTGTCATAGCCCTTCCTTCAAACAGGAAAACCAGAGTGGTGGTAGCTCTGAAGTACATAGCTTGGACATCATCATCGTGTTTGTGTCTCACCCATATTTTGTTGGGTTTTTTGCCTGTTTTACGTCTGATGAGTAATGTGGAGATAGCTCTTAGAGCACAAAAATATCCTCTCTGTGATCAGCTGGGGCATGGAAAAAGAGACCCTGTCCAATTCTTGAACTCATTGGCTCTTCCTGCCCTTGGGGATGAGTGTTTCACTTGTGGGTGGGTTTGCAGAGCTGGAAGCCACCCTTCCAGGCAGGGAATCCCTCCACAGCCCATCTGCATTTCCCTCTAAGACTTGCCCAGGTCTTCTCTGGCTGCTGTCTGCAGAGAGTGTATATGTGGTACAAAGCCAAACTGGTAATTTCTGATGTTGGATGGAGCTGCAGAAAACACAGCACTTTTCCGGACTGCCTGAGAGCATCTAGTGCAAATGGAGCTCAAGCCCATGCTTTGGCTTTCCCTTCCCAAAAGCAGGGCAAGACAACCTCTTATCTTGGCCCAGGTGGGCAGGTGCTCATGGTTTCAACAGGATGTGTGGCCTGTGGTAATCCCGGTAATGCAGGCAATCCACACAAACCTTGGATTGCAGGAACCATTTTCAATCTATTAATGTCACAACAAATTCCAGTCAAAGTGCTGTGTGTTGCGTGACCTGCACAGGTGAAAAATCCAAATGGCGTGAGAGCAGCAAACTTGAAATGATAGTCCATGTTCAGAGCAGGACTTGTTAGTAACACCTCTGATGAGGGTAATAGGGTCATCTGGAGTCCTCTGGCATCCCATGGGGTCTGACACCAGCTGTCATGTTTGGCCAAACTATGACTCGGTCAAGGCAAATCAGCATTGCGTTATCAACGCGGTGGAGATAAATGACCTCAGTCAGAAGGATGGTCAGGTTTGGAGGCGAGGATCTTGTGCTTTCCCTGTAAACCAAAAGTGGACCAACTCCCAGAAAACAGGTGAGCAAGCCAAACCTGAATCTTAAGGCCCTTTTCATGTTTCAGCCTTTGCTCCGTTACCCCTCCAGCTGGTACACTGCACACACCACTGCACAAAGTGAATGTATGTTACATGGCATGCTCCAGCACACAGGTTTCTTTGAAAGAGGCGGATCAAAGCATCACAGAGCAATTCAAGTTGGGAGACATTCCTAGCACAGCTGTACTGTTCCTCTTCTCCTTGATATCTGAGCATAAACAGTTTTTGGTGTGACCATTGTTGTATCTTGTTCCCAGGAGCACTGCAACCCAGTGTCACACAAAGACTTTTTGTGCTGTGTTAAACCAGAGCTGGACTGCACACAGGCATTCCTCACTGCAGGAGGTTCCCTGCTCTGACTGATGCCGTTGCTCCCCACCTGCTCTCGGTCATGTTGTCAGAGTGGGTCTGGATTTCCCAGAGACCTGTCCACTTTCAGACATCACCTGATGAGTTTCATACCATGCTTAAAGTAGTGTCACAGCAAAGGGGTGCCAGGACCCAGGCCCGTGTCAGGCCTGTACTCCCAGCAGTCAGGATAATGAATTTAATTGTTGTTGTTTACTAGCTTTTTCCTTGCTATAAATTTTAGGAGCAGTTGAATGATCTGGGTGGACTTCCAGACCTGTCCATGGTCTGTCCCTTAGGCTCTTACAAGTGCTCTTGCAAGTGCTACAGGAAACACAGGAAGTAAAATGTGCGTTTGAAACTATCCAAAAGAAAAGAGGAACCTCTCAAAGGCAGTTCACAAGTCTGCAGAGCCCTTTCCCCAGCTGGGTCTGTTGTCTCCAGGAAAATTAGGCTTGCCAACCTCCTTGGGTCACTTGTAATCACTGCCCTCTTGCAGCTACCTGTAGCAGTAGCCACATCCAAAAATGAGTGTCCCAGCCTAGCAGAGAGGACTTCAATGTCAAGACCTGGCTTGATCTGGGCTGGATGGGAACCACTGATCTGGAGATGACAGGGCCATTCCCAGTTCTCCGAGCTGTTTTTCCCCTGCCAGTCCCATATTCACCCAGCTCTGAACTGCTCCCTTGCAGTACAGCCCCGTGGGAGTAACAGGCTTATGTTCTTGAAGCACTTCGCATTTGCCTTCCTGCATCGCTGTCTTTCAGCAATCAGCCAGCTGCAGGTATGATGGGGAAAAAAACCCCAAACCTTTTTCTTCCATCACATTTGGGTTTATTTCTGAATTTTTTAATAGTTTGAATTCAAGAGGATCACTAAGTTACCTACATGTTAACACAGCTCTCATAAACACTGTTGTTCTTTGTAGGCTTCAACACATGAAATATTTAAATATTGTAAGAAAAAGAAAATTAACTGCGACCATAAGGTCTGAGGGCCAGAGTGCCCTCTGCTTGTTTATACTGTTCAGACCTGCTAGTCAGCAAGACGAATTGAGCCCATAGGTTGCATTCCTGATACTTTCACAAACACTTGCTGTATTTGGTGGGTTACTGTCGTTATCCATCATCCCAAGCTTCAAAACTACAGGCACATGATCCTAGAAGCAGCAGCTTTCCAGAGTAATTGGGAAGAAAAAGATTGCAAATGAACCCCTGGGTGCTGAACCACTTTTCTCTGCAGGTAGAAGGTCCCTGCTCCACCCGCAAGCATCTGAGTGAAATGTGTGTGTGTCCCTGAGTATTAGTGGGTTGGTAGAGGAAGCAGGCAGGACACCTCCCTGTTGTGATCACTGTGCAGAAAGACTTTGGAGAAACAGAAAAGCAGAAAACCAAAGCAACTAAAAGAAGCAGCCAAGTGAGAGAAGTCATTAGGGAGGAAACAAGACAAGCAAAGCAGTGACTGGAAAACTGCGGCCAGCACATGCTGGTGTTCACAACGTCCCGCGCCAGGCCAGTGCGTCTGTTGCAAATGTTGGCTTTCAACTGCAAAATGAAAGACATGTTTATTGGCACATTTGAATAAAAGACAGCTCATGGTAATGGCAACTGGCCTACAGAGCAATTTATGGGATCAATGTTAGCGTGTGGTTAGCTGTTTTGCTGAACTGAGAACAGTCCTAACCTCTCTCTCTGCACAGAGATAGATATTTCTCCTAACAAGGTCTCGGCCACAGCACTGTAGCCAGTTTGGAGATGACTGTTCTGTCCCTTCCTGTGATAAATATTAATTTCGTGGCCGAAGTGTGGACTTCCTTCTCTCTGCTGGGCCAGCAGCTGCAACAAGCAATAACACAGATGTAACATACATTTGCTGTAGGTGTGAAAGATTTCCTTTTTTTTTTTTGCCTGCTTACATAGGCAAAGTTTAGAAAGGGCAGGATCTGGAGTTCCCCTGAATTTGCATGCAACAGACAAAAGAAGAAGTGAGTCCTGCCGAAAACCTGTTGATTAATATAGCTCAGTCAGGAGGGAAGCATTAATCTTTTTTTTGTTTTTCAGCACTGATGACAAAAATCGTTCTCTACTGTTTACAGGGACAGAATTTATGCAGCTGTTGCTAAAGCTGTCCTGAAAGTGACACGCAAAATGCTGTACTATCTCAGGCAAAAGGCAAGCTGTGTGGAAATCTATGGGGCTTTTTTCACAGAGCTGGGATCCACCTGAAACTGACCCACCTGAAGTGAGTCTAACCAATTGAAAAGTCATTGCCATTGACAGATCATGGTCTTTGACTGACCCCTGCACTGCAGGAGGATACCCTGATGTCTTGCAGAGATAGGGAAAAGATGTGCTCTGTGAGAAATGTGTGCTGAGAAGGTAGAGGAAGGATGGCTTCTTTGCTGAGAGTAGGCATGGCCACCAGGGATGTGTCAAGCAGGGGAAGGGGCCATTTGGAGCAAGCATGTCAAGGGGCTGCACTGGGTGTGTGCATGTGCCCTCACCGTGTGTATCCATGCTTGCTGGGCACCTCTTCAAGGAATCAGCCACAGGAGGAGGTTTTCTGACATATTTGTTCTTTTGGTTCCCTACGGCACTTTGTTTACAGGCCAGAAAGAGCAATAAGGATGTGTACCACATCAGTGCCAGGGAGAGGGAAAGCAGCTGTGCTGCATAAATGCCTGAGCTGAAGAGATGCTGGATAGACAGAGGACTTCTCTCTCCTGGCAGCCTTGGAGACTCTGGCTGTGCCCTGCGGAGAACCTCTGGGGTCAGTCTGGCATAGTTTTGCCTGTGTCATGTTTGCTCTCCTGTTCTGGTAGCCACTAAATATTTGATAGGGGTAACTGTGTTGGGCTCTGAAGACTTACCATCACTGTTTCACACAACAGAGCCTGGACTGGTGTCCTCACAAGGAAAATTAAAATCTGTGGGCTAGTGCATGCCCTGTGGCAGAGGGGGTATCCCACCTCACTGTTGGCAAGGAGACCTGTGTGCTCTGAGATGCTGCATCCCCTCTTTCACCTCTGTCACCTGAAAACTGTCCTCTTTATTGCCTTGGTCCCAGGAGCATCCCTGGGGGGCAAGGTAGGGGTGTCAGGGAGTGCTGTCTGCCCAGTGGCAGTGCAAAGGGACCCCAGAGACCTGGCACTGCTCCTACCACACCTTACTCATTTTTCCTCCTTTCCAGGTTAGCAATTCCAGCCTTCCACCCTACCCAGACCCTGCTCCCTGCTATGTCTGTCCAGGAAGGGACACACTCAGAAGAGCACTAATGGGCAAGAAGCCAGGGAGCTCCAAAATGCACAGAAATATGTACATTAAATAGCTCAAGTGAACCCTGAAGAGTTATTTCCCAGATTCTCCCAAGCCGTGCTGTTCTTTCAACTTCCCTCCCTCACCAGGATAAATCAGGCGCTTTATGTTGTATTTATGAGGAAAAAGCCTGATATTTACCTCTCAATCCAGTTTTCAAGAACAACATAATAACAATAAAAAATAATCTCTTGTGCTTATCCTGGGATTCATGTTTGTGAAAGGAGGTGTGTGTGGGAAGCAAGCAAAGTAAATAAGTACAAAAGGAGAAAGAAGAGGAGACAGGGAAATGTGTGCTGAACTCTGTGGTGTTTCCTCTTGGTTCACTCAGAGTCCCTTTCTTTTTGCTTTTTCTGTCCCTTATAATTTCAAAAATCTCTTCACAGTAATGAATTTGGGCTCAGTCAAGAAAAGGAGCCTTGTAAAAACCAATAACCCATTTCAGAAAGACCAAGTCTTTCCTATTAACAAAATAATTCACATTTCTTGGGTTAGCAAACTCTCAAACTTTTGGCCTTACAATCTGTTTTGTACTGCATGCCCTATAAATAGGAAGTTAAAACCTGGCACATAACAATACTGAGAAAAACCATACAGGTAGGAAAACCAGAAATATTATGTGCAGAAAGGTTTGCTTGCCAATGCAGGCAAGCAATAACCTGGGTTATTGACTTCAAAATATTTAACCCTGTTTAGACTGGTTGCTGTAAAATGTGTGTCTTAAAGGATGAGAGGGCACTAGCTACCCCAAACGTGCTCTGCTGCAATCAGAAACCTGGTGCAAGCAAACATCTGACGAAATAAGTATGGAAAATGGCACTGTTGCTAAGCTTGTAAGCCTCTCCCTCTTTTTGTCACCTCTTTGAGTCATGCCCACAACTCAAATGAAGCATCTACCTGCTTGTGAATCACAGCAGTAAAAATAAATAACCAAGAAGAACTACCGACAGAGCACATCCACCAGTTTTGTCATGGAAAATTGTCTGTTCCTCTAAAGGCAATCTAGCAGAGGCCTTTAAAATCCCTGTACATACACTAGGGCTGTTTGACCCCTGTGCAAGGAATCCGTTCGTTCGGCCGCGCCTGCCACGCACTGCGCACGGTGGGGCTGAGGGGATGGCCTTGGCAGCAGATGGGGCACAAACAGTGACATCCTGGGTGCGCCCTGCCAGCTCACCCAGAACCCACTGCTTGCTGGCTCTCAACCCCAAAATACTGCACTTCTGGGGCTTGCTTTTCAAAACACCAGCCACAGCCCTGCTACAGCCCAAATAAGTGTCTGGGGGACTGTGTCATGCAAAAACCTCATGGGAATGGGGCATTGCCCCTGCGCATCTGTGAAACTGCTACCTTGCTGTTTGGCACTGGCAAAGGCTGCCTAATAACCACCCCGTGGAAATTGAACCCACAGGGATCTCCACACATGGGAACACATCTGATTTTCTAATTTCCTAATTTCCTGCCCTGAGATGGTGTTTGCACACCACATCAGAATTATTTAAGAAAGACTCCTTTTGTGTTTGAAAGTCAAAAACTTGAATTTCATCAGATTTGTCATTTTATAGATATAGAATTCATTATCAACTCCTAATGTCTATCCCCCCCCCCCCCCCCCCCGCCAGATATTTTTCAGCAAAAACATGGACAACTTGGTAACCCCCAAACAGGCACACAGATGGTGTTAGAAACAATTTTTCAGCAGCCATCTATCAGATAAGTCCCATGCCTGACTTTGAATGCACACAGTTGAGGCACCCTCAGAATTCAGTGCCTGGAAATGGTGAATATCATGATGTGCAGAGTACACACTGCAAATCCAGACTGGCAGGGCCTAAGGCTGTGCTCCTTGGTGTGAAGTTTAAGTCCCCAGGTTTGTGGCAGCCTCAAGAGTGGACCAGGCAAAGCAGACGATGCTGCAGAGCTGTGAACACACACCTGTGTAAATAACCCCACATAACTCCTTGCTGCCACCATCAAGCCAGGATGATAATTTCACTGTTCTTCCCAGGGATCAGTTCCATTCTCATCCTGGACTAGTCAGGTCCATGTCAGGTAGTTTTGAGCCATCTGGGAAAGATCATCCTTTCTCTCTCCTCCTGAAAGCTTTGGTCTTTCAGGGACACTCTCAAGGAGCAAGTGATTGAGGTTTCCCCCTGGAGATCGGCCCGTACATCTCAGACATGCTAACTCAGGACAAGCAGCCAGCTGCAGAGGTGGTCCAGAGGGAAGGCAGTTGCTTGCTCCCCATCAGCCACTCAACTTTGCACTTTTTTTCCACAATTCTGAACACATTCACTGAAATCCTTGTTGAAAGCATCACTTGCCAGTGGAATATGGCCATGCCCATTTTGACCTCTCTGAAAAATATGGCCTGGGAGAGGTTCATTTCTTCATGCATATTAATTGATTGTATGTCAGCCCACCCCTAAAAACACTACTGGTAGCAAACGGTGAAGAGGAGCATCTGGTCTCCTATGCTTCTTTTCTCCAGCATCACTAAACACGTAAGGACAAACAGTGGGTTTCAAGTTCAACATGTTTTACACTGTGAAATTGCCAGGCATGCAAGTGCTGTACACTCTGATGTTATGTCAGCAAACATTGTTATTTCAGGTCAGGTGGGCAGTAATTTTTATTTTAGCTGCTTCTTTAAGTATTAAACATTCTTGGGTGTATGGTGTTCATACAGAAAGCAACTCTGAAAAGGGTTGGTGTTCTGTAGAAGCAGCTAAAAGGTGGTGTTTCTGAGAAATGCCACAGAAGATCAAAAGGGCAGGCCCTGAGCTGCTTATTAAAAAGCCTGAATGTTCTCCTAAACTTTAGCTACCCACTTACATCTCTTATGTACGTGGCATTTGTGTATTTTTAAGAAGTTGTTGAACAATGAGAATAAAAAAGCTTTGCAAATAATTGTTTTCTGAACACACCCATAAGAATTGTCCAAATAACCGTATTTACAGTCCACTGTCAGTGACCAGCCTGTCCCTGAATCTAAACCTCACCTTGCTACTGACATCACAAGAGGAGAATACAATGCTGTGGTTCAAAGGTTTTAGAAATGACAAATATTGTTG
This sequence comes from Falcunculus frontatus, assembly GCA_013398115.1. NCBI lineage: Eukaryota > Metazoa > Chordata > Aves > Passeriformes > Falcunculus > Falcunculus frontatus. Next base: position 1,330,808 of record VZRV01010291.1, on the reverse strand, counting down.
GGCTGTTTTCCTTCCTCTGTCTCTCCCTCCCTCCATTGTTCTCAACTTGCAGGAACCTGTTAGGTGAAAACAATCAAAATCTTAAACACTGCTGACAGAGAAACTTCTCCCGGTCTCCCTTACTGCCACTGCAGATATCAAAGAGCTGAAAAATATCTTCAATGACTAATAAAAGAATTGACAGAAGAAGTAATCACAGCTGGGATATTAGGCTGGGATGGGTGCTTCCAGCTCAAACCTCCACCAAAATAAGGGAGCCTTTTCCTTTTCCTTTTCCTTTTCCTTTTCCTTTCCCCTCCCCTCCCCTCCCCTTCCTTTCCTTTCCTTTCCTTTCCTTTCCTTTCCTTTCCTTTCCTTTCCTTTCCTTTCCTTTCCTTTCCTTTCCTTTCCTTTCCTTTCCTTTCCTTTCCCTCCTCCCCCACAACTCCGAAGCACTCTGAATCAAGGACAGGCTTGACTTCTCTGCAGACATTTGTCTTCCGTTTTGTTTCAAGCTTCTGATTTTCAAGCTGCAGGAACACAAAGTGTTCCACAACAGGATCACATGCTCTAGTACTTATTTTTCCAAATGGTAGCTGCTGAGGCTTACTGTGTTCCTGGAATTGCTTCATGCATGAAATCAACACTGAAGTTCCTGCTGGCCAAAGTTTCTGCCTCCAACTGTGGTTTTAGTTCATCAAGATCACAGCATTGAGCAGGGAGCTCAGCAATAGGATTCTGTCATTTGTTCGAAAGGCACTTGGGTTAAAAGGTGTTTCCATAATAAGTATTTGAAGATAGACACGTGGAGGCCACCAGGAAAATCCTCAGTGCCCTTGCACTAGCAAAGAAGCAGGGTGTGAGAGGAAGCGCAGGCATGCAGGGAGCACTTTATCTCCTTTTCTAGGATGTGTTTTATGAGAGCAAGCCCTATTTCCACATCCAAACCTCCTGGTGTCTCAGTTGGGAAAGAAGGACAACACCTAAGAACTGACTAATGGAAGCAGAATCAAACCTCCACCTGACTTTTCAGAATCTTGGGCATTTTGCCTCTCTGCTACAATGCATAGAGACACAATGAGCCCAAGCCCTGACTCCTCCCAACCTGATCACCAGCTGAGCATGTGTTTAAAGGCTGTGCTTCACAGTAGTAAGGGAGCAGGCCAGGGATCTTACTGGCATGGAAATAATCATGTAAGTGATGAAATGCCAGTGTTCACCTGACACTGTTCCAGGGTGGTGGTTATTGCACAACCCTGACACAATGCCTGCCAGGGTGCTGATGCTTTGGGATTACTTGGAAAAAGACACTTTTGGTATGGTACAAAGTTTCTGGGGAAAACTGCTTCAAAATACCTGCCAGTAAGGATGATGACTTGGGATGAATGGCCCACAAGGTAAGCACACAGTAATAATCTTTTCTGGAAGAAAAGAAATTATGTAGCTTTCTTGGAAAAACTCCTGAAGTCCACTTTAAGCAAGGGACAAAAGTACAATATTTGTGCAACAGGAAAGGTGGAGAAAGAGTGAAACAGAGACAGCCAGGAAAACTTCCTTACTTGGACAAGAGTTTCAGTGTAACTATTCTTTCTTTTTTTGTTTTTTCTCTCTCTCCCTCCCTCTGACATATGATCTTACTGGTTCAGCAGAACTACTACTGAGTGACTTCAGCTGCTGCCTTTGAGATGGTTTTAATCACGAGGCCTTTAGCTGGTAGCCTGCCAAAATCGTTCTGTCACCTTCATCCTTTGGCAGATCACAAGGGCCACACCAGCACAAAGCACAAGCTGGAGCAGCCCTGTGGTCACTCGAACTTGCACTGGTGAAGGCTTCCCATGGAAAAGCCACTGCACTGCTGGAGCACACAGCTCTGTCTGGCCCCAGGACGCAAACAGCAGGATGGTCAGGGAGAAGTGACAGACAACATAATGATATCCCTGGAGCCACTGAGAACGTGGCAACACCAGCAAATTCCTGCCTTGCTGCTTAAAACCAGTTCCATGCACTTCGTTCCTGTACCACAGTGTTCTTAAACCTCCAGTAAGTAAAACCACAAAAGGTAAAGTCTAACCAAAATGAAAAAAATCTGCAAAAAGTCTACCGTGTGAACTTCAGCATTTCCCAGTACATGTTAAGAAATATTTGTCAGACAAAAGAACTAAACTAAAGCATGGTGAGGCCTTCAGGATTGGTTTAGGCAGCACTTTTAATCAAGCAATTTTACTGACATCCCTACTAGGGCCTCTTAACCTGGGTCTGCCACACTTTTTCGTAAGAACTGCCTGTAAGCCACAAGCTCAGGATGCTGTCCTAGTGCAAGTGAGAGGTTTCTGTCCTGGCATGGGACAGAACAGAATCTTGCCGTTTGTTTGAGGCAGGGAACTCTTCAATACGCAGACCTGAGGGAAACAGGCGGGTAACTCCCAGGAGATTCAGGGCTGAGAGACAGGAGCTGAGATATCATGCTTTCACAGGGAAGCTTGCTCATGTTACTGCTTCTCAAATGGTTGGTGTATTGGTAAGGATAGCAAAGGATGAACGGGAAAGGATGCACGGGTGTTGTCCCCAGAAGAAACGTAATACAGGCCAGACAAATAATGGATTCAGACCTCATGGCAGAGGATGGGCAGGGATGGGCACAGGAGGCTGCTAAAAGCCAGTCTGCACCCACCTTTGCCACGGTCAGCTGCACCCCTGTAAACAGCCCAAACCCCCCTTACACTCTGCTGTTTTCTCCCTACCATCCTGCTTCTCTGCTTCCGCATCACTGCAGTGACATGAGGTTCCCCTGTGTGGACAGGTCAGCTGGCCAAATTTGTTCTTGCACAGGGCCCAAACCCAAGACACACTAAAAATGGTTGCTGACACCCAGGGTCAGGTATGAAAACACTGATGCATCCTACAGTCAAGTGCTGTGTGCCTTCAAAGCATGGCACGGACATTTCCTGCTGCTTAGCCTCCTGCAGTCCAATAACCAAAGGAAATCATCTAAGCCCTGTGGTCTCCCAGAAGAGCTGAAATTAGGTCAGCCTGGGGCCTCTACATTACCATGGGTTGTTTCAGACGGATGATGCTTCTTGAGATGTGCCACCAGTAACAGTCCTAATCTCCTGATACTAAGAGAGGCTCTGCTGACCTCCAGTCTTCCTCATCCATCAGATACACCAGGGCCCACCCAGAAATTTGAGCAACATCATGGCTAACTCAGAGATCAAAAGGGATTAATGTTTGCTGCTTTTCTTGGAGAGATCTTCAAGCTGCCAGTCTTTCTTCGGTAACCTGCGCTTGGATTGAAACACAGTATTTCTTGAGCTGCAGACACACCAAGAACTGAAAATGGGTAACAACACCTCCCTTGATTCTGCCAGGCTGCATCATCCCACACCCATGGTATTGAGCCACGCATTGAGTCATTCCAGGGAGGTGTCAAGCCAGTACAGAGGTGTCCAGAGGTGTGTGCAAAATTCTGGTGCTGAGAAAAAAATAGAGTGAGGAAGAAGAGATGCTGTCAAAGTGCAGCAATTCCTTTTTCCATTAAGTCAATTAGGCAGAGTCAAGTAAATATTTTTCCAGGTAGGACTCTCCTGCAGTGTGCCAAGAAGCAATTGCACATCCACTGAGTTGCATCAATCGGGCAAAGGGAACCTGGGTATCCACAAAGGGCGCTACAGAAGTAATGGAAAAAGACATCACTACCAGGAGTTGTAGGCAAACTCATTATCCATGATGAGAAGTTCAGCATCTGGAGGAAAGAAGAAATAGGATTTTTACATCTTTTCAGACTGCTTTAAAATGTTTCACCTGCTTAAAAAGATGCTGGATTTCCTGTTTTCAACACTCTAGTGTGTGCTGACTATTGCAGCTCTCTGTGTGTGGACTTCCCATCATCCATTTTTGCATTAAAGAAGGATTTTTTCCTCATAACTCAGTAAGATGCTGAAAGCCCCCATTGTGGGAAAAAGAAAGAGCAAAGCACTGTTTTGCCAGATTTCCTATTTCATGTTGGAGTAATACAGAGAGAGAGCCCAGCCATAGAAACACCAAAACATCGATTTTTCATGTTTCTTCCCATATTCTGACCCTCAGATGTAGGTGAACAAGGGTGGAGAACTAGTGAAGGAGGAGCAGATGCTCATACTAGTGTAATGTCAGCATTAGGGTTCCACAGCACCCACTCAGAGGAAATCCACACGAGTTTCAGGGTACCTGTTCATCTCCCCGCAGCACTGCTGCTGGGTCTGCAGACAGCTGGAAAACTGAGATGGTGGCATCCGTCAGGGACAGGGACAGGGCAAGATCAACAGAAGTTGCTCAGTCCCCTGAGCCCTCCAGGGCTGGTGCAGAGGCTGGGTCTTGTCTGTGAGGTATGTTCAGGACAGACACTCCTGTGCCCCCAGGAGCCTGGAACTACCAAGCACAAATGCTGGTACAGATATCACTTGTAGGACTTACAGGCTGAGCATTACTCTTGTGGCCCCCCAGCCCTGTTTCCCAAACAAGATGCAGAATCAGGTTGAGGAGAAAAAGGAGGTGACATTAAGGGGAGTGGATGGATGAGGGGATTCTGTGTGAGGTAAGAAAGGTGGAAAGAGGTATGGAATGCAAGAAGAGCAGGGGGAGCAGCAATCCAGAGCAGTGTCCTAATTTGTATGGAGACCAGCAGATGGAAGGTAAGGGTCTGTGTGCATGCGTTTAGCTGATGGAAGCATGAGATAATGTGTTATTAGCTTGGCCTGTAAAAAGAGGATTTTACACAATGTTGTTCTTGTCACAGGCAGAGTGTGTTCTCTGACATTCACAGCAGTCTGGTTTATATTCAGTGATTTCACACAAATGTTGGCAATTATCATCTTTCATTCTTGTGCTCAATGTCAGAAACAGTAAGAGGTCTTAATCAGCTGTTGATGACTTGTGCAGGGTCTAGGTTCATAATACTCAGGCTCCTGGTATGGCTTTTCCTATTTAAAATAGTATTACTTTAATAAGGAAAATACCATTAAATAGAGAGCCAAAAAGCTCTTAAGTGTGTCCCTGGTGATACAGCCATGAAGAAACAGATGTATGCTGCCTTCAAATAGCATCACACAAAAAAGTTAGCATGGAAATACAATAGTGGAAGAACAAATCAGCAGAATCAGGTATGCTGCTATTTGTCCAAAAGTGGGAAAAATAAATCAACAAGAACTGAGGGCCAGAGAGGCAGAGGAAAAAAAAATATTTCTCCAGAGTAACACAAGGTGCTGCTGATACAGTGAAGTCTATCCAGCTGGGGTAAAAACCAGGGATTATTGCACAAGGAAGAGGGGTCTCAAGAAAAGCCTGTAGGAGATCCCAGAGGTCCAGAGTAGCCTGACAAGACAGTCTTACACCATACACAGCCATTGCAGTCGTCTGTCTCTCTGCCTTCTACGTGTCGTCCACAAGTCCTTGTCCAGAGTTATCACAGCTGCAGATCTGGCTGCCTTTTCACAATGGGTCCTATTTAATATTCAAGATTTTATTAAAACAGCCAATGGATGGATCAAGCTTATTGCAGGACTGCCTTGGATCAAGTGTGGTTGGAAGTTGAGAAATGGAAGAATAATTGTGCAAATATGTTGTCTGAGCAAATGTGGGTTTTGGAGGAAGACTTACAGTAGTCCAAAAGAGGGGCTATGTGTTCCTAGGTGCAGAAAATGCGCAGACCAACATAGTCTGAATAATTTCACTTTGGGATGGTTTGATATCACAACAGGTGAGGTAAAATTCTGCCTTGTTCAGGCTGATCATGGTCTCTTATAATTTCACCAAGAATTTATTCCTGCAAGCTTTATAAATACTAGCTATTTTAGTCTCACTTACCCTCAGAAGATATTTCTTCAGCTTCATGTAGTTTGGATTCATGATATTTATTTGCCTTAGATGCATAAGGATTTTTTCACTTTGCATTTTGTCCTCTAACTAAAAATTCCTCCCTCCTGAAACTGCAGAGGGCCACGGGCAAAGAGCAAATACGCTCATGCAAAATTCATCACACCTGCATTGCTTCTGGTGCGTTCTAATGGTTTTGCCTGTTAGCTGCAACCAGACACTTCTGTCCCTCGGTGTTCAGACCAGACTGTGAGCCCTGCCTGCTGGAAGAAACACACCGAGAAACACTGTGCCACCTGCTCTGCTGGGACCGCTTCATTTCCAAGGCCAGTGTTATGTAAATAATAAATAATAACTGCAGGTGTCCATTTCTGCCAGGGCCGAGGGTTCTTCTTGAGTCCGTGGAAGCATCTTCACAAAAGCATCACCCTGCTTTTCTGTTCTCTGCACAGGTGAGCAGTGAGAGCAGAAAGCACTCTTGCAAAAGGCAGATGTTAGAAGCTGGCAAGGTGGCAGGAGGACAAAGTCTCTCTTGGCTCACCATAAATGGAGGAGGGTAAAGGTACCTGTAGCTAACACTAACTTGCCTGAAAAAAGGCTGCAGAGCACTGTTGTTAACACATCAGGTGTTGGTCCTTTGTCATGACTGGAGGAACTGGCAAGCCCCAGAGTGCAGAAGGACAGGTGCTGAATGGGATGTTTGTAAGGATATGATGGCAGCGTTGGCTAAATGGTTCAGTAATGATGGCAAAGTCCACAACCATGTGAGGAGAGATCCCGAAGAACGTACTAACAGCTGCCTGTCCATGACAAGTCCTCCTGCAGAACTGTTCTCACTCCTGCTTGTATGTGAGTAGCCCTTCCCTGCTGTAGAGGAGGATGCAGTCAGTGCTGTGACATGCAGCAAGCTTAGTCTCTCAATGTCGGCACCATGCTGTGGGGCAGAAGCTTCTGGGAGAAACAGAGGTGTGGGATAAGGTAACTTGCAAAGCCAAATCGTCCTCCCTGGGAGACTGTCCTGGTTTCAGCTGGGATAGAGTTAATTTTCTCCTTAATAGCTGGTGCAGTGCTCTGTTTTGGATTCAGAGTGAAAATAATGTTGATAACACACTGATGTCTTGTCTGTTGCTAAGCTTATCCTAAAAGAAGGACTGTTTGGTGTTTTGATCATGGAGTGATTTACAACAGTGGATCTACTGACAGCTGATGGGATGCACCTTTCTCAGGGAAAAGGCTTTTTTGCAATCCTTTTTAAACTGGATTGGAAGGGGGGATGGGAAAAAAAATCAGTCCTATCAGTGATATGCAGTGGGATGGTGCACCAAAATTTGAGGGACAGAGTGCTAGTGAGATGCTTCAATTGGCTCCACAAGGTGACAGCTGCGATGAACCACACCTGAAACACTTCTTTACCAACACACAGAGCATGAGGAACAAGGAAGAGGAAGTAGAAGCTTTGGCCCCGTCCCAGAGATATGCCTTCACTGGGATAAGCAAAACCTGGTGGGATGAGTCCTGTGACTGGTGTGCCAGGATAGATAGTTACAGACTCCTCAGCAGAAACAGGCTGGGCAGGTGAGGTGTAGGTGGGTGGCACATTGTGTAATGGAGGGGCTGGAATGTGTTTGGAGTTTGCAGCTGGCAGTGGCATAGATGAGAGCCTCTGGGTAAGGATTAAGGGACACATAAATAATGCAGATGTCATTGTGGGAGCCTATTATAGGCGATACAGCCAGGACAATGATACTGATGACACTTGGGGAAAATAAGGGACACCTCCAAATCATCTGCCCTTGTCCTTATGGGGGACTTCAACTTGACAGACGTTAACTGGAAATACCACACAGCTGGCACAATCAGGTCAAGAAGATTCCTAAAACACCCGGATTATAACCTCAAGATACAGGTACCAGACTTGTTGCTTATTAACAGAGAGGATCTCTTGAGCAAAGTGGAGATGAGCGGCTGTCTTGGCCACCGTGATCACAGAGTGATTGAGTTGTTGTCAGGAGGAAAAGTGCCAGCAAAGCCTCAGCTCTGGACATGAGGACAACAAACTTCAAGCTGCTCAGGGCACTAGTGAGTAAAGTCCCCTGGGAAAATGCCTTTGTGGATGGTGGGGTCTCTCAGTGCTGGTCACTTTTCAAACATCACCACCTAAAGGCACAGGAGCAGGCAATTCCCAAATGTTGGAAGTCAAGCAGACAAGGCAGGAGGCCAGCTTGCCTGAGCAGGGATCTCCTTGTAGAGCTATGGTAAAACCAGCAGGTGTATGGCCAGTGGAAGGTCAGGTGACATGGGAGGAATGCAGAAATTCTTTTTGCTACTGTAGGGAGAAAATTCATGAAACCAAAGCTCGACTCAAGTTAAAGCTAGCCAGTACTAGAGGGAACAAGAAAAAGAGTTTTATCATATGTATTAATGGGAAAAGGCAGAGCAGAATTTACATGAGCCTGTTACAGGACGAGGATGGTCACTTTATAAACCTGGACACAGACAAGGCAGTTTAATGATTTCTTTGGTTTGGTCTTCAGCACCAGGGACAGACTCTGGGAACTGCAGTGGCCTAAGTTGGAGGACCATGGCTGAGAGAACGATGAACTCCCAGCCAACCCTGAACTAGTGTGGGATCTGCTGCTCCAGCTGAATCCCTAAGTTTATGATGCCTGATGGGATTCATCCAATAGTATTCAAAGAACTGGCTGATGTCATTGCAAGGCCTCTCTCAATGATTTTTGAATAACTTTGGAAACCCAGAGAGGTCCCAGCTGATGCTGGAATCTGCTGAACATTGTCGAAATTTTCAAGGAGGGCAAGAAGGATGACCTCAGAAACTACAGGCCTGTCAGTCTCACTTCAGTGTTGGGTAAAATTATAGAAAGATTATTCTGGGCGGTATTGAAAAACACCTGAAGAACAACACAGTCACTGGTCACAGCCAACATGGCTTCATGAAGGGAAAGTCCTGCTTATCAAACCTGATTTCCTTTCATGACAAGGTAATCCACCTAGCTGATCAAGGGAAACCAGTTGATGTAATTGTCTTTTTGGATTTCAGTAAAGCTTTCAATGCTGTCTCTCCAAGGATCCTTCTGGACAAACTGTCCAGCATGTGGCTGGACAAACATGTACTGCAAAGGGTGAGCAATGGTTCAGGGGTCAGGCACAAAGGGTTACAGTGAACGGGGTGACACCAGACTGATGACCTGTCACTAGGGGGGTTCCACAGGGCTCCATCCTCAGCCCTGTGCTCTTCAGCATCTTCCTAAATGGCTTGGACACAGGACTGGAAGGGATACTAAGTGACTTCACAGACAATACGAAACTGGGAGGAGTTGTTGACCCCTTTGGGGGCAGGTAGGCCCCTGCAGAGAGACCTCGACAAATGAGAGGACTGAGCAGGCACCAGCTGTATGAAATTCAACCAGGGAAAGTGCTGGATTCTGCACCTGGGATGGGGCAACCCTGGATATATGGACAGGCTGGGGAATGAGAATGCTTGAGGGTAACCCCGCAGAAAGGAACCTGGGGGTCCTGGTTGATGGCAAGTTGAATCTGAGTCAGCAGAGCCCTGGCAGCCAGGAGGGCCACTCGTGTCCCGGGGTGCATCAGGCACAGCATCACCAGCAGGGCAAGGGAGGGGATTGTCCCGCTCTGCTCTGCACTGGGGCGGCCTCACCTCGAGTGCTGGGGGCAGTTTTGGGTGCCACAATACGGAAAAGACATTGAGTGTTAGAGAGTGTCCAAAGGAGGGCACGAGGACGGTGAAGGGCCTTGAGGGGAAGCCGTGTGAGGAGTGGCTGAGGGCACTTGGTCTGTTCAGCCTGGAGAAGAGGAGACTGAGGGGAGACCTCACTGCAGTTACAACTTCTTCATGAGGGGAGGAGGAGGGGCAGGCACTGATCTCTTCTCTGTGGTGACAGTGACAGAACATGAGGCAGTGGCCTGAAGTTGTGTCAGGGGAGGTTTAGGCTGGAATTTCACTTTTCTTTCCAATTCTCCTCCACAGCAAAGGGGCAGGGGAGAGTGAGTGATCAGCTGTATGGTCCTTAGTTGCAGTCTGGGTTTAAAATGTGACAGAGTCCCACCTCCTTTGCACATGATGTTAAAAATATAAAGCACCTCCGTCATCAACTGGTCCCTCTGGAAGACTGCTCTCCAACAATGGACATACCCCTAAGATTGCCCTGTGCCTCATTCAGCCTCTCCTGCTTTTTATTCAGCACACAGTTGCCTCCTGAGGCCAGCACAAGACATCCTCTGCCCAGAAAACCCAGGGCCTAATTTCCCCCGTAAGCCTGGCCAGCACGTCTAGATTTCCATTAACTGATAGTGACTCATCAGTTATTGCAGAAAAATCTCTATGGGACTGTGATGGAGGTTCAAAAGTCCATGGCTTCAGTGGTGACTCATCTTGGAAAGACCAAGATTAGTCGGTGGAAATTAGACCCAAACTTTCCATTGATAGCCAGCTAAAAAACCCCCTGTGATTCTCCTCTGAACTGCGGTGATACTTAAATAGTGAGCAAGGCAGATAAGGCCTTGCAACTTCATGTGAACAACATTAACCTTCGCCAGCTGTACATGAAATATATTAACCCTTCCTAGCTGTGTGGAAAGAAGCTTCACACACAGTAGCAATAAGTGACTATGTTAACAACACTTACAGGAAAAAAGGGAACAGACCGACTTATGCTGAAAGTATCTTGCTGATACGAAAATGGCTTTCAACAGAAGATACTAGATTTCTATCATAATGAGTAGAACACAGAGTTTGAGTCTTAAAGTCACCAAGACAAAGCCTCTGTTCTGGATCTGAGTCCTCAGAGGAGCAGCAGGTAAACATAAGTACCAGCAGATGATATTTCAGAGGGACACAGAGTAAAACTGGCAGAGCATGAGGGAGTACATGAATGGCAGGGAGACCCCAGCACAGGGGAAAACAAAGTCCCTGCCATCACAGAAGAAAGCCTACAGTGTCAAGAACAACCACCATGCTGCAAAAAGCTCTAGTGGCAATCACTGCCAGCATCATGTCAAAGATTAGAGGAGGCAGCTCTGGGAATAATTATTTTAAAGCAGCAGCAGTCGTTGTTCAACCACAACCTTAAAGGTGAAGATAAGGTTTAATGAAACTGCAAAGTGAATGAATCCGAATAGTTGTTCAGATGGGTTAATTCAATCCAGCTACGGTAATAAGGAAAACTGCAGACTGTGCAAACTTGTTATGACATTTCTGTCCCAAGCACATAGTGAGTACAACATACAGTTTGAGTCTTAATGCATCTGCATTAAGTCAAATGCATCTGCAGCAAAGTCATCCCTAGTTTAAATTCTTGTACCAAACATGTATACACCTCCATCCCCCCGCATCCACCCCTGTTCTCTGGCTATTCAGACAAAGAAGCTCAGCTACACTGACCATCACACCACTTCAAGTCACATCACAGCATCACAGCTTCAGGATGCTGCACATTTTCACTGAACCTTACATCTTGTAGCATTATTTCAAACTTCTTTTCCATTATCTGCCTTAACATACCAACCTCTCTCCACATTCCATTTTTTGGATCCACTTTGCAACCCACTTCACCTTACTCTCCAGTTAATTCCTTCCACGTAGCATCAGACACAGCTATCAAATGTTTTCTTGCAAGTACAGGATAAACCATCTTGAAACTCTAATGCACAGGAGTAAAATTAATGAAAACAGTTGACTGAGCCGTGAACTCAACAGGACCACAGCACAGTCATCCAGAATATCAGTGGACTGCATCCCTGGTGCTGCGTACATCGGGGCTAAACCCAGTACTATGGTAATATCAGAGAACGTGAGAAAAATAGAAAGGACAATCAAACCTCCCTTTATGCTCTTATGAGACAGGTCTTGTTTTCTCCGCCTTTGAACTGCCTCCCACAACACTCACTGAAGAAAGGGAGTGCTGAATGCTGTTGTCTTTCTCTGGCCAAGACTCAAGTAAACCCTTCAGATGAGAGCCTTTAGCTGAGAGAAGGAATTCAGGGAATTACTATGCTTGCTGAACTAGAAACCACACACATTTGTATTGTATATAAGTATTAGGTATGCATCTCTATGCTGATGCAAGTCCAAGATCTTAAGATTATTCCTGAAGTGTCAAATGACATCGTTTTAAACCTGAAGTTTAAAACTGTGCTTTAAACATGTGTTTATATGTTTTAAAAACAGCTATCCTGGATTGTCCTATTGTAAATGGCACTGAAGCATCGCCACTCCAGAGCACACAGAAGAGACCATCCACCTCCAGCAAGTACATGCAGACAAGGAAGAGGCATTCAGCATGCAGCCCAAGCTGGCTTTATTGTCAGCCTCTCTTTTTCGGTTTGCTTGTTTGTTTATACTGGGGGGGTTGTGTGTTTGTACGTGTGTGTGAAACATCTATTCCAGCACATATGTGGCATTATTTAAAGGAACATAATGAATATGTGTAAATTTGGCTTAGACAAAAACAGTTGTTCTTGAATTAGACAAAGGGCAGTCATTTTAACCATTGTTACAGCTGCCTGCAAATGCATTCCTGACCATGTAAAGGCAAAATGTGCAGCACTGAGGGCAAGTACTTTCCTGAAAGGAAACAAATGACATCTGTGGTCACAAAATTAGCAAATTAGCTACCACTCAATCAATTTTGTGAGGCACATGTTAGACATCATGCCCAGAGACAGAATTTCAAACTGAGACATCAGCTGCGAAAGATAGACTTTTTCTGAGGCTTTTCTTTTCTCCCCAAGGAGATTATGGATGTAGCCCTGTGAGTTCCATGTTTTCAGAGATCAGATGTGACATTTTCAACTTCCGCTTTGACTTCTGATCTCAGAATATCTAAGCCCTTCTTCTATTCCAAGTCACTGCAGATTAAAAAAAAAGTGTGATTTAAAAAATCACATAATTGAATCAATACAGAACTCACATACTGATATTATGAAACGGGCATAAAACTTCCTTAAATCCACAAAATCAAAATTAGTCAAAACCTTGGTTTACACTGAATTCAGAGCACTCCAGTTCTCAAACACTGTCAAATACATTAGAACTAGCCCGAGCAGGCCAGGTCCAAGCCTGAAAGCGTGGGATTCAGCTTCAACAGAAGTAAATTTAGTGTACATCTCAGTAAGGTAGGTCAGCTGCTGTAGTGATAGGCAGCCTTGCTGCTCTGGGCAGCCCTGTTCTGCAAGACAGGTGACACTTAGAAAGGGAATAAGTGGTTTCAGTAAAGTGACTTGAAACTGATTCCTTGAAGTATAAAATTGTCTACATGTGCTCGGGTGTGTCCCCTGTTATGTGTGCTATGATAGCCTTCACAAGAGGCTTACACCTGCAGCCAGGCTGTCAGCTGTGTCAACGCAGTTGCAGCAGCTAATTGCAAAAATAGTATCTATTTCATTTGCACATTTTACAGGTGCTCCACAGAAGTGAGAGTCTGTGTTTGAGCAGGGTGTGCAGGCAAAGGAAAACACTGGGTTTGCCTCAGACACTGTCTTGCTCTGGGTTTGCTCTGAGCCAGGAACTTGGAAGGCATGATCCATGAATAGGGGTCCCCACTGTGAGTGAGAAAATACAACAAACCATAAGTCAAACTACTCCTTTCATATACTAAGCTACATCCTCCAGTCCAAAAAACTTCTGTATTTCAGGTGTGTTTCAGTACATCAGACAACCAAACAAAAATGTATCTACATATTTTCTTCGGTCTTATTCCCACTGCTAGCGAAGAAAGACCAAGGCACAGTCTCTGTCCCAGCTGTGGAATGCTGCTGGTGCCTCCCCATAGTGTTCTGCTCAGGAGGAAGCCAAGCAAAGGGATATTTTGTTTTGCATTTTGATGATGAGTGCTGGTGCTTGGATCTGGCAGCATTCATTCATTTGGAATTAAAGGAGCGACATTACAGTAGTGGTTTTCAATTCGCTTTTCATTTCCAAAGCTTCCAGGTTTTCTCAGAGAGGCAGAGACCCGTGTACAGCAAGTGAAGCCCTTGCAGTAAGCTTCTTCCACTGATTTATTTTCTGCTGATGTGGTAGGTGGAAAACCACCAGTGCAGTGCAGAGTGGCACAGAAACCACAACCTGAAATTTACTGGCAAATGGAATGGCAAAAGTGCAGTGAGAATAAAACTCTCCAAACACTCAAGGTTTAACTCTCAGCAGAGAGGCGTTGAAATGAGAATGAAAACCTCACACAGCTGAATCCCTCTCACTGGATTGAAATAAGAAAAGACAAATCTCAGCTGCTCTCTCAGTTGGTTCATGCTTTTGATGGTTTCCCATGAGGTTTCTTTACCTTTTCTTTCTGGGCTTCCTGTATGAGAGACATGGATGTACTGGAGTAAGTCCAGAAAGATGAAGGAGGGCCTGAAGTGTTTAATCTGTAAGGTAAGGCCGAGAGAGCAGAGACTGCATTATGGAGAAGAGCAGGCTCAGGAGGGCTCTTAGCAATGTGTACAAATACCTACAGAGGGGTGCAAAGAGGATGGAGCCTGGCTCGTTCCATCAGTGCCCAGTGACAGGATTGGAGGCAATGAGCACAGAGTGAAACACAGGAGATTCAGACTGAACATCAAGAAAGATTTTTCACTGTGAATGAGTGACTGAATGCCAGTGCAGGTTGCCCAGATAGGTGGTAGAATCTCCGTCCTTGGAGATATTCAAAAGCTGTCTGGATGTGGTCTTTGGCATTGAGTCCAACTCTCAGCCTTGCACCGCACTGACCTCAAGAACCACATTGTGTGCCTGAAAGCATTGTCCAAATGCTTCTTGGAGAATAAGAAAACAAAAATTAAAACCCCCCACCAAAATATACAAAAATAAACAAAGTTCCCTCTCTCTTCTGGTGTCATGCAGTGCTTTATGAGGAATAAACCACTTCTGAACTGTTCCCGTACCTGTGGAAGAGGAAGGACAACTGTGAAGATCAAGGAAAATAGAAAGAGGAAGAGGAGAGGGAAGGTAAAAGAGGGCAAAATCAGTGTTCAGTGATGTATTCCAGGAAAGGCCCAGAAACTGTGCAAGCTACCCTAAGGAAACCAGAGTCAGCTTTCAACTTGTATTTTATTCCCTCTCTTCTGCTGTTTTTTACAGGCAGCACTGCAGCCTGAGCTGCAGGAGGACAGCCGAGATTCTCCCAGTAGAGAACTGGAGAATTATCTTTTCTTAAGTAGGTGACAGAGTAGCTGTTGAGCAGTGTCCTGCACGCTGCCCTTTAGCAGCCTCCCCAGTGTGACTTATCCACGGGTGGCACGGTGGGGACCGGTGTGGCAGAGGGACTGCACAGCTGCCCACAGGGCATCAATGCCCAGCTACCGCTGCTCCTCAAGTCACTGCAAGAAGAGGAACCCATCAAGGCTTTCCCCTTTCCTCTGCTGAGTGTGTGGGAGCACTGGTGAACAGCAGCCTCCCCATCTGTGCTTTGTGTGAGGGAGATGAGGGGAGAGAGGTGACCCCGAGCACACCTGGCTCTGAATCCTGTACCAGGTATTCCCATTTGCAGTCGTCCAGGTCCTGCATGCAAATGCACATTGGCATGAACAGGTACACACCTCCCCACTGTCCACTGACATAAATACTACTCACAGTACTGAACTTCTACTTGAATTTGGTGCTAACCTTTTGACAGGAAAGCATTTACTACAGACTAATGATAAAAACTTCTTTGTCACATAATTCGGACCACTAAGAAGAGATGAAGCTCTTTTTACAGACATATTTTGCATGAATAGTGCTTTTTCTGTGCTTAAAATACCCTAAATTTAATACCTAAATATGGGTTTACATATGCATTTGGCTTTATATAAAGTTAGAAAGTATACTGCCTCCAGAATTTTGAGATGTTAAACAGTTGGAAGATCTGAAATAGTCTTAAAATTCAGAATAAACATTATAACACAAGAAGAAGAAACAGAAAGACAATCTAAAAGTCAGAGAAAAGTGTTAAATCCAGTGCAAGGATAGGCAGGTCCTGGCAGAAACCAGAGTATGTTTCTCAGACTGTCACACCACTGTTGAGCTTTCAGTAACAGATGGCTGCAGTGAGTGCTCTGAAGTTCCACTGCATTTCCAAGCATTTCTGGCAGCTCTCTGGAGATTATCAGTAACTCTGAGAGCATGCTGGGCATATGCAAGCACCACCCTCTGAAGGCCAAGACCAGGGACAACCAGCTCATGCCATTTGCAATTACCAAACACCACATAATCTGTAATTTTCCCAAGAGCCGGTACTTTTACTCAATTAACTATGAAACCAGCATAAACTCTCAGTCGATCCAAAATATTAAGAGTTCAAGAAGACAAATGTGCATGTTCTAGTTACCTTCCTCTAGCACGTGCCACAGGATGACGTGTGACAACATGCAGTGTCACCCACCTCTGTACGAGACTGCAGTGAGCCGAAGCTGCCAAAGCTGGCAGTCCTTACTCTCTCTGTGTAGGAGGGTCAGTACCTGCTGTGCCTGCAGCACCATAGGTGCCCCTAGAGCCTTGGGGCAGAGACTGGACACCTGCCCCACTGAGCAGTGACTTCCAGCCATCCTGGCCACCCAGCCCCACAGCACAGACGCCTCTGAACACCCTCAGCCAGCTTCCTACAGGAAGAAAGAAAAAAAAAATACTCAAGAGGTTTGGAAGCTGGTAGTCAAAGGGATCAATGATCTTTGCAACCTAGGTTTGAGGGCTGCAGCCCACTTCTCCCCCTTTTGGGGAAAGCACAGTGCTGGCTGCACTGTGGGAAGGGCTTCCCATGCAGTGCTCCCTCCCGCTGGTATTGCCCACTCTTCAAGGTCCAGCCTCTGCATATTGCTCCTACCCCTCAAGTCGGTCAGCCTCAGCCACTGGCCAGCAGATCTCCAAAGTGATTCCAGAACTGCAATTTTCTGCACTTTGTTAAGTCAAAATTCTATCAAGATCTTTCCAGAAACAGTTTTTTAACTCCCCAGGGCCAGAAAGTTTTCCATTGATGCCTTGTCTTTACTTGGACCTTTGGAGGGAGGTGAGGAAAATTGGAAATTTCAGGACTTCTAGAAAACAGCAGCTTTACCAACTCCTCTCCAAAATAGATACGTTTTTGTTTCTCTTCTAAAGTGAAACCATTTGTTAAATTACTTACTGCATTGAATTTTATGCATGCTCATTACTTCACGGGAAGAAATCTTGGGAAGAAAAACTGCAAGGCCGAAGTATTTCCTCTCTCACAAACAGACAAAAACACAACTGTGATTTGGCACGCAGACAAAAATACTAATATTCCATTTCTGTACTAAGGCATCTCAGGCCACGAGTGTTGTGACGGTTGCACCATTAGGAAACTGTACCACCTACAATTTTTCCTGTAGGCACTGCCCACAAGCAAGCTACGACATGTGAATATATGAGAGCAGTTTGCAAAGATGTGCTGATGCAGAAAAAGGCCAGGTGCCTGCCTGTCCCCATACAGCCCATTTGGTGCCACAGAGGCCTTTCTGCAAACAAAAGCCAGGCTATGTGATGGAGCCTCGCTGTGTCTGCCTGAAGTGGTCTTGTCCAGGGTGGGGCATCAAGAGAAAACCCCACTCCATCACCATTTGCAGCACAAACTAAAGGGCCAGTTTCTGCATGGTGACAGCTAAAACTGCCGACACTGTGACTATTTACAGTGCAGAAGAGAGAGGAGCAAGAATTCTCAAGATCTGCTTTCAACGTGCCCAGATTTTTCTGATAGTAAATGCTGAACAAAATCCACAGTGCAACCACAGTCAGAGATATTTTGGCTTGGCACATGACTTCTCTCAGGAAGTGTTTTAATGAAAGGACCCTCTATCACACAGAATTGTTAAGCCTTGTTCCACAGGCCTATCCCAGGTCATTGTTATGCACCAGTATGCAAGAGTTTCCTTTTGGGCTGCAATCCAAAGTTTTTTGACTGATTTCAAGCAGATCTGATTTCATGCAGAAGTTCCAGGATTTAGAAGCTTTTTCTTTTTTTTTTCTGTTTCCCTTCTGCTTTTTCTTTTTTTTCTTTTTTTTTTTTTTTTCCAGTGCATAAGCAGAAACATTTCTTTGAAACAATTTCCTTCTAAAATTATCTCAACTAATGGAATCGCACTGCAGGTAGCTTCCATGACTGAGTATTTCACACACTTACTACTTTTATTCCCTGCACAAAGCTCTCATTTATGACTCACCACACTCTAAAACTGGTAGGAAGAGGCCAAGGAGTGTTTCAAGAAAAATGGCACTAAAAATCCATCTGTGCCAGTTGCTTCCTTCCTCAGAAAGACTATGTTGCTGCTTTTCTCTCTTCTTTTCCTTTCTGTTCTATTCAGCAAGGTGAAATCAATCAGTGCTGCTGGTGAAACAGAAATCCAGCAGGCAACAGTGATGACCAGCCACAGACTAGCACCAATTTACATCAGTCAGGCTCACTGCTTAGAGAGCTATTTTACTTTTTACTGGAGCCTCAGGTCTGACCCTCCACTCCTTTATTAGGCCTTTACAATGGAGGGGACCTGAGCTTAGCCTTGCTGAGCAGCCAAAACAGTCTACTGTGACAGTAGAAGGCTCCCATACTGAGCAAATATTGGCCTGTTTGTCCTGGCTGACTGTCGTGGGAGTTGAAAAACTTGTTGCTAGACCCCTTGGCTAGTGTTCAGAAGGTAAATCAGGGATGGACCAGTAACACATTTGCCCACTGACAGGAGGTCTATCTCATAGCATTGCTATCTGTGAGTGCAGATGGCTCCTGGGACACTGCTCACATGCACATGAATTTACTGGTCTTTAATCCTCTTCTGATAATCAGCAGCTTCCTGGGATGTGGGGTGTTACCCTCCAGGTGCCAGTCCAACTGATATCCTATGTGAACTCCAGTCTGCAGTCAAACCCTCTCTCTCCTAGTGCTGATAACTTGCTATTTCTTCTGACATTTGGCAACAGTTTTCATGCACCAAAATTCAAGTCCCCAACCTCTGAGAAAACCTGCAAGCTGATCAGCAGCTCCAGGGAGGTGTGAACCTTCTCTTCAGTGTTAGGGATTACAAGTTCTTGTCACTTTTCTGGAGACATATTGAGCTTTAGAGGAACTGGACTTGCGCAAAACAGATGAGTTATCTGGCAATGGGTTGGATTAATCTGCTAAGTATTGCTATTTCCTATCCAGACGGCAAGGAGGGGATGAGTAATGTATACACAACAAGAGCAGCTGGGCAGAGGATGTTGTTAATGTGCTTCTCCTAAGTGGCAGCACTGACGGATCTTGTATTACTGCTGTAAGCCTCACTCTCTCCAGTATGCTGCAGACAGCCCCGTGTTCTGGAAATTGCATTACCTTCTTCCTTTGTGAAAAAATAAAAAAAAAAAGAACAAGCAAAACAGACCTCTGTGGTATTCAGCCTGTGCCAACTGAGTAACTAGCACTGCTGTGCAATGCCACGGCACCATTTGCTGTGAGGTGAGGTTGCTGGTTTCCCCTGCCTGACCTCACAGCAGAAACTTCCAAGAGCAGAAAAAAAGTGAAGAGAGCCTTCATGAGGGTGACTAACAGATTTACTCCCCTCGGCAGGAGAGGCCCATTCACAGTGACCTCTGGAGAGTGGGTACCTGCTTTTGGGACCATACTGCACCACAAATGGGGCCCTGGGCAGCGCAGCACCACTGGTAGCCATGAAGGTTGCAGAGGTCCCCATTTCATGTCCCCAGATGATGGGAGCTAGCCGTAGGGTAGCTGTGCCCACAGAATAGGGATCAGGGTACTCTCTGATACAAGGATACAAGTTGCTCCCAGCATTTACCCCCAGGGTCCTTCCCTCTGTGTGAACACAAGGCTGTTGGCTCTGTCTCCATTCCAGATTCAGCAAAATTTTTAGGCAACAGCTCATCTCACAAGTGTTGCCCACACCTCCTTCAGGCTGCCCCACATATCCTGAAGGTGATGCCTGGACCCTGCAGGGACATGCAGGACCCCCTGATGCATCTCAGAGGGCCGGTGCTGCACAGGCTGTGGGGACTTGGTGCTGAATTGGCATCTCTTGGGTAGCAAAGAGACTTCAGCAGCATCAGCTCCTTGGAGAAGTGGAAACCTAATAATACAACCTTGACACTGGTTCCCAAGGACACAACAGGGCTGGCAGCACCTTTTGCACCAGCAGCACCAGCTGCAGATGGCGACTGGGTCAACTCTGCCACTTCTGCCTCTTTGTACTCCCTCCTTCAGCATGAGAGCACAGCAGGAAATCTACTCCATGGGCCACAGCAGAGGCTCAACCTGTGCAGTGCAACGAGGGAAAATGGGTTATGCTGACTGTTGTTTTCAGCGGCATTGCTGATGGTGAGGGATGTGGCAGGGAGCCACTCAACTGCTTCCCTGTGCAGTGATAAGTACAGCAGGGTTGAATGAGGACCCATAAGAATATCCTCCCAGCCTCAAGAAGGGGAAGAGGAACACATACTTTTAGAAGTGAGAAAAGGGCCCTCCCATCTCCATCCACCCTCCTTGTCTTTCTCTGAATTTGCCTTAAAGCCTGATCCCCAGCTTCTGCCCACAGAAGCCTCTGGGGTGCCACAGCAGGAAGTTTGAGGCTATGTGTGTATAATGTTGTTCCATTCATCTTGGCTCAGTCAGAAGTGGTCCAGATAGTTGCACCCCCTCTAAGTGAAGGAGCTGTTTCCCCAGCAGAGGCCTGATCCTGGTGCCTAGTCAAGCCTGTCTGTTGGCAGCAGAAGGAGGCGTACTCTGGAACAGCCATCTCCTAGGGAAGGAAATAGGGAAGGATGAATAGCTTAAAGCCAGCAGAAGGCACCCTCAGACCTGCCTCTGGCTCAGTATAATTGGCACTGATTACAGGTTTGCACAACCTGTGGCCATGATTTCTTGTTTTGAGGTTGCTCAGGGTTTACATACAGTTAGTTATATGTGGAAGCAACACACCTGAGGAACAGCTGTTTTCCCTGGGCTGCCCAAAATACCCACTCTACCACCTGCTCAGCAACTCCCATGTCCCCAGAACCACAGTGGCCATGGCACTACACGTCCCACAGGCTCCACTTCCCAAGCTTGGCTCCTAGCAAAAGCACACACAGAACATCAGGGCTGTGCTTTTGGCTGTACAGGGAAAGGGCTGCTAATGAGAAAAACAGCAGCATGCATGATACCAGAGGAGGCTTTCCAAAAACCTTACCACATCACAGAGCTGTTCAACCACCAAAGAAACAATGCAAGAAACAGGCAAGAGTACAGTGCTGTCTGCAAAGTACACCTAAGTTCAAAAGCTAATTCAAAATCCTTTCTTGAGGATTGCAAGTAAATACCCACAATAAAAATAATACTAAAAGCAGCCTAGAAGAAAAACAGCATAGTACATGGCATGGGTTAAAAGCACCCACCTTCAGTCTGCATTGGCTCAGGTTATGGCTCTGAGATTGGAGATTAGGAGGAAGTTACACCTCATGGGTTGTGATGATGCACAGCAGAGGCTCTGGGTCTTCACAGCCTTTGCTTACACATCAGTAAAGCCTCAAGGTCCTGAGCCTGGGCCCTGCTCTTCCAGGGTGCAGCCACCTCTGTGGGTACACAGCAGATACCACAGCAAGGTGTGTTCACTACCCCCTATCCCAGGCATGAATGCCATGCCATGGTATGTAGGATTTTGCCACATGTATTTCCAAGAAAAAAGTGTTCATTTCCTGTGGCATTGTCCAGAGGCTTTGTCTGACTTCATCAGCATATGTCATTTTCTATGCATCACTTTGTCAGGACAGACACAAAACTTTGTGCTCTCTGCTGAGCAGGGAACACGGCCTGAAAGAGCAAGTCTGCGGTACCGACACACAATTACGTAAATCCGGAGGAAACATTTGCAGAAAAAGAGACCGAAGAAAGGCTAGTCTCAATAAGATACTGGTTAGGAAACAGTAATAATAGCTAAAAACCACTAATTCCAAATAACACTGCTGGCAAATACCAGTACAGCCATTTGAACAAGGCACAAAGAAGACACATCCACTGCCTCATGCACCATTATGTCAGTCAAACCAGAATAAAGAGGGTGGAAGGTACTAGATTTCAAAATGGCAGCATTTTATACTTTTCCCCTCTCTTTCACACTGGAACAAACGAAGACAATGAAGAATCCAATCCTGTAACTGCTAGATAAATAATAAAGCTTCTCAGGAATAGGACGCACCACCTGGTGGAAAAATTCAAAGCTAAGAACTGGTCTGTTTATATTTCTGTAATATCTGTTACCCCGTTGAAAGAATACTGTCTTTGAAAAAAAAGGTCTTTTTAGCAAGTAGAAATGCAAATACACCCAGACAGCACACAGGTGAGCATGGAAAACTACCATTTTTTCATTTACTAAAATAAAAGTGTCATATATTTAATGTAAAATAAAGGGGAGGAAGTTTATTACTACCACTTTTTTTTTTTCTATTTACATGCAAAAGTTATGATCAAGCATTCACACCTTATGTTTATTTAAACTTATATAAAATACATCCTACTAAAGAATACAAATTAATTACTAATATGAAAGTAAATATATTTAGTTTGAAAGTGTATATATTGCCTATAGACAAAATATGCACAGGTTTAATGTTGCTTAGCTACCTTAAAGCTAAAACTAATCCAATACACAGCTCAAATTCCCACAGCTTAATACATTTTACGACTAAGCTGCTGCTTTAATGGCCAGTCATAAAACCTAAATCACTTAACCCAACACACAAAACCCAGCATGTGCACTGAAATCTGTGCAAAGCCATTAAAGGCATTGCTGTCTGAGGGTATGAGCCTGTGGCAGCTTATTCTGGTGTTGATTGCTGCCATTGCTTCCCTCTGCCAGCCACCAGACCCTTCACTGAGCTCTTCCAACTTTAAAGCAGCAAGCAGATATACAGACAAAAAATCCACCCCCAAACTCCCCCAGGCCCAAACCTGACTACTTCCCCTGCTTTGTGACGGGATTTAATTCGCTGAAACGGATTTGCAAAGGGTTTGTCAATCCCTGCCACCAGCACAATGGATGTGCATTCAGTGACTGTCTGACTACCATGGCCTGTGCCCAGATTGTGGCAGATGCTCAAATTTCTGCTGTGAAGGATGTGTTTCAAGGCCTACAGTTTGCAGTGTCTTGTCAAGCTCGGGAGCCCAAGGCCTCTGGAGGACCAGCATGTTTGTTTGTCCAAGCCAAGAGAGTTGCATTTCTCAGGGACGCACATTAGGTGCCAGACACACTGCATCTCCTTGCGCCATCCTTCTGCGTGCCAGGGTAGCCAGACAAAAACACAACACAGAAGGCAGCAGCTGAATCCTTTGTTTTATCCTCCAACTTGCTGTCCTCACTGCTTCAAAGCATCTCTGGATCATCCAGGACCCCGTTCCTGTAGTCCCCAACTACACTTACTAGGTTTTAAGCAATAGGTTCTGGCAGAGAGGCTAGAGGCATCCTAAGCTTAGCTGAAAGCCATGCTACACCCACCACATGTGCTGCCCATTCCCACCGCTCACCATCCCCCCAGGCATGGAAGCAGTGGGACAGACTGACTGGTGGTCAGCAGGATGGTGGCCATCAAGGCACCACGGCTGCCTCTGCATTTGTCCTCCAACATGGAGCAGGTTCATTCCACATGCAAGTCCCCCAAGAGGGTGCACACCAGCAGCACACCCATGGTTGGCTTCTGTGTGAACTGGTGCCTCCTAGAAATGGAGAAGAGCAAAGGTGGAGAGAGCCATGTCAGTCCTGCACCAGGCACAGAGATAAGGAAACACAGCTCACTCACATGGATATGTGTTGTTGGGCAGGGAGTGGCAGCCTGCATCTGTACTTCGCTGGGAGGGAAGAAATGGGATGGATTACAATGGAGAGTTATTACTACCACTAGACAACAGCAGTGAGAAACCTAGAAGTAAGATATTGGTACTGGAAAGTTTGGGCAGGTGAAGCGGGAAACCTGGCAGAGAGACTGGAGGCACTGGGCAAAGAGGAATGCTTGTGAAGGACAAGTAGTTGATTCCCTCACCCAGACAAGATGACTCATATCCAATATGCAATGAAGGCACTCAATCTGTGCCCAGATGCTTATATCAAGGATTAACAAAACTCATTTATTTTCTTTTTTCACCGAGTTATTTCAGGAATTAGTGATGCAGCCAGTAGTCACAGCCAATGATTACCATCAGTAATCCATTTGCATTGTTTCCATTTCAGACTGAGAAGGATATATTTTGCTTTTAGTTTAGATTAATGGAATTTTTTTCCTATTTATACTGAAGTAAAATAGCTCCATATTCATGCTCCCTTTTTACATCATGCTGATGTACATATGACAGCCAGGAGCTCATGCTGTCATCCAGAGGGACCTGGTCTGGCTGAAGAAACGGGCCAACAGGAACTTCATGAAGTTCAGCAGGAGTTTAAAATCCTGAACCCAGAAGGGAACAGCTGGAACCTGGGGGCTCTGGGGGAGTCTGGAAAGCAGCTTGGTAGAAAATAATTTGAAGGTCCTCGTGGACACCAAGTTGAAGTTGAGCCAGCAGCATGCCCTTGCCACAGAGAAGACAAATGGTATCTTGGGCTGCACAGAAAGGAGTGATGACGGCCGGTTGAGGAATGGGATCCTTCCCCACTGCTCAGCACTGGTGAGGTCATGCCTCAGGCAAGTCTATGGGAATGTCACAAACACAATGAAGGAGTGAAGAATCTGACATATGAGGAGAAGCTGAGAGAGCTGGGACTGCTCAATGTGGAGAAGAGAAAGCTCAAGGGCATCTTATCTGCATGTACAAATACCTGATGAGGGTAAAGGAGATGGAGACAATGGTGCACAGTGCCAGGATTAGAGACAATGGGCACAAACTGAAACACAGGAGATTGCTTTTGAACTTTCTGAAATACTTTCGCTGTGAGAGTGGATGCACAGGATGGCCAGAGAGTTTTTTTATGCCTGCTCAAAATCCTGAGCCAGTCCTGGACAACCTGCTCTAGCTGACCCTGCTTTGAGCAGAGGGGCTGGACTAGGTCTCCAGAGCTCACTTCCAACCTCAGATGCTCTGTGAGTCCAAGATTAACACTTAATTCTTTGTCGGAAGCACTGCAGTATGGCTCCCTGTCAGCAGCTCACACATCCAGTCTTGAATGGACTGGGGAGCAAGAAGTTCCTGTGCTGCAAGAATGCTCATAGTGGGCTGTTTGGTGCTGTTTGCAGCAGCAGTGATTACCTATCTTCTACTGAAAAATCCAACACTCACTCTTGCTGAGGAGATTCTTGTGGTTGCACAAACCCTCTCGGGTGCGAAGTAGAAATTTCTTTGTCACACAAAGTTTTCTTAGACTAGTGTCTTCTGATTCATTGCCTGTGGGCTTGTGGATACCTGTAGAGTACTTCTAAAGGACACAGAGATAGTAACTAAGCAAAGTGAGCTCATCACAAAAGGACTTAAGTAGACCACACAGGAAAAAGAATAAGGATCTATCAGCTGGTCACACAAAGGAAAGTGGACGTCTGTGATTTAGTCGATCTGATCAAAATCAAGCGGGTACTGATGCATCTTCCTCCCTGCAAAATAATGTATTTCGGCTAAGTATGGAGAAGAGCCCAGAAACTGGAAACATTTTTTAGGAGATGTGTAGCAAGGACTGTTTTTTTAACAGGAATACTACAGCAAGACTTCTCAAACAATGTATTTATCACTAAATAAATGCTAAGCAAATACCTTTTTTTTTTTCCTTTTTATTACCACCTTTGGAACCAGTTCCCAAAAAGTGACTGCCGAGCATCAGTGTATCAGACTAACACCATCTGTACCCTCTGCATGTGGTACATGCAGATAAGGTTCTCCAGCCTGGAACTGAGTGTGGCCTTTAGAGCCCTATGATTTTAATCTGTTGCTAACAGCAGGGAGGAGATGGTAAATTTCCCATGACAGGAGGAAACATATTTATCCACTGATTGCAGTGTTGCAATGGAAGCAAATGGCTCTCACAAGTGCAGCAGACATCAGAAGTGACCACAGTGCAAACCAGATGAAGGCAGCAGAGCACTGAAATGGTAGAGCTTAAGGCCCTTCAGACACTTGCCATTTCCCATCTGGAAAACCAAAGAAAACTGTGTCCAGCCTGTTTAAGACAACATCAACTTCCTGGGGACTGAGATGCTCAAAACACTTCGCAGCCTAGAAGGGGAAAAATACCTCATGATGTTGGGAGTTATAAATTAGACAAAGTCCGTGATTTTTTTTTTAGAGGGGAAAGCTACTGGATTTTGGAGGAAGAAAAAAAACTTTAGTAAAAAGGGCTCCTTTATTCTCTAAGATACTTTCCTTCAGGACGTAATCTGTGTTTAGGATTGAAACAACAGCAGGAAATGCTACCTACTTTTGCAGTGCAAAACAGCATAATTTTGTGGCCAGAAAACTGGCTTCTGTGATCCTGCAAAACAGCTATCACCACCCACGCCAGCCATTTGAAGGACTTGGAAGGGCAATTTCCCCTGGATACCTGTAGCATGTTGACATTGAAAACTCAATGGGGACATGGCCTCTTGGCATAACTCTGCTGCTGGCCATAGGCTACTTTGCTGTGACTCCACAAAGACCAGCCTTGAGACGGACTACGGACAAGTGCAGTCCTTCCTGTTGTATAACTTGGTTTATTACTTTATATGTTCATAAAGAATGGGTCCACTGTTCAACAGCAATGGACTGCCTGAGGCACAAATGCACCAACTTCTCTGTTAATCACTAGACAGAGGGCTGGAAATGCCAAATTTTACTTCTGATGTTCATTTCAGCTATGTTTTTAAACTAAATGAAATGATCTCTATAGTCATCACCTGTTGCATACAAAAGCAATCTGTTCGACAGGCAAAGCATGAAAATATTATGCAGTTGTATTCTGGCTTCAGAAAGATTGTTTTTATGTACACATATAAAGATATGAATGTCAAATATGACTGTTGACTCTGAGCAGAGTTAGCACATTGCTGATGCACTGTGATGAGATCACTGCTTGTGTCCGTCTGCATACAGATGAGATACGCTTCACATCCACGTGCACTCATCACTGCAGGAGGATGCTTGAAACACACTAACATTTTAAGCCTGAGATTCTAAGATCTAGTAAGAGGGTTCCTAGTTCATACCACCAGTGTAGTACTCAAAGAGCAACTCTCCTTCTAACACCTGCCTTCTCCTTGCTTGACATGCTGTGTGTTTTCAGACTCCCCAGTCCCATAACATCAGCAGAGACCCTTCATGGAACAGTCATCACCATACCATACCATACCGTACCGTACCATACCATACCATACACTATACCATACACCATACCATACCATACACCATACCATACCATACCATACCGTACCATACCATAGAGTTAACTTTCTCATCTCAAATAAAGTCTGTGGCTGCAGAGATTCCCAAACATGGGGAAAGTCCAAACCTGCCTGCTCCAGCTGGAGTTCTCTCCCCGCTCAGCCAATGGCCCAACAGTAACAAGTTGTCCCTATCCTACAAAGCATCTGCAGGAAGGCAAGCTGAATGCCTCTAGACATGGGAAGCCAAAATAAGGCGGCCTTTGAGTGGTCTGTAATCCAGAGACAACAGGTGCAAATTGCCATGTCTTGCAGAGTGGGCTGCAATCCCGGCTAAAATGCCTTACTCCTTTTCCAGCCATATGACATAACCCCTAAAAAGATCATGCTGAAAGCCCCATAAAATTCATGAAAACAGGCTTATTCTAGAGACCTAGCCTTCAGGAATATCTCAGAGGCCTCCAGCCTCTCTCTAAGCAAGGATTCTTAAAAACTCTTAAAGAATCTCACTAAAGTTTCGCCTCTTTTATTCTTCCTTATTACCCAGTATGTCACAAAAGTGGCCAGCTTTGCCCAAACGTCATTCTGGAGCATTAGTCACAGGCAAATTTAACACTGCATTCACTAGTTCTATGTGTCGATGCTGTTATTTCTCCTGCCCACGTTTCTCTCCTTGGGAAAACTCCTTTATAAAGACCCTCAGGAACAAACAGTTGCCCCAAAAGGGAAGAGCAGAAGCCAATGAAACTGAACAGAAAGGAGGCAAGTGACAAAAGCCTTGCCTCGCTCAGATTTGGGGACTGCCAGCTAAGGAAACAGAGTCTCTGAATTCTCTCTCAGTGGAAGACGCAAAAGCCTAGATGAATAAAACATTGTCCAAGCTTATAAGAGTCCAGGAAGAAAATTACAGGTTTTGAGCTTTCCTCTGTCTGCTCACTGGGACGTGAACTGGAACCAGATACTATATCCAGTGGCTCGTGGTTTATTTAACTTTGTGCTGATGGCTTTTTATACTAGCAAATCATTATTTTACCTGTATGGTCCTCTTACAGAAAGGTTTGTCAAACTCAAGGCTTCTTAAAAGGTTTTATTTGATCATCAGTACATATATATATCTATATATAAAAGTTCATACATAAAAACGTATGCACATATACCTTTATCTATGTAGTGTGTGTATATGCAATAGAAAACCAAAAATTATATGTACAAAAAGATTCCCCCAAAGGATTTGTAATTGCTTTCTATTTTCTCATTTCTGTAGGTTTAGGAAGTCACTTTTGCATGTGTTACTGCATTTTAAATGTGTACTCTACAGGCCTTCTGTTGTCTCAGCACCTCTCCCAGCATTTTGGTATCAGAGAAAGAGTGAAGTCATTGCCACCAAAAATAAGTTACAGTTGAACACATACAA
The DNA here is from genome assembly GCA_013398115.1 of Falcunculus frontatus. Lineage (NCBI taxonomy): Eukaryota > Metazoa > Chordata > Aves > Passeriformes > Falcunculus > Falcunculus frontatus. Next base: position 1,302,249 of record VZRV01010291.1, on the reverse strand, counting down.
ATACACTCTTCCAGGCACCAGGCAAGCCTTAAAAGAAGAAAAACTATTCATCATACAGTGAAGGCAGGGGGGAGGGCTAGTAGAGCTTTAAATTGGCTGGAGCTCACTTCCACCCTGTGAGCAGATCTAAGTTTAACACAGGCCCAGAGGATGCAAAGTCAAGAATAATACTTCACTTCATGTCAAAGCCCAGTGAAGAGATTTCTTTTGACAGCTCCTGCTTTGTGCTCCCAGTGAGCTTACTGGCTTCCTGCACAGACACATGAGCCTGACCTCTCCCATTCACCCACAAATTGGCTACATATAAAATGGCCATTAATTCCAGCTGGCACATGGGTTTGGCTGAGGCCTTTCCTTCCTGTCTGGAACTGGGAAAAAGTACAGGGGGAATGCATGGAGGGATGAGACAGAAAGAAGCAGCAATCCATAAAATTCCAGTGCAGGGCTCTCTGGTCTGCACTTCTTAATGAGCATCTGCAGTCACACCAACACTTAGGCAAAAGTCATTAGATCTGATTCAGATCAAGAAGAAGCAGCATTTTCTCCCCAGAAGCACAAACGGCACATAAGCAGCAATCCAGGCTTGATCTGATGAGAATTCAAGAAATAAAGCATTCCAAAAGCTGTGTTGGAAAGCATTGGAAATACTTTACTTTTTACAGTCTCTTAGGTTACAGGATTAAGCTGGCTAGTTATTTTCACCTCAGCTAAGAGTGAAGACAGGCAGCACAAACATCTTCCACTTAAAACGGCTGTTAAGACACTTGTCCTTTCAGATACACTCTGCAGGGCCTCAGCAAAGTTAGAACACTTGCAGGACACTGCTCTAGAACTGCCTTTGAAAAGGAAACTCACTGGACACAACCTTGCAAGGTTATAGCTGAACATCAGCAAAGCCTTAGGGGATCCACAGGACTGGCTGGTCTACTTATGCTTAACGTTGGATTTGTAGGGAGAACTGGATTCCAGGCAGGACTTAAAATCGAAACCAGAGCCACCTGTCATCAGAAACTGCTACAAAGAATCATTTTCAGCAAAGGTTTGCAACATAGTCAGCAGCAAATTTCCACATGAAACAGGTAACTAGTCTTCAACACAACCTGGCAGTGGCTAAACTGGCTTGAAGCACTTCACTAAACTGCTTATTGAAAGGTTCAAGCTCTACGGACCTGCCAAATAAGCAAAAGCAGAATGTGGTGAATTTAACCATAAGAATTATTCCTTGATTCTTAATTGAGTAATAGCTGGCAATTGAAATTGGTTTTTGCAGTGCAGAAGAGGTAAAACCTCTCAAGCAGTCCAACTCTGAAGGCTCAGGATCTGCAGGACACACAAAGTCAGCAAGGTTTTGGTTCTACCGTGGGTGGTTTCTTTGGTTGTGATGGTTTTTTCGTTTGCTTTTTTGTTTGTCGGGGGGGGGGGGGGGTGGGGCGTTTTTGTTTGGGGTGTTGTGTGGGTTGGGTGGGGGGGGGGGGGGGGGGGGGTTGCTTGTTTGTTGTGTTTTGGGTTGGTCTGTTTTTACAGTTTTTTTGTTAAAAGCACATTCAGGACCCTGATTTCAATTCCATTTCAGTGATTTCAATTTCAATCTCAGTGCAGTCCTACACTAACATAAGAACCTTGCACATAGTCTACAAAGCCAACATAAAAGCAGAGATGACTTTGCAGAGGGAAGTTCTGATTTGCCCAGATAACTGCATCATAACACTAAGTACAGCCTGTGACACAGATTTTAGTTCAAGAGGTAAGAAAAAACCTTATGTAAACCTGTGCATTCACTCTGAATATCCAAATAGTAAACCATTCAGGGTAAGCTGACCATTAGTTCAAAACTAACACATTCTCTGATCCAAAAGATGGATCAAGTGTGAAATTATTGCCATTATATACAGTGCCATTCTCTCTTCTAAGTGTTATTTATACAAGAAAAGACACTATATAAGCTGAAATAATTTTTAATAACTATTAAAAGTGTATCTATTGCCATATAAAATTTTAGGCTTCCTTAGCCTCAATAGCCATCATCAGTATCAGAGCTGTTGAAAAACCAGTTTAACCCAAAACCAGCTGGAGCTCAAACCCACCTTAAAATTAGATGATCATAAATTAGGTTTGAGGCTTAAAAGCCTTTAAAGTGAATGAAACAGAGTCACAAAGTGATTTGTGAAAACAGGCAGTTAGAGACAAGCTTTTTTAGCTGTCAGAACAGACTTGAAAGGAAACACAGGTAACCAGCACCCAGCAGGAAACAGGAGAGCAGCAAAAGGAATTCAGGCGAAGAAGACTTCAACTGCAAGTACAGAATAAAATGACAGCATTATTTAACAGTAGGCAGGAACATAATAAAGGGACTGAAGAAAAAAGATTTAAGTATTTTGCTGTGAGGCTGCAAATGTACCGAGCACAAAATACACTCAGGAACATTTAAGTTTCTAGAAATACTTTTCAAGTGATTCCAGTGGTGTTTGTTTATGCCATGCATCCAGGATTCCAACAACTCTTTCATAAACACAGTCTCGTACTAAGTTTCACATGATCTTCATAAATGGTAGGGAATAAACAAAAAAAGCCAAGTTAGATGGCAGAGCAAGTTCAGAGTGCTTTCTAGTTAGTACATCTGAAAGCAAAGGATCAACACAACTTCTCAGGGTCAACGTGTTTTGTGGCAAAGGTATAATCTCTAAAATCTGAGTCTAGGCTAGTTACAACATATAGGGAACTATGCCGTTCACTTGAAAATTTTTCTACACTAAACTTGTTCTAAAAAATTAAGGGTAACTCAAAATCAATTTAGCACATGTGAGTTAATTTCAGTCAAATATAAAATCCAAAAGAGATGGTGCAGTTGAAAAAAAAAGAAAGACACATCCTTTTACTGCTGTGAAGACTAATTAGAAATACAATCTAACAAAACTGCCATAAACACTGAAAACTGTCACATTATAGCATCATTGAAGAAATAAAAAAAGTACTCCAAACAGATTGTATTCAAAATTTATTTTTAAATAAAGGAAAAAACAAGACAATTATTTTAAATAAACATGGTGTATTCTACACAGCTGTAGATCAACATAACTTTACATTAGCTGTTTATAACTTTTAAAAGTTCTGTTGCAGCATTGTCTACAACATTTGACACTGTTGGTTTCCATTTCATCATCAACCAAACAATACCCAAATAAAACCATTTGCTTAAGTGAAGCTTTATTTTTCATAGCCAAAGATGGCTCTACTAATACCGAAGCACCTGTTAAACAACTATCCCCACCTAGTTTTTTAAACGGAAGTCTGTTCAGCCTTTTTTTTTTTTTTGGTTCTGTTCATTGCCTGCATAGAAATCAGCATAAAGCTAAGTAGCAAGCCAAGCTTCACTTTAGCAGTGCAATGAATGGCATCAAACTTCATGAAACAAATGAAGACACAAACATTGTCAGTAGAAGTCAACTATGTCAAAAACAATACGGAAAAAAGAACGTTTTTGTGGGTCACAACTAGACTATGTTTCAGTGTAAAACTTTCCTCAGGAAAAGTGCTTCTTCCTGATTCACATGAAAAGAATGAAGCACGCATCACAAGCCTTTGTTCATACAGAAATGCCCATTAAAAAAGTTCCATGTTACCATAAGGCAAAAGAGATATTAAGGTGGATGAAGCATCTTGGCCCAGAGTATGTTTTACAACAAATACATACACATTACACTTGTGTAGCATATGATGGGTAAGGGATTGGCTCAGTAAGGTAAAAAGTCCACTTTTATAAATACATGTCATTATTGCTAATATGCTACACATCATCATCCAACTTCTAAAGCTGCTTTGTTGACATAACCTTGTAATTAGCAGCTCACGTTCATGGTGACAATTTGCTATTTCATATGAAGAAAAGTAAAGCAGCATAAATACAATTATGAAAACAAAAGGCTTATGCAACAGTCTTCTCTAGCTTTGCTGTGGTTTTTTTTAATTAAAGAGTGTTCAAAGAAAACAAGTCCAGTTCACCACAAATTAGAAAGTTTCACAATGAGGTTAAAAACCAAGCTACAGGGAACAGAGGGGGAAAACCATGGCATGCATTATAATCTAGTCCTTTTAGTCATACCACTGGAATACAGAAGTCCAATTTAAAGGCTAGACTAACAGGCAAACAGCCAAGAGTAAACTTAGTTTGATATCTAAATTAAGACTACAGTTTTAATCAGTAACAGCAAACTCACCCGGCCCTTTAATATATTCACAATATCTACTGCAATTGAATACTTAATTATGACTAGTATAGGTATGTATGTTCACTTTAAAAAGATATTAAATACCTGCATCATGAAATTACATTCTTAAGACATTGTGTAAGAAAATAGCTCATGTGTGAAATGTTTCTGAAATGTATTTCTGCTCCCTACTATGTCCCACACACACACCCAACACCCCCCCCCTCCCCCCCCCCAAGCATTAAAGCATTCACTCATAGGGAAAAACAAACGCCCCTTAAAAAAGGATGGAAGTACTGAGGGGATCACCTTGGCTAGTTACAGCACAGTGCTTAACAAGGTTCAAGACAGAACCAGATCAGACTTGGCCAAAAGATGCCCACAATACATGCCTGAACAGTAAATCCTTCCAACTCATTCTGATCAAACTCAGTCCACTTTTGGTTACTGCAATGATTAAAATATTCCCTATATACACATAAACACAAGACTCCAGGTTTACTTTAGTTCGTTTTTGCAAAGCAGTTTACTCTTTCTATTCATGTTGTTCTGCAGCAACTACAAGAGGTAGGCATAAAACATTTCAGAGCTTCTTTCCCAAGGTCCCATTACTAGCTCAATTTAGTGGGATAAAACAAATCAGCTGTACCTCTGTGTTTTACTCGGTACAGCCTTGTGCAATCCAGCTACAAAATAGCTGTGGGAACCCTAGATTCACTAGCCTAGCACACCGAGGAATAAGAAGCTGTTCATATCCCGGAGGATATTTGTTTTTAAAAAAAAAGTCTACTGCAGAGCATTTAAATAGAAAGTAGATGTTAGGACCAATTCTCCCTATTTTTATTTGTATATAGGAGGAAGGTACCATTTGGCCAAGACTACAGATGTATTTTCACAGATGCAAGTGCCATGCAAAAATAAATTAAAGAACAGATATCAAACATACAAGTAATAAAACTAATGAAGGTAGATTTTCTTTAAAGTATATAAACAACTTCTAGTACTTTTCTTTCCCCCTTCTCTTTTTGACATTCACAGTTACAAATGTGTGGCTATACGTCAATAATTTCTTCTGCAGTGCCTCCACAACGTAATCTGTAGCGTCCTGTCCTCCAGCTAATAGTGGGGTCCCACAAAGCAGATAGGAAAATATAAATTGTCATGGATTCTCTGATGAACCAAGCTACTGCATAATCAAGTTTTGAAAAACACAGAGCACCACCCTAGAAATAATAAAAAGCAAGGTATTTAATCATACTGATAATTCAAGAGAAATCTTACATTAAACTAAAGCCTTTTTTGCAGATAAATGTCTTATAAAGCTTACTATGCAGATTTACATATTGATAGCATCCTTCATTAAAACCCAAGAATATTTTCTTGTTCAAGATACAATTACCCACATTTAGTATTTTCTACAGCATTGGGAGAACAAATGCTGCTCTCACTTGTGGCAGCTTTCTATATTAAAAGTTTTTTGAGGCTTTGGAAGTAGGTTACAGCTGTTCTCCTTGTCCATTATTAACAAAATGAAGTGAAAAATGTATGTATGTATGTATGAGTACTCATACACCTCAATAAATAAAAGACAAAGTGACAACTGAAATAAAATAAAATAATATCCCCTCCCACACAAAATAAAATCCCACAAAGCTTCTGTTCTTGTACTGCCAAAAGAGCTTAACATTTCTGCATATGCCCAGGTAGAACAGATTTGGAACATGAATATTAATTAAGAGGACAGCTAAACTTTCAAAGCCTAGTTGGAGGCAAGTGCATGTAGAATACAAATTACAATCAAAACCACTTACTCCTTTTCATGCTACTATAACTGAAGCTGGAAGACTGAGAAATAACAAGATTGGACCTGTTCTTTCCTGTATGTCAAGAGAATTATTGTATGGTTGTAATTAAGCTTAGTTTTTTGCTGAAGTTGATGGCAATAATAACTTTAGTAACCTCCTGAAAAACAAAATTACATACCTGAACACCTTTTAGTTGAATGTAGTCAAATATAAACCATGCCAAGCAGTGACACATGAAAAATACCATTATATCCCATCTAAACACATGATGAGCTGCCCATCCAATAACTAGACTGGCAACAAAGCACTCTGATATTGGCTCACAAATTATTGTGGCAGGCAACATATTAATTCGTAGTTTGGCCCACCTAGAAAAGACAAACAAACCAGTTTTGACTTTGCATTATTCATTACAACCTCCTCCCCCACCTCACCAAATAAGCCATCATGGTATTTTCTAAAATGTTAATCTCATTTAATTTACACCTCCAAATAAAATACTGCAAAAAAATCTCCCTTTCAAAGATGCTTAGCATTTCGAAGGTACTAAGGGCAGAGGTGTTTTAATTTTTTTTTTAATACTTGCATCAGTCATACTTCTGTGGAAAGTCAGCGCCTCTCTCCCAGCACTAACAAAGAAGCGTGCATCAAGTTGTGCACTGAACTTCAGCACACTGGGCATTAGATCTAACTGGCTCAAAAAATGTATTCCCTCCCATTATCAGGTCGTCCCCATCAGAAGAAGGCGGGCAGGGATGGGTGGGAGAGGAAGTAAAGATCAAAATCTTACCTGATCATTCTGGACTGAAACTGAGAAATAGAATATGAACCAGAGTTTTGCATTGCAACTTGTGTGGCCATTGCAAATTTCCAGCCCCTGAAAAAGGAATTTGTTATTATAAAAATGTGCAAATAAGAGATGCAAAAACCAACTAGATAACAAACACACAAGAATTTTATTAGGCTTGAGAAGTTTCTTTGGCACATGTGCCATATTATTACAGTGGGTGTAGGCAAAAGAAGTATTTTATCAAGACTCTTCTTTGGAGAAAACCAAATACTTAAACCAAGTTCTGAAACTTTTCTCTAAAGAATTGATAATGACATGGCTTAATTATTTCTAAAGAACTATATTGATGGGACAAAGCACATGTCACGAACATGTTTGCTATATATATGTGAAGCTGACATGAACACCTATATGTACAGTATGTGCCATGTGCTTTAAAAAAACCAAAAAGCAAACAAAAAGAAAGATTTAAACTACACTTAAGGCAATGAGCTTGCTTCAGAGTCATCTTACCGGTCAGCTATAGCTTTGGCCATAAAGTAATCTTCAGCAATATACTGTGCAAAAGCTATCAGTCCTCCAGCTTGGTCCAAGACATCCTTCCTCATCAAGCACGACATTCCTGTTACACACTTAAAGCCAGTTAAATTGGCTGAAATATATGACCTTGGATGTGAAGTTCCAAAATAGACCTGCCAAAAGAAGAAAAGGCTTTTAAAGCCCTGTATGTGAGTACTACACTGACAACCTTTTCCTCTGAAAACATATGGAAGGTAAAAAACACTAGATGTGGCCAATTACGATGGTGTATTTGGAAAGACCTTTGGTACCATTCTAAGGAATGTAGAGTATCACCAAATCTGAGAAATCTATTGGTGATATTGGCTGTGTTTTTGCAAATCTATAAACAGGTTTTAAATCCACATATTGAACTAGTGCACTCCATTTTGTATTTAATTTCTAATTTACTGAGGCTTTTGTCAGGGAATATATGTATTAAAAATGTATTAAGTAACAGACTAATCACTAGGATTAATATATTATGTGGTGATAACTGACAGACATGCTCTCTCCTTCCTCTTGAGCAAATTAACTGCATTCCTGCATACATGTTCTTAGAAACTTACTAAATGGTTCTACATAAGCATGGGACATTTTTTTACTTAGCAAACAAAAACAGTGAAGAAAAAAATTCAGATTGCAAGCAAACCTTTTTACAAGATTCAGCAACTTAAAACTAGGAATGACCTACAAAACAACAGAGGGAACGAGTGCTAGTGCCTCTCACTATTATTTAGTGTAGACTGCCTTCACACTGGTACAGTAACTCATTCAAGAAAAGGCATGCTCATTTTGCAGTATACTGGATCAGCAGGCAAAAAGCTGTTCCAGGAATACAGAAGCAGGAGTTGTAATTCTTGCTTTAACAAATAGCAGTACTAGGACATTTGTGCTATACCTCTCTGCTTTTCTCTTGTTAGAGGAAATTCAGACTTTGTGTCATAAAAAAAAAAAAAAAAAAAAAAGAAAGAAAAATCATCACAAACGCATCCCTCACTCAGAGCAATGATGGAGTACTGAATTTCACTGCACTTTCATCTCTCACATTTCTGTCCTTCATCCCTATCAGCCTTGGGGCCAAAATGCCTTATACATGCCAGCTCCAAATAAAAATTGAGTAAACTACATGCCTTGAGACACAAGGAACAAAAAAGAAAACTCAACCTCTTCATTCTACCAAAGAGAACTTACTGAGAAAGAGGAGAGGGGAGAATAGGACAGAATGAGTGATACGAAGATGGTGGATAGGAATCAACTTTTCACTTTCTCTTTCACTACAATTATTATGAGACATGAAATAGCACTACAGAAGAACAACGGTCAGAGTAAACCAGATATGGATCCTGTAACAGACAGATCTATGGAACTTCCTGGTAAAGAAAGTTATAGATGTTAAAAATTTATACAGACTCAAAAAAGAATGGAAATTTCATGTAAGAAATACATTCTTACTAAAATACTATTATATTAAAGATTAGTAAATATACAAGTCTGCTTCCTGCTCAGGAAGCCTCTCAGCTGAAAATTACAGAATGTTTAGGCAGTATTACAGGAAAACAGGATATAAGCCTTGCCTTTGTTCTACTTTCCTCAAAGGCGCTGCTTGTAAATACTGCTGGAAATAAGATACTGCAGGAGCTGGACTTAGCTTTGACTTGTCATGGCCATTTTTGTGTGCCTCTTCAGGCATCAAAATAGAATTAATTAGTCCTTTCTGACTAAGCACTAGAAAGCATTCTTCAGTTCAGTTCTTCAGTTTTTTTACTAATTTTAAATACAAAATCCAAAATGTGTAACCTGTAATCTTTATTGTTTGTATTGTAAACTTAAATACTGAATCAATAGACAGAGCAACCCAGAAGAATTCTGAAGCATTTAGAAGTTATCCTAGTTACCCTTAGTTTGAACTGTGACTGCAGCTGAGAATAAACACTTCCTCACTCACAAAGTACAAGTGGGGAAATACAATACGGCTTTCACTCAGCAAGGGTTTGCAAGCAAAAAAAGAATAAAACAAAATCCCCCCCACAACACTGCACTCACCTGTTCAAGAGTAGCAGCAAAACCCTGTCTGTCTGCAACATAGGGAAGCCCATGGACCAAGCCCACTTTTTCAGTCATTTGATTGGCCATATCTGTCAGTGTGTCTGGCGTTACTAAGTGACAAATGAAAAAACAACACTTCATGGAGCAATTCTGTCATTAGAAGACTACTGCAGAGAGACACTAATTCTCATTTTATTACCAGTATCAAGAGTACACACGCTTTGCTGCATAGTATCTTGTAAGAACAGTTTCAAAAAAATAATACTAGTGATTAACAATTATTATGATCAACAACAAATAAAATGGAAACAGTTTGAATATTTACTTTGAGTATTTTTAAAGGTATTTTCTCCTTTAATTAGAGGTTAAACTTTTATTCCACGAAAACACTTTTTTCAGACTTTTAACTCTAACTTCTGCTTATATTCTGAGTTAAAATAGTCTCCAAAACCTGCTTACTTATGGTGAATAAGCAAGCTTTGACAGTCAGCACATACACACCTACCTCTGATTCCACTATCACAAATCCATATGAGATCATATTTGGCAACTTCATAGCCAGGCATTAAGTTATTAATCTTGGGGTTGATGCCAACTTTCTTGCCACCTAAAAAATACAAAGATCATTCGTAATTAATGTATAGGGGGGTTTTTTGAATTCAAATTCAATACCCAAATTATTTAAATATATGAACTGAAGAAGAGTAAATGTTTACCCACCAATTCTTAAAGTCTACTTTTATGCAAAAGATTTATGCTTTAAGTATACCTTCAATTCTATATTTTATGACCAGAAAAATAAAAGGAAAAAATATTCAAATGCTTCCTTAAAATGGCAGGGTAACAAGATTAATGTAACTGAAGGAGCACTAGAACCACAAAGCTTATTACTACATTCTTGTAAGGTAAACATTTATCTCTTAAGACTAAGATTATGAAGACTATATTCTATAGAAATTTCAGCAGAAAAATAAAAATGGAGCAGAATAAAGTGAGACACACTCCTTCACATCCAGCTCACAGACACGGTCAAGTTTGTTTCATATCAGAGAAAAAAAACAAACTACATTTTACTACCTTGTTCTAATACCCCTCTCCTCCACTAATTCAAACACAAAGTGAAGAAAGAGCCCTACACCCTAAGCAGATGAAAAAGGATTGTTGCAGGACCTCAAGCTCAAATACAGTCACCACTACGAGTTACTTCTTGCACACTTAGTTCAGTGCAAAGACAGGATTTAAACAGTTGTTTTAAAATCAGGAGGAAAAATTGCAGGGGGTTACCCAATCATTCTTCTTGAAGTTTTCTTGGACTGATGTCACAGACTGTTACTACAAACTTACTTTTTACTGCAAACTGGAGATTAAACTACAGAAGCAACATGGGCTGAACAAGGCAACTATTTATTTCTTCTAATCCATACACATATGGAGTTGAAGACCTATTATTTTACAAGAGTCCCATCTTCAAGTTGCACTGCTTACCTATAAACAGTCTAGCATCAACATTTGGGTATTTGCCAAGGAGCTTTTTGCACACATCAATAGCTGGATCATCATGATCTTGTACACAGAGTAGTACTTCATACTAGTAAAAACAAAAATATATACACTCACATACATGTTTACATACATACAGCTAATATCCATATGACCTACAAAATAAAGCTAAACAGCGTAGTAAAAAGAGTTCTGTTATAGTATTAAAAACAAAGGGGTTATTTTATATCTAAATGAGTCTAGTTTTTTAATGCACAGCCAAGTACTTGTGAAAAAATAACTAAGGCTGTAACTCAAACTCTTGTACTGATGAGCATTACTTCTGCTGTTATTGAAGGGTTTCTATTAGTCATGAAATAAGATGTTCTGGTGTACAAGGTAAAATCTTTTTTCCACTTCCATTTTTGTTCACATATGAATCTTAAATCCAATATTATACTCAATGAAATGGCAGCACCTGAAATATTCAAGAATGAGGTTATGATACACTATGACTGCATACCTTTGAACTACATCTTCCATTCCATTACTTTGTAGACATATGTGCAGAATAGAGTTGGAAGACAATCCACAGAGACCAATATATGTACATATAAATGCTTAATTGTACAACAAACCTCAGGAACATGCATATGTAGCATCTCTCTATTTTCCTCATTAATTCAGTAATGGCTGAAAAAACAAGTAGTAAGGGAAAACTGCAGCTGCTACATGCTTACACAAGCTAGTGATGGTGGGTGAAGAAATAGCATTTTAAAAATCACTCAACATTGAGGGCGCTTTGCAAGCTTTGATAAAGGTATTTCTGGTTTTACAATAACAGCAAATCCTTTAAATACTTCTTACTTGATATAACCTTTTTACCCTGTTAAAACTAGAGCTATTAGAGCTCCAATACAAAGACTAAAATACAGAAAATGCAAATTTCTGATCAAGATACCCAGAAGCCATTTTTACAGTCCAAGACTGAAAAATTCAATCACAAGAAGCAATTTTCTTAGACCACATTTGCAGTAGCTGCTGGAATTAAGAGTCCCAACTAGCAATCAAAACAGTTCTTATTCTCCCTTATACTATTTTATCAACCCACCGAATTTAGTTTTTGCTTAAGTAGTTTAGTGAAAATAAACTGAATTTTGAAAGCTGCCTATTGGCTCTATGATCACAATTCCTGGTGTTCTTGTTCAGTAAGGGGTATTATATACAACAGAAGATATTAAATTAAATATATACATACTTCCAATAAAAAAATGGCATTGTCATACACAAAAGCCTGAACTACTCTAACTGCATTCAGAATATTGTGGAAATTTAAAATCATTAACAACTAAATGGGAGTTAAGATTTGTTCTAGCACTACAAACTGTCAGGCAAGTACCTCTACCTCTCAGAATGCAAACTCAAAGTCAATCTGGCTAAGGAGCAAGCAGTGTTTGATTTCTACTATCTTACAGCATGGAAAATGGATTTTAAAAGGTGAAAGAGTTGTCTCATTAAGCAGGCAGGTCCTCTCATCACAACAGAATCTTGACAGCATGAACACCATAGAAATAAAAAACTGAAGAAATTAGGTTTTTTACTGAACATCAAATTAAATTTGTAAAATAAAACTAATTTTCCTAGTCCTTATACAATTAATCTTCAATCCACAGTAGCAGTGACACTTCTATATCCATATTCTCCAAGAAATTCAACCAGAAGTAAAGCAGATATTTCAGACTCCAATATTTGAAAAGAGAAAAACTCAAAATAATTGGCCTTTGTAAGCAGTGGCAAAGTAAAAAACGGAAAATGTATGATGAAAGCAGAACAAATACAAATTTGCTTATCTACACAAACATTACCATCCGGTTCATTTGAATTTAACATGAACAGAAAAACTTTTGCAAAAGCACAATATGCACAGTAGGTGAGAACTGTTCACTGATAAAAATATTATGAGTAAGTCCTGCAGTTCTGAGACAGCATAACTGGATTCTATTCAAGAGAAGAATATTTCACGCATGGAGGGTCACAGAAGAGAATCATTATCATCACTGCAGCTTCACTGGAAAAAGTTTCAGATTAATCTTTCAGAATAATTTTTCACTGCACAGCTGACCTTTGAATACCAGGCAATACTGTTGTTCTAATTTTTGCGGTCAATCTCTTAAAGTAGCTCTGTACAGTAACTATAAAAAGTTTTCTCAGACAGTTTGAGGATCCTGCTTGTACTGTCTAATCTGTGCTGCTGTAAACTGAAGCATTCACATATGCATTTTCACTCTCCTTAGGAAAAATATGATTGTCTACTACCATTTGAAACTCAGATATTTGTGCAGTAGCAACATTTTAAGATTATTACCCACATGTTTTCAGAACTAAGGATCAAGACTTCCTCTTGTAAAGCTAGATCCAGCACAACTGTTTTTCTGAATTATTAAACAAGTTTTATTTGTAGTCAAATGTTTCAGCTGCATAATGTTTTAATGTTCATTATAGGTCATATAACACATTAAGATATTGCTGAAGATTCTTTACACTGTTTGCAATACTGGCATACACAGCACGCCTAAAGCATGCTTTAAAATGTGCTTGGCCACAGTTTATTGCACTCTGTCGAGTTGAAAGGATTCATATGTTCATGCCTAAAGTTTTTCAAAAGGCCCAAAGCTTCATTACAGAAAAAATTTCCAACTTCTAATTAGTTCCAAATGCTAGGGATCTTTGTTTTACCTTGCCTACTTAGGTGTAAGTTTAAGGCTCTCAGAACACACAAACAAACTTGCTGTACAGCTTACACAAACCTTTGATCTTTTACAATTGAAGCAGCAGTGCCAGATGTGGTTTTGAGAAGAATTGAGAAAAGAGAGTTTTTTTATTACAGCTAAATTTCAAATTTCAAAATTCAGCAGATACAAATACGGTAAAAAACGTATTCCTTTTCCCATCCACAGGAGGATACTTCAAATACTGAACGATACACCAAACATTTGCAGACTTCTTTTAAGCTCTTTAGAGCAAGGAGAACATCTGACACATGGATCAATTATATTGCTTATCCCTTACACTACAAATTCAAACAGTGTTTAACAGCAAATGTGAGCTTTTATTAACTATTTGCTTCCCAACACCAATACACGGCTTAGAGACTACCCTATCTACCAACAACTGGTGAGGTACACTACCTCACCATTGAGCAACTCTTCATTAGATGAACCATCAGTAAGAACCATCAAAAAGTTTCAGGGTATCACTTAAGTGTTCTCTTTTGGAGGATCTCTTACAGAGAAGTAGTCAGCTGAGGAGGATTTCTTGCCTCTCATGATCTTTTACAGCAGTACAAAACATTTCAATCTATTAACACCACAATACAGGAATAATGATTAAGCAAATCTTAGAGGAGTGTAGAGTATGATTCAACCCTAAGCCTTGGATGTGTTCCTCAATAGACAGCTTTTTAAAAAGGAGTAAATTTTGTTTGCAACATGTAAAATATGTGATTATACATTTTCTGCAGAAGGAAGAACAATCCAAGACAATCAAGCAGCACAGCTCCCACCCAAGCTTCTCATACGAGTTTTTGAGGCATAGGAGGAAAAAAAAAAGCCACTAAATAATACACATACTTTTGGATAATCCAGCTCAAAGAAGGTTTCTAGGTTGTTGATCAGGTTAGGATCCACGCCTTTTAACGGCTTTAGAAGTGAGACACCAGGAAGCTTGCTATACGGCTGTTTGTCCGTGGCTTTCTTATTGAGGTGGAGGCGTCTGTAATGAGAAATAGCATATAACTCCACTTAAGAAAACATGCTAGAGAAAGCCATTCAAAATACAGTCAGAACTGAGAGAGCTTGGAAGTTAAAACTGCTAGAAAAAGAAATGATTCTAGCTGTTGAAAAACCTGCTGTTTTTCTATCCAATAATTGATGTCAAAGTTGATGTCAGCAGCTGATGTCAAAGGCAGTGCCTAAAAAAACCTTAGCATGACATGTAGGTTACATGCAGCTTTATTTAACTTATTAGATATTTCAGATTAATGCATTTTGAGCAATAGAAATATGACCCTTTTTCAAACTGCAGCAGAGACAAGATTTTTCTGCCTTCCTCCACAGCATTAAGATTCATAGTATTATAACAAAATAATCATAGAAAACAAATTACTGGGAACAAGGCAAAAAAGCAAAAGGCTCAGGTGCTTTTTCCTGCTTCAAGTTACACAACATTTAGAGCAAACTGAAAACACAGGAGAAACAGCTGATCTTACCAATCAATTTGTTAATAACTCCAAGAAAATACTAAGGATCAATTAACTGTGGTATAAAAATCCTGACAGCAGGCTGGGTCAGAACCACAGATAAACTACACACAATTCCAAGCAGTTACTGGTATTTCAGCAATGAATCAGAATTGCTTAGATTTTGAAAAAGACTTTTAAGGTCATCAAGTCACACTATTAACACGGCACTACCAAGTCTACAACTAATCCATGTCTCTAACTGCCACACTAAATACACAAAATTGGCAATAATGTCACAACTCACTAAAATCAATGTTTAATCCTACACTCCTGTGTAAATGAACACAACATTGAATTCCAAAAGCTTGATGGGTGTCAGAGACTGAATGTTATAATTTATGGCTTAAACATCCTCATTAAGGACTTTTGCTTATTATAGCAAAACTGTATTACAAAAGCTGCAGAGAAGACCACCACACCCTGAACAGGCCTTCTGACTGGGCCCTGGACCGCTCGCTGATGGAGACAAGATACAGCAATCTCAGGTCTGGGGAGAGAAAATACATTCAAAGAAGGATCAAGCCTAACACCTTTGGAGTGGAGACCGCAGCCCCAGGGCTATCAGCTGCCAGGCTTCACGCAGACCCTCGCACCAGAGGGTGGCGGGAGAGAGACTTTGGGTGTGTAGGGAAAAAGCCTCTGGTGAGAGGCGCGGTGAGCGCCCATCCTCCTCTGCGCACAGCAGCTCAGCCCTGGGGCCCCTCCATCCCGGGGAAAGCTTATCCACAGCAGAGGGGGTGTCAAGGCCCATCAAAGGCCACCCCCAGGGTCCCCAGACCCTGCACCAGAGCACTGCAGATGATGCGACAGATCCTCAGTGTTGCAAGGGACAGCGCCAGACTGGCCCCTGCAAGGGAGGCACCTGGGTGTTCCCACCTGGCCCAAACGTGTATTAATCCACTGGATTTTGTACTTTCCAGCGTGGCAGCGAGGGACCCTCACCACCAAGAAGACTGGATGGAGGGGAGCAACGAGATGTTGTTGGGACCCCCAGAAGGGTGATATGCTTCCACCTGACCCCTGAGACTCTCTCCCTGTCCCCCCACCCCTTCTTTTTCTATTTATTTATTTTCTCTTTCTTTCTCTTTGCCTCTTTTATTAAATAAAATACAGCAATTTTTCGGCACCAGTATCTTACCTCGTTTGGTTTTTGCCACATTTTTTTGGGTCTATTTCGACCCTTTCTGGGTCCAATCAGTTTTATTCATAGAGGCTTAGTTTCCTCTGGTCTTCTTTCTTAAACTGGTTTGTAGCAATGGGCCAGTATACAATCTAATTTGCATCAAGTAAATACATATGCACAAGTAACGGAAGGACAAGTATCTGCAGAAACCTAAAATTTGCAAATTCATGTATATACCACATACTGCAGTTCTCCACCATGAAGAGTAGTGAGACTGCAAGACTATTTTCTTGCAATGTGTACCTAATGATGTAAATTCTCAGCTTAAACTTCCACCAAATAAAATTACTGAACTATGAAGGAGCTCCAGTAAGAGAAGAGATTCCAGGAGATCGCTAGCTTTTTTTTTCCCTGAAGTTGGACAGTGGCATTTGATACCTAATCACCCCCTGCCAGCATGTTTTCCTTTTAGGCAGGTTAGCAGCTAGACATCATGGGCATAATGTTACAGAGAATAAACAATGGGTTGACCAAAAAGACAAAAGAACAAAGCAGATTATGTCCTAGTGCTGTTTTTGAGTCCAGGCCTGGACTCTGCAGAGGTAAACTGAAATAGACTTGCTGAGCATTTAACCGCCAAGAGATGGTCAGACCAAAGGAAAAAAATCAGTAATTCTGACAGCTATCTCAGACAGAAATTTTCTTAGCAATGTTCACAAGAATAACAGGAAATAAGGCCTTTAGTGCCAATCAAAAGTGAGAGCCTCAAGAATGCAACTTTGATCCGGAGGGCCAAAAAGTAGATAATGCAAGGGAGGAAAAAAATAGTGTAGCAATGCATAGAGTTTTGTACAGCAACAAAAGCCATAATAAACAGGAAATACTGGAAGGAAGTGTCAGAGCAATAAGTTGTGAAGACAGCTCTGAGGCAGGACTGTGATAAATAAGCATAAAGTGATAAAATGGCAGAGTCTTGCAATGCCTCAATATTACAAACCATGCTGACACAGTATTAGGCAGGTGACTGAGTTACAGTAAGAGAAGCCTACAGACTGTGCAAGAGAGAGAAACCTTAAAAAACACACAAATAAGACATGCAGCATTATCACAATCTATTCAGCTATGAAACACCATACAGTTTTGACAGCAAGTGGCAAGACTGTCCCTAACATTCTCTCTAAGTAAGACTCCAGTTCGTGTGCTATTCGTAACACTGCACAGAAGTGGCAGCCTGCCCTTCTGAAAGCAGTGAGGTATTGTGACACCAAAGTAATTGCGGTGCTCCGTTAGACCAAACAGCAAATTAACAGTAAACCAGACCATTTGACACTGAGGACTATTTGTGAAGTGGCATATTCTCACATAGAATTAAAGTTACAATTGAAAACCTACCAGAGAAGCAGGCCAACCATTAAAAAAGTTACAGTATTGAAATTCAGGCTAACATTTAATGTGGAAGTCAAAATAATTGACTAAATTTAAGCAACATTAACACTGTTGATGCAAGTACATTCTATGTGAATCTGCTACAGTACACGTATCAAAGTCTCCAAAGCAGAGGTAAGATAAAGCTGTTGTTTTTGGGCGCTAACTTGTGCTTATGCTGGTTCAGTTCTCTCAGACATATCTTGTGATCACAAAGGTCTTAATTTCTACATTACTCTGCATGTGTAACATGTACAGTTCAAAATCATAAAGCTAAGCAATCCTTCCTCAAGGTTCGTATTGATACGGGGGCTTAGGCTTTAAGGATTAATTGCTGATTGCAGGTATTACTAAAATTTTGCACCTGCTTACTAAACAATACATTTTACCCGTTCAATACTCCTTGCACTTGCCAAGCAGAGGGGAAGGATGTAAAGGAAGACACAGGACCATTGACAAAGGGAAGAGGACCGTGACCAAAATCCTGTTCTCAAATCCTGGAACCGGCTTAGGCCAGCTCTGGAGTTTGAACTTAGGCCAAGAACTCAGAGAGTATGCGCAAGAAGACAAAGTAAAAAGTTCAACCCGAGGAAAAGGTTTTTACTTCATCCTGAGACCCCACTTTACGACCACCAGGAGGCACTGTGCAGACGCAAGCAGATGGAAATGACTTTTGAACTTATAATATACGAAACAGAAATAGGCAACGAATGTATATGGGTGTATTATGTAATCTAATGCATATATAAACTGTAACCACATATATTTCAAGCCAAGTACCATTGAGGGTGTGCATACCTTTGGAGGAGCAATCCCCCATGCACCTCTGCCAATTAAACATACCTACTTTACAACTTTAATTAATTATAGAATCTAAAGTCCGTGCATCAGTATCATGTATAGGATAATATATGTTATTTTTCATTGAAAGTAGTCCAAAGCAGTCATCACTAACAACCTTAACTCTGAAACAGATGCTGGCAGAGCAGTGTTTGTAGGCGCTTTCAGATAACGTGTGTAAAAGTAGCCAGGTTATTTTCAAGGACTTCTGCACCCACATTTATTAAATTAATCAGCCTGCAGACCCTAGCTAGTAAAACTGAAAAATTTTTAATAGAGTCTGGTACTGGTATACCTATACAGGGAAAGAAAAAAGAAAAAGAGCCATATGGTAATGGTGTCAAGAGCTGTAGTTCCACTATCCAGTATCATGGAAAAAGCACCTACAAAATTTTCTCTAACTTTGTTGCTTATCACAATAATAATTAACCCACAGAAGCGCCTGTACCCTAGACTTCCTCTCAGCAGAGGACAAAAAGTGTCTCCAAAGAAAAAATCCCAACAAGTTATCACTGTTCAGGATGAATTCTTGCTGATCTGTACCAAATTATGCAACAACAAAAAAAGGCCAAGAGAACACTTCCTCTCCCCAGCTCATCAGGGGCAAAAGAGTATTATCACAGAATGATTTGGGTTGTAAGGGACCTTAGACATCATCTAGTTCCAATGCCCTGTCATGGGCAGGGACACCTGCCCATCACTAGATTAGGTGGCCCACAGCCCTCTTTAACCTGGCCTTGAACATTTCCAGGGATGGGGCATCCACAGCTTCTCTGGGCAACCTGTTCCAGTGCCTCACCACCTTCACAGTCAGGAATTTCTTCCCAATATCTAATCTAACCTACTCTGTCAGTTTGAAGTCACTTCCTCTTCTCTTATCACTACATGACCTTGCAAAAAGTTCCTCTCCATCTCTCTTCTAGCAAAACCAAAACCCTTGCTACAGTAGACAGGCTGCTGAGTCTCTCACACGTACACCTTTTAAACACAGTTGATAAAACCTCAATAGTCCTTATTCACCCATGTCAATCTTCCCTCAGCAGCTACTTTTTAATTAAAGAACTATCCTGTTAGAGGGAGGTAAATC
Organism: Falcunculus frontatus; assembly: GCA_013398115.1. Lineage (NCBI taxonomy): Eukaryota > Metazoa > Chordata > Aves > Passeriformes > Falcunculus > Falcunculus frontatus. Next base: position 1,282,588 of record VZRV01010291.1, on the reverse strand, counting down.
TTGGTGAGAAATTTGAAATAGATACTTAAATATTGCAAGACAGCAAAACAAGATGCAGAAAAGATGATGACGTTCCTTGAAGCCTGTGGTTTCACAGGCCATCAAGATAAGGTCACACATTATTACTTCTGAAAGGGACTTGTTTTCCTGCTTCTACTTCTGAATTTTTAGTGATCTGAACCATCCCACACAGGTCTTTGTGGAGTGTTGGTCTGCTATGGAATACAGGACATAAGGTCTCGTCCTGAACAGGCATAGGAAAATGCAAGATTATTCTCCTTCTTTCAATAACAGAAAGGTAAAAAGGACGAGCGCTTCACATCTTCTTTACTTTACATATTATATATATAAATATAACGAAATATATCTATAACTATATATAAAACTATACATTTAACTGTGTATATATAGTTAAAACACTCCCAAAAGTTTCGTGCTTTGGTCCACAGAAGAAAAAAAATGAGATTTGCTACTGGTATACCACACCGGTCAGTGCATTAAATACAACTGAAAAAGACTGGAAGATTTCAAGAAGTATTACAGACATCCCCTAAATTCATTAAAGAGTTTACAGCATCATTGCTTCACCAAGACTAATATTAGCAGATATAAAATCTTACTACCCCTAATGCAATGGTATAAAGACAGTTCCACATAAGAAGGCATAGATAGCTAACAAGTATGTTTCAGCATCTCACAGCACTAACTTTGTACACAGGCATCTGATCATTTTAAAATTAAGTAACCAAGAACACTTTATAGTATTACACTAACTTTATAGTTATAGACCACCCAACCAGGAAGAAGAGACAGATGAAATATTCTGCAAGCATCTGGGAAAATTCTCATAATCATTAGCCCTTTTTCTCACAGAGGGCTTCAATTTAACAGATGTCTGCTGGAAATACCATACAGCAGAGCAGAAACAGTTTAGGATGTTCCTGGAGTGTGTGGAAGATACTGACTGTGTCAGGAAGTTGAGTGAGCCCATTGTGGGGAGGCACCCACTGGACCTTTTGTTTGTGATCTGAGGACTGGTGGGTGATGGGATGGTTGGAGGCTCTCTGGGGCTCAGCAATCACAAAATGATGGAGTTTCCAGTTCTGGGAAAAGTAGGAAGAGTCAGCAGAACTGCCACCTAGGATTCCAAAAGGCAGACTTCGGCCTGTTTAGGAGACTGTTCAACAAAGTATCCGTGGGAGGTTATCCTGACATTGTTCAAGAAGGAAATCCTAAAGGCACAACCATCATGCCATCCCCATGTGCCAAAAGACAAGGCAGGGAAGATGAGTGACCTGGCTAAAGAAAGAGCTTTGGCTGGAACTCAGGATGAAAAGGAGAATTTATGACCTTTGAAAGAAGATGCAGGCAGCCCTGGTATCATGAAGTTATGGAGGGAGAAAACTAGATGGGCCAAAACACAACTAAAACTTGATCTTGCTACTGCCACAGAAGACAATAAAAATGTATATATAAACCCATAAGCAACAAGAGGAGAACTAAGGAGAACCTCCATCCTTTATTGGATGCAGAGAAAAACACAGTGAGAAATTATACGGGAAGGCTGAGATACTGTGTTTTTTGTTCCAGTTTCTAACAGTAAGACCAGTTGTTCTCCAGATAACAAGGCCCCTGAGTGGGAAGGAAGAACAAGCAGCAGAATGAAGGCCTCATAACCCGGGACAAAATGATGTGTGACCTGCTACACCACTCAGACAATACAAGTGTCTGGGGCCAGATGGGATCCACACGAGGCTACTGAGGGAGCTCATGGAAGTACTCACCAAGCCTCTTCCAATCACTTACCAGCAGTCCTGGCTAATGAGGGAAGTCCCAGTCCACTGGAGGCTAGCCAGCATGACAGCCATCTGTAAGAAGGGTTGGAAGGAGGGTCTGGGGAACTAACCACAGGCCTGCCAGCCTGACCTTGGTGCTGGGGAGGGTCCTGATGCAGACCATCTTGAGTGTCATCATATGCATGTACAGGACAACCTGGGGATCAGCATGGAGTTAGGAAAGGCAGGTCCTGCTTGACCAACCTGATCACCTTCTATGACAAGGTGACCCAGTTGGCAGATGACAGAAGAGCTATAGATGTTGTCTGCCTCAACTTCAGTAAAGCCACTGACACCATTTCCCACAGCATTCTCCTGGAAGAAACTTGCTCCCCATGTCTCAGACAGGAGCAATCTTTGCTGGGTTAAGGACTGGCTGGATGGCCAGGCCAGAGAGTGGTGGGGAATGGAGTTAAATCCAACTAGCATCCAGTCAGCAGTGGCGTTCCCCAGGGGTCAGTTTTGGGCTCAGTCCTGTTTAATATCTTTATCAATGGTCAGGATGAGGGGATCAAGTGCACTGTCAGTCAGTTTGCAAATGACACCAAGTTGATTTGCTGGAGAACAGGAAGGCTCTGCAGAGGGATCTGGACAGCCTGGATCCATGGGCCAAGGCCAGTTGTGTGAGGGTAAACAAGGCCAGGGGCCAGATCCTGCCCTTGGGTCACAACAACCCCACGTAGAGCTGCAGTCTGGGAAAGGAGTGGCTGGAAATCAGCCCAAAGGTAAAGGAGTGGGAGTGGTGGTCGACAGTGGCTGAACATGAGCCAGCCATGTCTCCAAGGTGGCCAAGAAGGCCAATGGCATCCTGGCCTGTACCAGCAATAGTGTGGCCAACAGGACCAGGACAGTGACCATCTCCCCGTACTGGGCGCTGGTGAGGCCACGCCTCAAGTCCTGTGTTCAGTTTTGGGCCCCTCACTACAAGAAGAACGCTGAGGTGCTGGAGTGCCCAGAGAAAAGGGCAACAGAGCTAGGGAAGGGCTTGGAACACAAATCTGCTGAGAAGAGACTGAGGCAGCTGAGGGAAAAGGAGACTTAGAGGTGACCTTATCACTCTACAACTCCCTGAAAAGAGACACTAGTTGGGTGGGGGTCAGTCTCTGGTCCCAGTAACAAGCGACAAGACAAGAGGAAGGGCCTCAAGTTGCAGCACCGGGGGAAGTTTAGGTTGAATATTAGAAAAACTTTCACCAAAAGGCTTAGCAAGCATTGAAATGGGCTGTCCAAGGAAGTGGCACAGTCACCAAACCTGGAGATAGTTAAAAGATGTGTAGATGTGGCACTCACGGACATGGTTTAGTGGTGAACATGGCAGTGCTCAGTTGACAGTTGGACTTGATGACCTTGGAGAGCTTTTCCAACCTAAACTATTCTATGAGTCTATATTTTCCTATGTGAATAAGATATTTTTCTATATACAATATTATTTAATAAATATTCATGAATATAATTACATTTTGTATAATAAATATGTATGTGCAGGTTTTTGTCTGCATGTGAAAGTGGGAGGGATGGGGTGTTTACAAGAAACCATTGTCATAGCTCTAGTAGATCCCATCAGGAAGCAAAACACGGAGGCAGAGAAACACAAGAGGACTCTGCAATGATACAAGTAAGGCTGAATAAAACAAGTACTTATTTCTTATACTACTCTGCCCAGATTTAAGCACATAGAAATACTAGTGTTGCATTACTGTGGAGGCCTGCTACACTATTATTCCTTTTTAGGGACCTCCTAGATGTCGGAGAGATTTGAAAACTGAAAGACAGATCAAACAGAAAACCAAGAATCACCTGTGGCCACTGGTCTCCTAGTAAATTGAAAGAATTATTCTTAAAGCTAGAATTAAACACCTTGATCTTGTTTTAAACCTTTCTTCCCCTTGAGAGGAGCTTTATAATGTAGCTGAACCAGTTTAACTGCAGGCTACTGCTCAGAGGCACTCCCTCTTTCCTCCTTTCTCCTCTTTTTCTGGGATGTCCTGTGCTGACATTTGTCTGATCCCACAGCGAACTAGTTGAGATACATAAACCATCATGTAACTAGTACTCAACATGTATGTTAGAACTTCATCAGTTTAACCTAGAAAGCTTGAAAGGATGCAGCAAGATGATCACACAGCTTCACAGGCAGCAAAGGTCCCCCAGTAACCCTTCTCCTGTGCTGCCATCAACACCAGCCAAACAAGACATCGTGCCAGTACTGATGTCCATACAATCCTGCTTCAAATCACTCAGTCAACTGAAAGTTAAATCTGCCTTTTGTTTTCTTCCACTTCAGATTGTCTTCTGCCAAATTAGAGTTCAGGCATCTTACGGAAGGCTGCACGAAACTGCAGAGCATATTCAAGAAGGCTCTGAATGCGCTGCCAAGATTGCAGGAGAAGAGCAGGAACAGGGTCTCCTTCCCTCTCATGCTTCAGTGGCCTTCCAGAAGAGCTCAGCTGACCATAGATTTGGGTCAGGCCCCTAAAAACTATTCCACAACCAACTCTACATCACACTTTTCCTTCACAGCATTCACTCCCTTATAGGTTGCTCCTTATCTGCCAGAAACAGGTAACTTGAGTTAATCAGTAATAGAAAACATTGCCAGTGCTCACAAGAGACTCTTGAAGTAATACTTAAGGCACTCCACTCTTCTACCTCTCCCGACTGAAAGCAAGGTATCAGCCTATAAAAATATGCTAGTGCCAGGCACCCTTGCTTAGCTGCTGGTCTGGGTCAACCCATTGCACCAGTCAGTCATTGCTCCCCGAGAGGCATTCTTTCCCACCCTCCGTCACCTCCTCACATCCAATTCAACAGCCATATGGACACATGGCAAGTCAATCCACCCACTCACCAACCTAACAGAACCATCAGATCCAACAGGGAGGAGCAGAAACACACAGCTGTGGACAACAGGAAAGGACTTAAGGGGAAACCCTACTGTAATTAAAAACATTTAACATGTCACTTGGCCTTGAAAAAATGTTCAGACAGGAGGAAGTAGATGAGTTTGAAAGAAGAACATGGTAGGTATGATTCAGGTGTGCACTTTGTAGGAGAGACTTCTCGGCTGTCCGCCAGCAGAGAAACAGTCACAGGTTTGTGCATGCCTGCAAAATCACTGAAAACAAAAAAAGCAACCTTGCTTTTGGCATACTAGGAGTTTGTGTTGAAAAGCATGCTACAATTGTGCTTCATCACGTGCCAGCTGAGTGTACTAGGTAGATAAAACATTTCATTCACTTTCAATGCGTATTTTCTCCCCATACTACATATACCTCCACAGACAAAATGAAAAGGAACTGGCAATGTAACGCACTGAAATCATAATGGGTAGTGGAGAGGAAGAGAAATTATTTTTTTTAAAAAAAGTAAACCTAAAACAAGCTCAAAAATACCAAGAGTCAAAACTTTTCAAAAAAACCCAAAAACAAATCCAAAAAACCAAACACCAATTTGCTTTTTCAGTTTTGGAAAGGAGTAGTTCAATCAGCGGCTAAGAATAAAGACAAAAAAATCATATTATGTAGAACAGTAAAAGTCCCATCTAGTGCTATTTGCCATTTCAAATTGAAAATCTCCATGCACTACTGAAATCTTTTAACCAGCATTTTCCAAGTATTACCATGAAGTCACATTCAGTAGATGCAATCTATAACTTGATACAGTCTTTTCTAAAACAGAGGGCAATGGAAGGGGGAGACAGGGGAATTAAAAATGCTTTCAAATACTTCTTACAGTTTTAATCAGAAAAAACCCCTGACCTTATCTTTCAGGAATAAGAAAGAGCAAACACTAGAGACCTCAACTTTAAGCCAGCAAACACTTCCTCTCCTACTCCCCTCCCACTCCCAAAGGATAAAAGGAGAAACAAACAGGCTCCCATACAATAGGCTGTGGCTGAACCTGAAGCAATAGGAACCCTTTTACTGACCAAATCTTTGATAGTTTACAATGCAGCAAGCTGAAATGAAGAGGACTTAACAAAGATACAGCAAGTCACCTACAACACATCCATTGCTGCATCACACTAAGCATTAAAATAAACACAACATTTTTCCTTGTAGTCTTTCTGCACTCTGCAATCAAAATAGCAATTTAGTCCCTTTTTCTGCTTTCCCACACCCTCAGCCCACTTGTGGCTATAAAACAGTTAGCACCACAAGACAAATTGGATCAGCCTGCTGATCAAACAGGGAACCACCCCACAGAAAAAATTCACTTGCTGATCTGAGTCACAAATAGCCACATGCTCACAAAGGCAGATTAGAATGGCAGAAATGTTTAGAAAGGTATAGCAGTAGGAGGGGATTTGGATTATCGCCCTGAGCACCAAATCAAGATTCACTAAGGCATAGAAACAGAAATGTTTTTGGTACTCCTTGCAACAAACATTATGCAAGTTTAGAGAACTGCTGCATCCAACACAATTTGTGTTTTGTTTATGAAAGCATCTCCAGGGGATGGCCATAACTCTGGGCCAGATAAACCAGACAGCTTTTAGTACAGGATCAACTCAATGTTAAGTGTGGGAGCTTCTAAAACACAAAGCTTTAGAACAATTTTATTGTGAGACTATTCAATTTGGTTTCTGACTTTCATTTCGAAAATCTGTTAAGATTAAACTAGCTCGGCCTCAATTATTTCATAAGGCACAAGTTTAAATGACAACATAATTTGCTAAGCATTACATAACGTGCATCCTACAGACCCCAGGCTGCTCCCTTGGTGCAGCTTTTTCCAGTTTCTTTGCCCTTAAAACTTCCAAAACAGTTAACTGCCAGTAACACGTTAATGGCTAATCAGAAACTGTATTAACAAACCATACGGCAGGTACCATGCCAACACTTTTTCTTTATTTTCAGTGTACGACAGGCTGATTTTTATTTCATTAACTCAGCAACAAGTGTTTCCAGAGTACAAAACAGCATACTGCTGAAAAAGACACTCAAACACCAATTCACACAAGTTTCAACACACAGTCTGGGGCCATGTTACACACAGCTGGGGTAATAAAGCTGTAAACCTTGTCTGGACTACACAGTTGTCAGTGAGAGGGTTGCTGCCCTCATGCTGCAAGTGCCTTGGAAAGCTTGAATAAGTCTCCTGTATGAAACATCAGAAACCGAAGGAAGCAATTATATAAAAACAAAAATGCTTTGAAAGAAAATGCTAAGTTAAAATAACCCTTCTACATTCAACATCATGTTTGACAGCATTTCAGAAGAGCATTTTTTTTTTCTTTTTTACATTTCCAACAGATACGAACCAGAAAAACTAACTTGCCAAATCTTACCTTATGTCTACAAAAACCCACAATACTTGGCTCATGCTGTCAAAAAATACTGCCCTCACCACTACACAATCTACACGAAAGAACCTTCTTGGAAATGCAGGTATAAAACACACGCATCACCTCTCTTAAAAATGCTTAAAAGGAAGTGTGAAGTAATAACTTAGAACTCAATTTTAACTCAAAGTATTTCAGTATAAAGCACTTGAGATATCTGCTCCATAACAGCTCAGTACATTAACCGATATCTGATTTTCATCAGCTTGAATATTTTAACAATGTGTGCGCATGACCAGACAAATGATATTTCTGCTTCATAAAATAAGGTGCAGCATACTACCCATTATAAAAGCAAAGCAGCAGTCATCTAGGAAATCATTACAACACAGGCAAATTGAATCAACATCAAGACAAGTGCTTAATAAGAATAGGACAGCTGCAAACAACATAAAAGTGAACGGTTAACTTCATTTACAGATCTCCCCTCACAGACTATATTGTTAACAAATCCAAGATGAGCCCTACCGAGAGAAAGGAAAGAAGACAAAACAGTCTTTGGTTTACAAAGAGGTATTTCTGAAGAGTGGAACTCAAGTGGTCTAAACCAGACCAAACCAGCTACCATCACAAACTGGCAAAGATAGGTTGTGAGTTATCCTGCTGCTTTAATGCAAAAAGACTGGTCCACTAGAAGCACCCACCAGGTGTTCAAAAACTGCTCTAAGAAATAAAACAACTCCTCAGCAAAGTGTTGCAAGTAGCACTGGCAAGAAAGTCCTAATCTTTCACTTAGTACAATGCATATCTTCAACTTTCTATCTTTGTTTATGCTTGTAAGAATGCTTTTTACCTTAGTTGTCTAAAGGACACCGTAAGACTTCCTTTATACCGAAACTGAAATAATTTGATTCAGGGTATGAACTCACCCAGGCCAATTATGGGATGATATAGTCTTGCACAGGTCCTCATCACCTACTATTAAAAGTTATGTATTTAAGAAAATGCAAAACTAGTCACCTTGCAATTAGCAAAACGAAGATCTTTTCTTAGTCTGTAGGAAAACATCTCTCACAATAAAGTAATTAATAATTTCTTTTAAACCATAGTCTTCAGTAAATGTAAAACCAGTATTAGGTGTGTCAAAACTACAGTATTTTATTTCAGTTAAAAAACAGTTTAAAAATCCTGGTGAACTCCAACACCACTACTTAGCATCACACAATTCTCAGGGAGTGGATACAAATACTGAAGGGTGCTCTAGTGAAACAGTAATATTAGTTATATGCTCAGCATGTCATGGAGCAGCTAGGACAGAAATGTCCGATTCCAATTTTTATAGTAATTTATCATCTACCATTCTACTCACCCACCTTAATCAAAAGTCATGCTTTTATGGAAACAGTTAATGTAAAGCATCAACTTCTTTAAACTTCTTTGAAATCTTCATATCCTGACAAAAGCTGACAGAAAGATTATTTTTTTCCTCATCCCACTATTCAGCTTCTTCCACTCCAACTCACATTCAAAGCTGGATGCTTTTTTGCCTTGTAACAGCTCCACTAACCCAAACCATTCCATTTCCATATGACATACTCCAAATCTTACAGTCTTCTATCTTCCCCTTCCACACAAACCACTCCAAGAGATGTGACAAGTGGGCTTTAAAATCAAAACATGTCTGTTGTACTATCTTCCCTCTTCTCAGCGTAAGTACACCATCCAGACTGCCATGATTCCTCTCCTTTAAATGAACTCTAGACAGTCTTTAATCCAGGCTTAGGTTTCTTGGATTCTGGTAAATCATTCAGGGCCACTAACACCATAATGTTCACCCCAAAGTTTATAGTCTGTGTCTTATCCCCCCCTGACTCTCACTATTAAAAAACCGGCCTGCCCTAAGTGCCTTCAACATTATTGGTTTTCTTCCACATTGTTACCACTCTCAGATTTCTGGTCCTGCACTGTTTTGCTTTCCCCATTTATCAAGCTTGTAATACAGAAACTCAACCACAATCTTAGCACATAAAAAACTAACTTCTGGGTTTTTTCACATACGTCTTCCCCTAAGGATTACCTAAATTTAAGCCTTATTCTTACATGGTGTCAGGTAAACTTCAACTTGTTTAAAATAAGGAACGCACAAAACTTACAGCCTCCATGCAACCTCCTTCTCAGTCTATTGCTCCATAATAGTCCAGACAGCTGCCTCAGTGTCATCTTTCACTTTTGAAAAAAACCACTGTACAACAGAGGTTGGAAGGCACCTCTGGAGGTCACCTACTCCAAATGCCTGGCTCTAAGTGGGGTAACTAGATTAGGTTGCTGAGGACCAGCCAATTTTTCCTTCTCCTCCAAGGATGGAGCTTCCGCTAACTCTCCAGAAAGCCTGTTTCAATGTTCAGCCATGAGTGTCTTCTTTGAGTTAAAATTACAATCTTTCACTTGAATTTGTCCTTGATGCTTTTCATCTTGTTTCATCACTAGGCACCAGTGAGATGAGTCTTGGACCTCACATCCTTCATTCCTCCAAACAATCAGGTATTCACACACATTAATGGGATCCCTCCGAGCCTCCTCTAGGCACAGTTCCAGCTCTCAACCCCTCCTTGCGTGTTGGATGCTGCAGTCCCACCATCATCTCTGTAGCCCTAAGCCAGACTTGTGCTAGCATACCCGTGACTCATACTGGAGAGACCAAAACTGCTCTCTGCACTCCGGATACAGCCTTTCTGTACTGTGTACAACAGAAGGATCACCTTCTCCAACCTGCTAACAATGCAGCAATGGCTTTCTCTGCCAAAACCATGTCGCTCTTCATAATCAAACTGATGTTTGATCGGCTGATTGGCACCAATCAGCACCCATAGGTCTTTTCCTGCCAAGCTGCTTTCAAGCCTGTCAGTCTCTAGCCTGTGCTGACACATGGAGTTATCTCTGCCAGGTGGAGGACATGGCATTTTCCCGGGTTGAGCTTCATACGCTTCCTGTCAGACCATTTCTCCAGCCTCTCTGGGTCCCTCTGAACTTATCTGGTCTATCAGCTGCTCTCTCCAGTTCTGTACCATCAGCGAACTTGCTGATAATGTCATATACCCCATATTATTAATGAAGATGTCAAACGCTACTGGCTCCAGCAATTACTGACACCTGATGATTTTGTGCATCCCAAACTTAGTATTCCTTCAATAGTTTCCATCTTCTATCACAAGCTATTATTATCATATCAACGCACTGTGCATACAGCAAACTGTGAAAATTTGTTTCAGCCTCAAGCAGGGGATGGAACTTAACCCTCAACTGGCATTTCCAGCATAAAGCACTCCAATTTCCTTCACAGCATTGAAAAAAATGGCTTTCACCTCTGACTCTAAGTTGCTAGAGGAGATTGTCCCACTCCGCTCTGCACTGGTGCAGCCTCCCCTAAGTCCTGTCTGCAGTTTTGTGCACAAGCATATTAAAAAAAAAAAAAAAAAGCTATTAGAGATCATATAAAGGAGGGCCACCAGGATGGTGAAGGGTCTTAAGGGGAAGCCGTATGAGGAGCTGCTGAGGTCACTCTGGTCTCCTGGAGGAGACTGAGGGGAGACCTCATTGAAGTTACAACTTCCTCATGAGGAAAGAGAAAGGGCATGCACTGATCTCTTCTCTGTGGTGACCACTGACAGGACCCAAGGGAATGGCCTTAAGGTCAAGGAACATTTAGGCTGGATACTAGGAAAAGGTTCTCCCCCAAGGAAGCGGTCAAAGCATTAAGTCCGCCAGAGTGAAAGAAGTGTCTGGACAACACCCTCAGGCACATGGTGTGACTCTTGGGGCTGTCTTGTGCAGGGACAGCAGCTGGACTTCTATGATCCTTGTGGGTCCCTTCCGACTCAGGATATTCTGTTTATTCTTACTTCTTCATTCCCACACCCTATCATTTTCCTGTGTTCCTCCCCAGTAACTGTACTTGGTTTCCAATCTTTGCATTGCTATCTCTTAAATTTCCCTCTGCTATGATGTTGTTCTCCACTTGCTCAAAACCCATACATAAAGTTGTATGGATGTAACACTTGTAGCAAACACCTTGGGGTTTCCGCATAAAGTAGGGCCCATCATCAATGCAGAGATTATGGGAGACAGGGTTACTGAGGGATAAAGCAGGAAGATAAAACGTCACCTCAGATCAAACAGAAACCTCAGATAACTTTCCAACTTTTCATGCCTCTCCAAAGTCCCAAGTTTATGGTCGAACACCTTTCTTTTGCTTACTTTTAACCCTTGAAGAATTTTTGCAAAAAGACAGACACTGCTAATCAGATCACGAATTTGCTCTATTCCGTTTCACGCATTCAAGATCACAGACAACAATCTGTTTTTAGAGTCACCAACACTTTACATCATCTTTGTCATCAGCTACATAACTGGAAAAACTATTTATCTTGAGGTAGACAACCTGCATTAAACATTTAAGTGTAAGTTGTTCAAGTTGAATAAAGGTTCCTTTAAGTCACATACCCAAGAACAGAGATGACATTCTGCATGTGCTAGACGTCTCACAGCCACTTCCTGGAGAAGCTTCACTACAATCACACTGTGCAGTTCTCCAAGTTTGGTTATCAACAGGAGGCAAGGGTATCTCTCATCTCACAAAGGAGTATTTGGATTATCTTCATCAGAGTCTACCAAAATGTTTGTTCACTTATGCCTGGTAACACTGGATAGTAACAGGAGAGTTCTCCAAACACTGCCTTTTAAATTAGATATACACTACAACCTACCTGGCTCCTATCTGAAACAAGATGTGTCTGCAGCAGTTCCACAAACCAAAGAAAATGCAATTCAACAATGGCTAATTGAGTAACTACTGCTGCTCTTAACAGCTACCTTACCCAATCTATTGCCAGACACTGGAAAATATAAGAAAGTTCAAAAGAGGAGACAGTCCCACCAACAAACGAAAAGGTGAAAATGAGATCACAATGAGAAACAGAGAAATTAGAGCAGGATAAAGCTGGATACAAATTACAGACTGAGCAGCAAGAGAGGGTCAAAGAGGGAAAAAAAAGGGTTGACAAGACAATCAGGACCAAGAGAAATAAAATCGCTATTTTCTTAAGAATTCAGTGTCACAATTACTATGTAATAAGAGATTATTAACCAAAATATCAAAATGACTTCACATAAAAAAAGCGCAGAAGTTAAACATCAGCTATGTGGAAGTTTTCGTTTAGGTTTGGAAGCCATGTTTAAGAAGTTCTTCAATGTTGCAGAAGTACCTCTGGAAACTTGAGTTTAATGCATCTATGCAAACTGAATTTCCTCCTGGTGCCCATAAACACTACAATAAGACTATTAATTATTTTAGTTATGTCTGGGTTTTTTATTACACGTATATGTTTATGAAAAGTCTTGACTTTCATTCAGCAGACAAGGCCCAGTTACACCCAAATGCCACATAAATGCAGAATTCATTATTTCGTCATTGACTACTGTAACGAAAAGCTTTTTAAAATAATTTGTCTAAAATCAACAGTATGTTTATCAATTAAGTGACATGCAGTACCTTTCCCACTTACACCTGGGAACCAAGACAATGAGCAACCTCAATATCAACTTACTGTGGCTGCCTTAAAGTGATTTCCATTAAGTGCTATAATTAGAATTGCCACTGACAACTGGGACAAGAACAATGAAGACTCAAAGCCAGAACATGACTTCACATGAGTTCAGGTTTTTTGACCAGATAAATAAAGACTGAAAGAGAAATAAATAGCTTAAGAGAGTCACCAAACATTATCTAATGTCTTTAATATGTTTACTGGGGACCCAGACAACAGGATCAAGCATACAGTACATTCATAATGACACTAAATTGGCCAGGAGTGTTGATTTTGCTGGAGGGTAGGAAGACTCTGGAGAGGGATGTGGATCAACAGGCCAGGATCAACTGTGAGGTGGTGTTCCACCGGGGCGGAGGTGGTGGGGGATGTGAGTGAGCTGCAGTGGGTGCCTAATTTCTATCTGGGTTTAAGCTATGACAGTGGTTCAACAAGGTGAACTGTTGGGCACTGCTTTAGGGTCAAAACAACCCCATGCAGTGCTACAGGCTGGGGGCAGAGTAGCTGGAAAACTTCCCAGTAGAAAAGGACCTGGAAGTCCTGATCAACACCTGCCTGAACATGAGCCAGCCATGTGTCCAGGAGGCAAGAAGGTCAAAGGAATCCTGGCTTATATCAGCAATAGTGTGGCCAGCAGGAGCAGGGCAGTGATTGTCCCTCTTTACTTGGCACTGGTGAGGCCACACCTTGAATTCTGTGTTCAGATTTGGGCCCCTCACAACAAGGAAGACATTGAGGTGCTGGAGCATGTCAAGAGAAGTACAGCGAAGCCGAAGAAGGGTCTAGAAAGTAAGTCCTGTGAGAAGCAGCTGGGGTTGTTCAGCCTGGAGAAAAGGAGACTCAGGGGAGAGACCTTATCGCTCTCTACAACTCCCTGAAAGGAGGGTGTAGCCAGATGGGGGTTGGTGTCTCCTTCGAGGCAACTACTGACAGGGTAAGTAGACATGGCTTCAAGCTCTGTCAGGGGAAGTTCAGGTTGGGTATCAGGAAGAATTTGTTCATGGAAGACGTTGTCAAGTATTGGAATGGACCGCCCAGGGAGGATGTGGAGTCACCTTCCTCAGGGCTATTCAAGAAATGACTGGACATAGCACTTGGGGCTAAGGCTTAATTGACAAGATGGTGATCAGTCAAAGGCTGGAATCAATGATCTTGAAAGTCTTTTCCAACCTAAATGTTTCCAACCAAAGTGTTTCAAACCCATTCAAAGTAGAGGAAAGAAGCAGCTAGAACCAAATTTTGCAAATGCAGTATGGAAGAATAGTACCTTAGATATCCAAACCCTACAACTTTGAAAGCAATTACAGCATAAACCAATGCAAAAGAAATACTGTCTTGACCTTAATCTTGACAACTGCTGAAAGCATTTCAAGACAAAAAAAGCTTACTTTCTTGAATAACTCCATTTACCTACTTAATTCACACGTTTCAAGTCTTTCGCTAAATCAAACTTCTTAAATACCAACGGGAAACCACAGAAGGATGACTGTCTAGTCCACAACAGCTTTAGTGACATGTTACAACATTATCCTAGTACTCCAGTGACACAGGTGAGACCTTTCAACTCATCAATAGAGCATGGCTAGACACACAGCAGACTGAGTACCAGCAGTATCTCAATGACTTTAAAAAAGTTAAACCAACAATACTGTCTGTAAAGAGAAAACAGGAGGACTAATTAGCTTCATCTTTCTTCTTTACTTCCTGTAACAGGAACAATGTATTATTGAGTATATGCCAAGTATCACCTAATTCTATTCTAATACTGCATCCCCCCACTGACATAAAAAACAGTTTCTGTCCATAAGTGAAGACCCTTTCATACCTCAGGGGTCTAAGAAAGGGTGCAGTGCGCTGTGTCTGCCATCCAGGACAAAACTAGTCTCTGTGAGATGAAGGGCACTAGTAACAGTGTCCAGCCACCAGAGTTTTCAGGTCATAACACTAACAGTCATCTTTTATCTGGGGTCCTTTCCCCATAAACATGCTCCAGCATTCAAAGCAAATACAGTTGATCACCTCCTTCCCAGGACTATCTTGCTCACAGGACCAGGCCAGTCCTCCATGTACAACTCCATCAGACAACCTCCCAGCCCTCCTCCTTTGCACAGGCTCCAAACTCCCCCGCACAGTGCCATGTCTAGCCATCAGCTACATCCCATCAGCTACAGTTCCCCAGCACCACCACAGTCACTGCAAGGACAGTTCCCTGGGGTGGCTGCTTTAGTGTCCACCATTTCTTTATTTTCACTTCAAAGAGCAGCTGTGTGGTCACACTATGGGGAGCTGTGGTCCCTTTTCCTCGGATCTGCTGAATCACTGTAACCAGTGCAGCTCTTCCACAACAGCCTGTGAACCCAAAACAGTTTGCAATTTGGTCACCTCAGCGCTACCAGCTGCTAACCTCCAACCACGGGCCACTGTTTTGCACTGAACACTAAACACTCCTGTTGCCATCAGCTCTGTCAAAGACATTTCCCAACTCTAGCCCTGCTCTGATGGCAATTCCAGAGCCCTGCTGGAAGCAGACTTTTCTTCAGGGACCTCATAGGCTGAGGTTGGATCACCCCAGCTCTTACCCACCACCCCGCCCCCAACTGCTAAGTCTTCCACCTGTTAACACACAATTTATACATACACTTGTAACACAAATTCCCATTAACAAAAAATACAACTTCCAGATTTCACACCACTGCAAATACTCTAGATGTAGGCCATACCAGGGTCCAGCTGTTGCCTGCATTCCCCTCCAACTACCGTCACAGGCAAAACTGCCCCAACTCAGGCAATTCTATTTAAATTACTGGCAATAATCAGGCAACTAATTATCAATTTGGGTATTGAGAAAAAAAAAGACAAACAACCGAACCTTCAGGGAAGGACCTTTTTCCCTCCTTCCCCAGGCTCTGCTTCAGTAAGAAACATTTTCCCCCTCACCCTCCCATCTGAACTGCTCATTTGCCTGGTTCCTTACACTCAGTCCCTCCCCAGCCCTTCAGTAAGATGACACAGGCGGCAAGGATCAGCACATAATAGTTTTTCTGCCATGCCTTGCTTCTTACTCATTTTCGCCCACTGCTGGTTGCACCTTAAACTGTTACTCTGCTCTAGCAGGTGTAACTGCTCAGGAGTGACTTACGCACAGGTTGCAATCCCTTTGGCAGAGTCTGTGCCCCAGTATGGGGCCATGGGCTGCAGTCCTCGGGGAGAGTCAGCTATGAGGCTGCAGCCCCTCAGGGAGTCTCTACCCCAGTATGGGTTGCCCACAGGCTACAGTCCCTTCAAGAGAGCCTTACCTGCAGCCCAGAGTGCACTCAGGAGTGTCCCTGCTCCAGTGCTGCCTCCACAGCAGGCAGTCCATTTGAGGGGATAGCTCTCGTGGCATCGACTGCCCAAAAGTGTACTCTTCCCTCTAGCTCTTCCCTGTTCTTTCTTCTCACATCTCTTTGCATATCTCATCCTTCTCCCTCCTGTTCAATCTCTTGCACATCTTTCCCATTTGTGTCTCCTGCCCATTAATTCTTAAAAGATTTATGAGCAGTAGCACCACACACGCTCACTTGATAGGTTGAGATTTAAGCATGCAATGGGCTGCTTTAATCAGCTCTAATGCTGACCAAAATCAGCCATGCCCAAAGTAGTCTCTTCCCCCACTAAGCACCCTTTCTGCCCCCAGTACCAAAATCCTGCTATTTGTGTCCAAGATAACCCACACAGGTAGTTTTCAATAAAGAAGTTAATTATCCAAGTGGCTACAAGAAAACAAAATTATTAGAGTTGATAAGTGATTTCCCTTTAAAAACAAACAAACAAACTCCCCAAAAAAACAAGAGACGCAGAAGCAAATCTTCGGTATGCATGAATTAAATTCAAAAAGTGTGGACTGTATGAGTGAAGAGTGAGGCGGATTGAGAACTGGCTGAACAGCAGATCCCAGAGGTCATAATCAGTGGCACAGGGTCCAGTTGGAGGCCTGTCCATGGTGGTGCCTCCCAAGGTTCAGTATTTTGCCTGGCCTTGTTTAACTTACCCATCAGTGACTTGGATGAAGGGGCAGAGGCCTCCTCAGCAATGTCCCTGACAACACAAAGCTGGGAGGAGTGGCCGATACCCCAGAGGGTTGTGCAGCCCTTCAGAAGGACCTCGACAGGCTGGAGAGATGGGCAGAGAGGAACCTTCTGAAATTCAGCAAAGGCAAATGAAGGATCCTGCTCCTGGGGAGGAACAACCCCAGGCCCCAGCACAGGCTGGGGGTGACCTGCTGGAAAGCAGCTCTGTGGAGAAGGAGCTGGGGGTTCCGGTGGACAACAAGCTCTCCATGAGCCAGCAGTGTGCCCTGGTGGCCAAGAAAGCCAGTGACATCCTGGGCTGCGTTAAGAGAAGAACTGCCATCAGGTCGAGGGAGGTGATCCTGCCCCTCAGCCCTGGTGAGGCCTCACTTGAAATACTGTGTCCAGATCTGGGCTCCTCAGCAAAAGAGACACAAAAGAGAGCATCCAGCAGAGAACTATAAAGATAATTAAGGGACTGGAGCACCTCTCAAATAAGGGAAGGCTGAGGGAGCTGGGCCTGTTCAGCCTTGAGAAGAGATGACTGAAGAGGACCCCATCAATGTCTATGAGTATCTGAAGGGAGAGTGTCAAGAGAATGGAGCCAGGCCTTTCTCAGTGGTGCCCAGAAATAGGACAAAAAGCAGAAACTGATGCACATGAGGATGGACTTCTTTACTGTGCAGGTGACTGAGCACTGGAACAGGCTGCCCAGAGAGGTTGTGGAGTCTCCCTCATTAGAGATATTCAAGAACCCTCCGGACACAGTCCTGTGCCATGTGCTTTAGGATGAACAGGGATGGTTGGACAGGGATGGATGGACCACATGATCCACTGCGGTCCTTTCCAACCTGACCCATTCCGTGAGCTTTGCTTTCAGTAAGGGCTGAGCTTTATCATAGGCACCTATCAGATGCAGTAGAGCAGCAAGAAAGGAAAACAGATAAGCACAAGGAAAGCAAACAGAAAATCGGGTACTTCTAATCCTAGTAGTGATGCAAGAGTGGCCTTTTACTTAAGAGAGCAAAATGACTATCTACAAAGAGATGCATTCTTAATCCTTTCCCCACAGACTCATAGAAAATTCCTCTGCCAGGTTCTATCTGCTTTGTCAGTCACTAAAATGCAAACACTGCTCACAGACTCTAAAGGTATTTTTACTTGGACTTATCCAAGAAGGATCTGACTCACTATATACACTTGTTTTACTAGTACTATCATTATTTCTCAATACAAAAAAAGAAGTGTGCTTATGGGCTGGCACAGAGTACAGTGCTCTTTCAGTTGTTCAGCCGTACAGCCGTTGCTCAGTCAAACATCATACATTTTTTAAGTCCTGTTCACCCTGGTCTCTCACTATCACCGGGAAAACCACGCTTTACAGGTGTATACAGGCACACAACAAACCCCAAGCCTTCCCCAGCAACACTAAAGGCAAAGGAGCACAGATCGCGGCACAGAAGCAGGAGGCAGAAACCCAGAGGATGGTTTTTACCCGAAGACCGATGGCAGGGACACAGCTGTGACCCGGGCACGGCCAGCCCGACCCCCGGATCTCTCGGCGGGGTCTGCGGGAGGCACACCGGAGAGAGGCAGGCGGGTCCCCGGGCTGACACCCAGGGGCAGAGGAGCCGCGGGTCCGGGGCGGAGGAGGCGCGGCGGACGGGGCCCGGGGCCCGGGCACCCCGGGCGCGATGGCGGGTGGGTGACGGAACAACGCCGGCGCCATCCCCCCGCACCCCGTCGCTTACGTGTAGATGATGGACATGAAGTGCATGAGCCAGAGCACGACGAAGAGGATGAGCCCGAAGATGGCGAGTCCCTCCGAGGCCAGGGCCAGCACCGCCATCCCCGGGGGGCGCGGCGGCCCGGGCAGGAGCCGGCGGCGGAGCGGAGCGAGGCGGGGGCGCGGGCAGCCCGAGGGCGGCG